>LPNX010201733.1:70831-152725 GCA_001517045.1 Pseudotsuga menziesii
GGATTCGTCCTTCCATGCCAATTCCATGGACATGAAAGCATTAATTTTCAAGACTGTGCAACAGTAGAGCTTACTATCCGATGGGGGATATTGCCCTATCTCAGCTCAACTAGAATTATTCGTTTCACGCAACAGTTGAGAGGGCATTCACCACCCTCACACAAAGGAGAGAACTCGATTCACTCAACAATGAGTCCGCATTCTTTTCTTCTGCGAAGTGACCTCCACCCTAACAAAAAGAAGAGAGCTCGATTCGAAGAGAAAAGTTAAAATTGGTGTTTGTCAGCGCTGTCGCTTAAGCGACGCTTCCTCAAGCGCCGTTGCTTAACCGACGGTTATGAGGATAGCAGTCGCTTAACTGACGAGTCTGGCCACATTTACAAAAAAAAAAATTATCTTTGCGATTTTTTGTAGGTTTAAAAGAAAAAATCCACGCGCCGTCGGAAGTAACCGTCGGATTTTGGATCGAAATGTAGTAGTGAACTAGTGCTAGTTCCTTTTTTATTTTCAGGGAAACAAACTCCAAGTCAAATTCTTGTAGGATGACTACCCACTTGGCCGCGCAGCCTTGTAGAAGGAGACAGCTTAAGAGGTATCACATTAGGTTGGAATCAGCCACTACTTAGGTAAGGTTTGTAATGATGTAGTGGTGCAACTTTTGGGCCGAGAAAACAATGGCTAGGGCTAGTTTCTCCTCGGGTGAATATCGTAGTGGGGGACTTGTTAGTTTCTGGTTGACATAATAAATCACATGCTCCTGATGAGCATCGTCTTCCTGGACCAAGACTCTAGCAATGTAATTTTCCGAGGCCGACACATAAAGAATGAAGTCTCAGGTGAAGTCTGGTGCCGAGAGTAATGGTGCGGAAGCCAGGGCTTGTTTGAGTGCATCAAATGATTCTTGTGCTTGTTGATCCCAAATAAAGGGGATTTTGGTGCGGAGCAGGCATATGAATCCGTGGGATTTCATTGCATACTATGGCATGAAGCGACGAAGGAAGTTGGCCTTGCCTTGGAGTATTTTCAGTTGGTACAAGGTTTGTGGTATAGGGAGATCAAGGATAGCTTGAACTTTGAGAGGGTCAACCGTTATCCCTTTGTGGGATACGATGAACCCAAGAAGATGACCTGCTGGGACACAAAAAAAGCACTTTAGGGGATTCAAGCAAATTTTGTACTTGCCGCATCACAAAAAGACTTTTCACAAGTCATCTATATGTTGTGCTCATTTTCGTGATCGAGTGGTAAGGTCGTCCAGGTAGACTAATATAATGTGGATGAGGTCATGGAAACAATATGTCATGGCACGCTGGAAGGTGGCTCCAATGTTCTTTAGACCAAAGGGAATTATTTGATATGCCAATGTGCCCCATGGGGTTGTGAATGCAGTCTTTTAATGATCTTCTTTTCGGATCTGAATTTGGTTATATCCGGAAAAGCCATCCATGAAGGAAAAGACCACATGTCTGGCGCACGCATCGATAATCTGATGGATGAAGGGTGTTGGGAAGTTGTCTTTGGGGCACACCCAATTTAGATCATGGAAGTATGTTTAAACATGGATGGTACCCTATTTTTTATTCACAGGATTAGGATTTTAAACCCATGTGGTGTAATAAATGGGGTAAATGAAGTGAGCTATGTGTAGCTTCTCAATTTCGGCTTTGACCGTGACAGCTTTGGAAGGATGGATTGACCATTGCTTTTGGTGCATGAGGACCACATCGGGCCATGTGTCTATGTGGTTCTCAACAATGGATGGATCCAACCCAGGAATTTCGGTATAGGACCAAGCAAAGATGTCACAGAATTCTTAGAAGAGTGATTTATAGGAAGCAACCTCTTCCGAGGAGCAGGATGCCCTTAGCATGATTTCCTCAACAAAATTAGGATTGGTTGAGCTGTTGATTTTAATGGTTGTTGAAATGTTGGCCATGTTCCCTTCTTTGAAGGCATCTGGTGTCAGAATGGGATTTTTGAACCAGTCGACTTTCCCATGAATGAAATCCTTTGTGTCAATAGAAAACTGGTCAGATTGCGACACAAGTTATTCGGGAAGAAATAACGAGCGGTGGTGCATGTCATCCCAAGGGTATTCCATAGTGGTTAAGGCTTCAAGTATCTCCTCATAGTTGCGAAAGCAATGGTGGGAAAAATCTGATGGACCGTCGGTGATTGCAGAGATAAGAGGGTCTGTGGAACTGGACATCATGTAAATGGACATGGTGTCTGAAGAAGGAGGTGGGGGGTGGAATTATTTGATCAGGGTGATATTAGATTCAAGGTCATGTTGTCAAAGGTTGGCTAGGGCTGTTTGAAACTCAGACAAGTCTTGGTAGTGGTGAGAACAGTGTCCATACAATCTGCAAAGGGCACAAGCATGGTTTGTTCTCAACAACTTGTTTCTCACTATTGGCCTGCTCGAGAGTTCAACCACGGGGATGTTTTCTATTATATCCATGGCATCCAAATGTGTGCAGATCATGGGAATATCAGGGAAGTTTTGATTTTCATGGCCCTATTCTTCACAAACGGCGCAAGGTGGGATCTGTCGGGGTTCAGTTGTTGCGGTGTGGGTGTGGGTGCAGAGGCTGGTTTTTGCGAGTCGAGTGGAGGACGATATTCAACCGTAATGGGTTGAATCGGGGTTAAGACAACCTGGGGCATTGGAGGTTGGGACAGTGGATCGAGGTACCACATGGGAATCCCTGATGTGAAGTTGGGTAAGTTTAAGGTAGCCATTACTGGCTTACTCATGACACTAGGCAGGGGAAATAGGAAGGGAATTGTGTGGACTCAGGAGGAGCCCAAGTAACTCCTTGATGGTTGCATGTGGGGATGGGGTTGTGGTTGCAGCTATGCATAATGCTGCAGCTGTGGATGATGTTGCGGCTGTGGTTGATGTTTAGGTGTGGTAGTGCTAGATGAGAGCATGCACAAATCTGCAGTCTCAATTGGTGTCGACAGTGGTGACATGAAGGGGAAGGATGCCGTCATGGTGGTGTTGGAAAACAACCCAGGGCCCACATTCAATAATGGGGAGGTGAGTATGTCATTGACGATGGTGTTGAACAAAGGGATAATGTTGGATGGTGCTGTTAGCCCTTGTGGATCGTGATAAGTTAATTGGTCAACCGTCATGATTTTCTCGTTGTGAGAGAACATCATGAGACAGAAAATAGTTGATGCTACGACTCTCATGGCGTACATATAACTTCTTCCAAGGAGAAGGTTATAGTTCAACTGAGCATTGAAAACCTCTATGTCAATCAATAC
The DNA here is from genome assembly GCA_001517045.1 of Pseudotsuga menziesii. Lineage (NCBI taxonomy): Eukaryota > Viridiplantae > Streptophyta > Pinopsida > Pinales > Pinaceae > Pseudotsuga > Pseudotsuga menziesii. Next base: position 74,108 of record LPNX010201733.1, read on the forward strand.
TGTTTTCCTAACTAATGTGATGGGAACATGCGAGAGGATACCTTGGGATTTAGTGGGGTGGCCATCATAAGCCTGCAGAGTAGTAGTGGATGGTTACAGAATTGGGGACCCAAGTTTCTACTAGACTAAGGTTGACATGACACATGTGGATGCCCCCTCATCGACGATGCACTAGTGCATGACCAAATTTTGAATGGATATCAGGATTTGGAAGGCAATGGTTGATGGCATCGCAGTTCTTCGTTATATGTCTTGAACGTGATCAACTTGGAGTCAGAGGGGTCTACAACACCGAGGGAGGATAGTAAGGCTTTCCACTATGTTGGGAAAGTTTTAAATACCTCAAGGGAAAAAATGGCCGTAGGTGTTTGGGCCAAGTCATCCACGATGCTATAGCTCACAACAGCTCTAGCTATGGCATTGTTAGCCACCCGTCGTATGGGGGGGCATGGGGGAAAAGGGGGTAAGTGAAGAGGTGTACTGGTTGTTTTGGACGTGGATTCCACTGATGGGTCAACGAGTTCGGTGTTGGCTCCGTACTGATTTTTCTTGGTCTGTAAATTGACCTATTTGATTTTCAAGGCTAGTAGGTGGTGAACACCTATTTCTGTTGTCGGAGGTGTAGTTGGGGTAGTGGGATTGGGTTGGGGAGTAGATGTATTTGCTACTAGTCCTTGGACTGGTAATGGGTTTTGGAGCACCATAGGAGGAGGTCCTAGTGGTGCCAGGTTGGGTTGAGCTGGGGATTCTGTATTGGTATCATGCTGTACTTCATTCTGAATGGCCTGCTTAGCACGACACATGAAGGGGAATTCATGTGTATAGTTCTTGTATACCTTGCATAGTTTGCATGATTTTTTTGTGCGTAATGGAGCGTTGCATCTAGGTTGGTTTGGTTGCTGGGGGTTTTGAGCTGGCCAATTTTCCAAGACATTGTTGGGAGGATTTGGTTGTTGAATGCCTCCTTGTGGTTGTTTTTTTCCTTGATTCCTTACTCAGTTGGTTCTGTCTTTCCCTTTTTGGTTATTAGGGGCTGGTTGGGTGGGACGGTTTGCTGTGAAAACACTTGTCCCAAAGGAGCTGGTGGAGCTAGGGCAGGGGTTTGAGTGGTTTGCATAGGTGGTGCATAGTAGACTTAAGGGGCTTGGGGTGCTACAAATGTGGGCATCTGTCCCTCATATTGTTGTGCCGACCAAGTAGGTGCATGGGTCTGATGCTATGGTGTAGGTTGTGCATAGGAGGTTGTATCTCCGGATTGACACATCATTCTTGCATAGTCAGGATCTTGGTTTGGGTAGGCAATACTAGGGGTGTTGCTTGGTTGTGGTGGCATCGTAGGTGGTGCCAGGTGATGCTGTGATTGATGGGATACAGAGCCTATGATGCCATCTGCAGCATGGTATGCCCCCAATGCATCTTGGTAGGAGGTTCATGCATGGGGAGCATATGGAATGATGGTGTAGAGGTATCCAGACTATGCGTAAATGAGGTCAAACTGTTAGGCCTTCAAGATGGCCTCTTCCTCTATTTGGGGACATTCGGATGCAATGTTCTTGGATATGGGTGGCAGAAATGTTTTTAAGAACCAGTGAAGGAAGATCCTGTCATCAAGCTTGATATTGCACAAGCTGCGATGTCTCCGCCACTCATGGATGTGGTCGGTTATGTGGGTCGCAGTGTTTTGGCAGCAAGATAGCAAGATTTCCACTCCTTCATCATATCTAACAGGGAGTTGGAAATACTGCAGGAACATAAAGGACAATGAGTTGAAGTCTGGGTACTTGGATTATGGTAGCTCAGTGTACCAATTGGTTGCAGCACCTATGAGGGTGCATTGGAAAAGTCTGAGTTTGATTGAATTATCTATGATGCCATTTGATGAGCACCATAGGTGAAACTTCATGATATGGTTTTGATGGCACTCCCCTGCCTTTCCTTCAAACTTAGGGATGTCTGAGGGGATCTTGGTTGGTATGGGAGGCCAAAAGGCTTGATGACAGATAGGGTCATTGGTTATCCTAGATAAGTAAGGAAAGTTGAGGTGTTCCATGAAAGGGATATTTGCCCAAGGTTGATGTGGGAAGGACCCGAAATGGTGGTGGGTTTTGCAAGAACATGATATACCTGCACGACTGGGGGTACTTGGGGTGCAGTTGTGGATGGGACACTGCCCCCAGGCATGGTAAGTGGGACAGTGTGAGTAGAGGGGCCACTACCCCCAGGTATGATAGGTGGGGCAGTTTGATTGGTGGGTGTAGGTGGAGACAACTAAGTTAGGACAGTCTGCATGGTAGTACTAGGACCACCTACAAGGGTGTTGGTGGTGGTGTGAGGTATGGACATGGGTCCACTGCCAATCACCAATCCGAAAAGTGTTTCTGGGTTTGCACTAGCCATGGGCCTAGATGGTGTAGTGTGTAAATATATCTCAGATTGATATGAGTCTGAGTCTAAGTCAGAGGCTATGTGGCCTTCTGATGATGTAGAGGGTCGTCGAGAATGGTCTTGATGGTGTTGGTTCAAGGACCCGAACTCTGGTGGATTGCCTCTTAGGCATGGAGAAGAGAGTGGGGGATCAATTGTGTCTGGTTGGTAGATCAAAATGGTGTAATCTGGTTATGCTATTCTGGACCCCGATTCCAGTGGCTTCCAATTGGATTTCAGGTGGTCACTTGGGCACCAAGACTACCAGGAGATAATGCTTGGATTTTTCCTCAGAGGAGATCTAGTCAATCGGTTGGGGTCATTGCCCATTTCGCTTGGCAATTCCTCTTAGCGGTCAGCTACTTTGGGGTTTCCGTGGTACTCCTCACAATGAGTTTCAGGGCTAAGCCCAAGTACTTCCCATGGTTAAGGCAGTTAGGGACTTATGTCCTCAAAGACTGCAAGGTTTTGAATTAATGTAAATTGATAGATTCTAATGGTTGGCTCAGTGTCATGAACTGAGTTTGATTATCTTACTTGGTGAAGTTGTGTGCATCTTCAGTGTATGAAAGATTGTCCATTTTAAAATTATTTTCTATTCTTAGTTTGGTGACTGTAATTATGGTTCATGAATACTTCACATACGTTTGTGGTTTTTTATAGAGATTACAAAATGGGAAACCTATTATGAAAGCAATGAATTTTTGAATAGAAAACTTGAAACATGCAACTAATGAACCTGAACTATTGTAGACTTTCTAGGTGACTACCTTACACCTATATTCCTTTTCGATCAGGAAAGAGTGTCGAGATCTCAACATAGTGGGACTAAGCCCATGTGTAGATCCTCAGGTCACTCTCCGAGTGCAACGTTGGTCAACAGGGAGGACGCCAACGCCGTGAGTCCCCCTTGGCCTACCACCCTCTCTACCTTCCAAGTCACCCATTTTTAGTGGTCTAAAGCAATCACAAGTGTAATTTCCTATTACTATATGAGCTTGACCCTTTGTCATATCCCAAAATACCTCAGAGGGTGATGAATGGGTAGAGGAGGAAGGGCTAGGTAAGGGGTTAATTTCAATGTTTAATTAAAAACTGAAAACTAACTTACAATACTTTAAATAAGCCTTAAACAGATTCAAATCTATCATTAATTTATAGAAATTGTATGTAGAAGGAAACAGGCTGCTGGATAGTGGTGGCTGAGCTGCACTGACAGTCTGAACAACTAAAAACCAAATCATGAGAGACAGGTCACCCGTTTTGGGGAAAATGTGGCAAGGGGGTCACTAGATTTTTCCAAAAACAAGCGAGGAGGTCGCATAGAAACCAAAATTAGGCTCGATTGGCACCTGGGAGTGAAGTCGCTCTTTTCGAGGCTAAATGAGCGACTTGGTAGCACTTTTCATCCCGATAAGAGTGACCTAGCCCGAAAAGTGAAGCATTTTAAAATATGAGCTGAGAACGGCCGACAGTAACTTGTACTATGGCCGAACAGGCTCGAGTTGGCCTTAGGGAGGCTCGAATGTAAATGTAAATGCAAAAAACAGAGATCTAAACTAGATTTAAACAAAAATCTAAACTAGGTTAACAAAAAACTCGAAAACTAAATAAACCAAGGGATCCCGTGGGATCGACCTAGTATGGTCACCAAACTGTAGTAGGGATTTCGCCCTAGCTATGAGCAGGAACAACTACCTTCCGTCTATACACTAGATTAGTGCTTACCGCTTCATGAATATTCTCGTAAGATAGGGTAAAAGGCTTCCCCCAAATACTCCGAACCTTCCAAGAGAAAAAAGAAGAAGCAACCAACAATGTGTGGAGCTCTTTCCTGACGAAGGAGGGTTAGCCACGACTGTTGCTGCTGCTTTTCATGCTTGTGCTTGAGATCCTTCTGAGTAGCCAACATTCTGATTATTTTCATTCTTTATGTAAAAGGTACACTTTAAAGTCTCCGTATTCTTGTTATGAAACTACTTGTGGTTCAGGTGGATAGGGTTCCTGTGAATGGAAGAAAAAATTGGAGGAAAGGGTTGGCTTTGAGCCATGGAAACCCTGCAACAAACTGTTAGAAAAATAAACTTGCAATCAAATAATCAATGGAGAACCTACAATCTACTATTAGAAATAAACCTACATATACATCTAAGCTGCAAATAAAACTAAAAAAACATGAATCTCATTATACCTAAGCTTTTACTTGAAGATGGGCCACCATGACCTAGGTCAAGGAGCAACCTCTCCTTACTGGTTTGAATGGTGTGGAGCTAAACTCAACACACAAGGGAAGTGGCTAATGGAGAAAATGAGAGAGAGGGGTGAATAGCTTGAGAGATATGGTCTCAAGGCACTCACATGAGTAGAGTAACGGTACGCTAATGATGAATGTTTTGAGAGTGACCCCCACCCCTGTATTTATAGTTTTTTCTTGAGCTTTTAGGGTTTTAATCCCTTGGTCAAGGCTTTAGCCCATTTTTTGGGCTTTAAGTCCCTTTCACCCAATTCTTAGCTCCTTTGGGGATTTTAAGCTCCTTTGAGGGGTTTTATCCCCTTTTGGGAGGTTTTAGCCCCTATGAGAGCTATTTTGGCTCTTTTTAGGGGTTTTTAGGCCCTTTTTGTGTTTTTTGAGCTTTTACTAGGGTGTGGTGGTCAATGAGGGTAGTGAAATGGATGTCTTCATGTGGTGTAGGTCATGTAGAGCTAATCAGGGGATTTTTGGGTTAACACTTCCTAGTATGGAATGTTGAAACAAATACTGAATAATTTGGACCAAGTTTTGAGAGGATAACTAGGATGAGCTGATCATCATCCTTCTCAACCTTGCACTGCTTTAACTAGAGCACCAAATGCTTGAATTTTTTGAAAAATTCATTCATAGTTTCGAAGCTGCCTAGATTCAGGGAAATCAACTCCTTCTCAAGCTGAAATATCCGTAGATCATCTTGTTTATAAAACAAGGAAGAAAGATGATCCCAAATCTCCTTTAGAGTCTTCAATCCCGAGATGTGGAAAATAAGATATTTGGAGATAGACAAGCACAAGAAACCATAAGCCTCATCCAACTTATTCCAGTATTTGATCTTCTCTACAGTAACATTAGGCTATGTTTCTGTGTTCATTGTGACTCGGTAGAGCCCTTTTCAACGGAGCTGAATCGCCATATCCTCCTTCAATTGGTGGTAATTGAAAGAGCTAAGGGGATCCAGAGAAGAAGACATGGAGTTACTGTAGTGAATGCAATGAAGAACCTGTAAAAACCTGCAATCAACACAAAAAGAGCAACATAAGGTCGAACAACCTGCACATTTCATGTTTTCATCATACCCAACGTATTTGATCAAGCAAGGTTGATCAACAATTCCTTTACTTTGGGTATTAAGTGGTAAACTTTCGGCTTTTGGTGTAGTGCTGGAATTGTTTTATCTTTTTTGCTCAATTTTGCATGCTAGATCTGACAAAAATAATGTTTTCTTGAAGAAAGAGCTTCATCCCGCCATGACTTTGATATCATATTAATTCTGTCACAACGATATTGAGACAAAGCACAGATTCACAAGAGATTCAAGACAAATTAGGCATGAAATGAAATAACGGTACTGCAATAGGAGGTTGCAGATCTGTATAATCAATAATACAATGAAAATAAAAAATACAATGTCATGAAAACTTGCATGAATGGAGACAATTGAAATTCACTAGAGGTCATTCGAATTGAATGGATGAGTGTAGCTTAACTGTTTGTTAGCCACACTAAACACACTAGTTAACCACTAATCTAGCCATGATTGACTCTAACTGAGTCCTAACTGAATCAAAGTGCAATTAATGACTGAGTCTAACTGAATGTAACTCAATCTGCATGTCAATCAATAGTGGGGGTGCATTAGTAACTCCAATCAGCTCCGATGAAGTGAACTGCACTGATACTGGTTATCAAAAGTAGTTGGAGGCACATTAACTCACTTCAGTTCACCCAAATCAGCCCAAAATAGAACATGACTTGAGGGAGGCTCCTTTACAGTTCAACTTGACTGATTTTTAGGTGAAACAACAATCAATTATCTATTTGGTGCACTCATGACACTCAAATCACCCCAAAATTGCTCCCTGATTGAAGGAGGAAGCCTAGTTAGCCTCGTTGATTGAAGGAGAAGGATTAGTTGGACTCCCTGATTGAAGGAGAAGGATTAGTTGGACTCCCTGATTGAAGGAGGGCATGGGTGTGCTCATGATGATGTCATGGTGCACTCATCTAATGCCAATTTGAGTAAATTAACTTAGGATAGTGATTAATTAGGCCAAAATTGACTAAAATAGGTGTGTGGGCTGGATAATGAATCCAACATTTGCTTGATGTGTCAGCAAACTAGTTACTTATAGGATTCACCCAAGGCATCTCCCCATCAGATAGAGAAGTTCTACAAGACTTTGTTTGCTAGGTCATTTTTTAGTGACGTGGAAAAATACTTAAATTTGATTTTTTACACTCATGTATATTGGGTTCCACCAACCTTACTACACACTATAATTCCAAAACTTCATATTGTTTCTCTTGTCCAAATTCACACCCAGAACTTCCTAAAGGCCCGTTCTTTGCTTTAGGAGGACATGGACGGTCCTTAAATCCATTAAATCCATAATACATACCACAAAATAATCATCCATTCTTGTGATATTGTATGCTTAAGGACTGTTGTAGTCATCCACAAACCTAAGAAACTAAATCATGTGATATTGTATGCTTAGAAACATCATCTTTGTATCCTTTTTAATGGATTTTCTATGTTATTAGAGAAAAAAAGTAGAATTGTTGCACCTTTTACATTTGAGAGCTAGGATACCATCTTAGGTTTTTTTTTCTTGATTTGGAAACATGAAAATTATCCCAAAGCACACTTACAGGGTCAAATTTACCAGGTTCACATTGGAAGAAATTTACTTCTCAACGTGATGAATAAAATAAGAGGCATCAATAAAACCATGAATAGAAAGAAGAGCGACATCTACAGCAAGGGAATCGACAAAAACAATAGTTGCATGCACAACAATATTACTTCTAGGCCGGGGACTATCCAAATCAACACTATAATAGTTCATTGTAATAGTTCTCATAGCAATAGGTTGGTCCTTGTTGAAGACTTACCTTCAAGAACGAGAGAAAAATGTTCTTATGATTGTGATCCCATTGCAAGTTCTTTCCAACATTGTGAGCATAATTATCACCGAGACTGGATATTTGTAAATTTCACTAAATTTAAGGGAAGGTGAACTTGTCCATCGATTTTGATAAATTAGCGAATTTTATAAATTTTGGTTTGTTGAAATGAAGATGTTTGTCTATAGATATAGGATGATCATATGCACTCACATGAATTTGTGGAAGAATTCATCACTTCCCTAAACAAAGACATCGAGGGAATATCAACTTTAGGTTCAGTCTTGGCTTCAACTTTAGTGTCGTAGTTGCAGGGGGGATTGGCATGAATTCTAGGATGGGGACTATCAAAATAAACACTATAATAGTTCTCATAGGCACATGCCGATCCTTCTTGAAGCCTTACCTTCAGGAAAGAGAGAAAAACGTTCTTATGTTTGTGATCCCATTGCAAGTTCTTGCCAACATTGTGAGCATAGTTATCATTGAGAATGGACCTTCTACAAAATATTGGTTTACGTGGGATCAATAATTTTTTCTAATAGATATTATATATTGCATTTCCATCATTTTACCATTATTTTGGTTGATTGAGAATCTATGTGAAGCATATAAGAATGATGGGAAGGAAGCTAGGAAGTTGGTGAAATTGACACTCTTCAGGAAATTTTGCATGCTCGTTGTCTACTGTTTATATTTTATTAGATTCATAGTTTATGCCCTCATAACAGCCATTGAATATATGTATAGGTCGACGAGAAATGTTGCAGAAGAGGTTGTAATCCTTGAATTCTATATATTCATATTTTACAAGTTATGACTGGTAGACAAGAAGTTTTAAGGAAACCAAATGTGTTTGGAGACCACACTGGATGGAATTTCATTTTCTTATGGCCATGATAGTTTTCAAGAATGTCATTCCATGAAACAAAATATCCTTCCCCTGTTTCTTCCATCCAAAACCTATTTCAGAAATGAAAATAACCACAAATGTTGCCTAAGCCATCTCTAGCTTGTTCCTATTACATGCCTAGAACTGTAGTCACTCTTCAAGCCATTTCTGGCATTGAAAAATATATTCACATAGATCTCTGATGGTCCACAAATGGAAAAAATATGGAAAATAACTTTAAATTTGTCATATACAAATGAGAAATAATGAAGAAAACCCAAATATTAAAAGTATAGGGAAAAGATGGATGGAAATATCTTAAAAACCTATAAGAAGAGCCCCTCTCCTCCCTAATTTTTTTCTTGAATCTCATATAGTGCTTGCTTTGCAATGAGAAAATGTGAGGACTTTTGTTTTATAGATGCACAGTAAGAAAGAAATAACAAAAAAATTGTGCATATTTCTTAAGAGTAGGAACATTTCTCATTTCTCCTCCTTATCTGATTGAATCATTTGTTATTATCACTTGTGATAATTTGTTAACATCTTTATCACATCTTAAACATGGTCTTCCCCAACAGCTCCACCAACCATTTGCTAAGCTTCCTAGCTTCTAATCTCTCTTTAATATTATATAGCCTTGTTCATTTCATCCTGTTGCAGTGACAAACTTTAGAATCTATACAGGTTACTGAAGAGATTTGTAATTGCATAGGGACATGCAAACACATTACATTCAGGACCATATAAGAAATCACAATCATGATCTCTCATAACCACATGCATCTAGGAAACTAAAGATTGTATTATTAGATTCTAACAAGCAGTCCATGAAAAATTTAAGAGTTCCTCTATAGCTTGATGAGAGTGCAGTTGTTCCTTGTTGACACACATGCTTGCTGGTTCTTGTGCATTTTCCACTTTGTTACTTTCAAGCTCTGTGGCTCCACCCTTTTCTACTTCAATATAATGGAAACCAAGACATAATATTATCAATTATGTGAGTATGGAAAGGTGACAAAGATGTACTTTATGTCCTAGGATTTGAGTGTTCCAAAAGTGGAGAAATTGATCATGGTATATTATTTTTATGAACTTGAGAAATTAAGATATTTAATGTTGTTCTTTTCCAAAAAATTGCCCAGACTTCTTGTTGCTGGTTGAGGCTAAATCAAGGATGCCACTACAAGGAATATTCCCACATTATACCTATGATTGATCTTACTATTGTTTGAAGGGTTGAAACATGGTTAAAACATACCTAGAACTATCTAGAATTCCCTAAAATGCTAGGAACAACCCAACATGGAGTGACGCTACAAGAATTAAGTTGCTTACTGCCTAGATTTTGGAATAAACGGGTTTTACTTATGTTTCCTTCCACAAACTCACAATGTGCCTAGATTTACCCAAAGATGCCTCTTAGTTCTTTTCAAGGGACACAATAGAGCTAATTGCTGCTAATTGAAGGCTGGAGTATGCCTAGAATTTGAGATGAACATGTTATAACTCACAAATTGCATATATTTAATGAATGTTTATATTAGTGATCCATTCTACTAACATACATGGCAGTGAGAACATTGGAAGTCCTGTAGCATGACATTATACCATCATTTTTAAGATCCGTAAGAAATTAAAACTCATACAAATAAAGTGCATTTTAGGTTTTATTGATATTGTCTTGAAGGTAAAATTCCTAAGCAAATTAAAACCAACAACATACCCATTAGTTGGAACAATAGTTTGAAGACATTCCTTGGATAATCGCACAAAAAATGTGGATTATTGGAAGCAATTTTCACCATCAGCAGTTTATGGCATCCCTTGAAGTGAACATAGAAACATTCTATGGAATATTTTGTTACTGGAAATACTCACCTTATGCAGACATAAGCTGTTTCCCTATCCTGAAATATTCATAGCTAGAAACAATAGGTTACAAAAAACTAAAAGTACTTCCCCTAAGATCAAATAGATGCTTGGAATGGATTCTTTTACCTGTCACACACTGTAGTATGTTGAACTTTGGAGTGTTTTATCTCCAAATATTCACCTACAAAAAACACACAACAAAGCATATATAAGGTCACAGCACAAAGTACAACCTATTATCCTATGTTGGTGACTAAGGAATTCAACAATGAAATAATTGATCAATACACAATATCATTCATGGGAAAGGAAATTTTATTGCATAAATGAAATAGAGAGAGGAATTACAACCAAAATCCTTAGTGTTGAGAAGTAGCTTCTCAAGAAAAACCTTGCCTCTAAATATTCAAACTTTTCCACCTAATGCTCACTCTCCTTGTCTAGATTTGGCCATAGTTTTGATGTTGCAGCATAATCTTTCTCTCTACCCATGGGGGGTGAGCCAATACTTATAACCATGGGAGGATAGGGAAGGTTGAGATTCTCGTGGGTGAGGTGGAGGGGATATCATACAAGGATGGATCTCAAGCCTAGGTGTTCCAGCAGTGTAGGGATGAGGTTTCCACGAAGACAAGGTTCGAGAAACTTCGTGAAACTTCCCTTTTTAGCTTTAAAACTCGAGCACTGCTCTTTTCAACTAAGACAAATCATTTCCCATAGTACACCTCACATTGCATAAAGTAATGTGGTGGTGGTACCACTTTTTGTTCATGGAAAATAGGCGTTACACATTGGGGTAACACACATTGTCCATAAGGAAAGTGCGGTGGTGGAAAAAGGCATGAAATCATTGATCCTGGTTCAAATTCAAATTCATAACTTGGAGATTTGAGGCAAGTTATGATGTTTGGTTCTCATTATATGATGATGATGAGAAATATGTGTAACAGAATGCCCCCCAAAGCATGAGGCTAGAGGGATAGGATAGGTGAAGGATTTGTAAGAACAAGGTATCACTTCGAAGCAAGAGTTCACTGATCGAAGATATTCAACAACCCAACTTATTTTGTAGTATATCAACACTTTGATTCGTATCCATATGAATCTCATCATGGCCATAGAGGAATAAAAAGAAGATCCATGTGAGGTACAAACCATCATGGCTAGTAGAATACAACGTAGATCCATGCAAAGAAGACTCAAAGTTAGACATAGATACCAGACATACAATGTAGATCTATGTCATACATACAAAAATATGAGCACAACCATGACCATACAAATGTGGATCCATGCTGTGAATCATGCAAATACTCCATCACAACCTGGGGAAAGCAATGAGCGCTTAACATATACCCAGGGTCTTCGTCTCGTTTTCAACAAAGTATGATTCTATCCATGTGATTACAATTTCTTGATGTCGAGCATGGTAGAAACCACTTGATTACCGGTCAATGATGAGAACCGCTAATAAGTGTGAGGGAGATCACCATTGATGTTAATAATTCCCAAGGTACCCTATTGCATTCCTCCAAATGTGAATAGTTGATTTTATGTCGAACATTCGGTTGAATCTTTCGATCAAAGGTCAATGATGTAAACCTATGTCGAAAGCAATATGATCTATCATTGATGCATACAAATATTATGGTACTACTTTGTTTCTAAGACTAATTCGCAGATGATGAGTTGACGTCGACAAGAATAGTCTCATCGAAGGATGGCCATGATGAATCCAACATCAACAACACAAAACTTAGAAATAAAGTTCTCGGATTTGAGTATGAAGTGACCATAGGATTGAATAAAAGGTAACTGACATAAAGGTAGTTTTGATTGTAGGTATAAAATCTCAACACAATTTTCCTTTGAACATAGGGCAACACGGCTGAGGACTTGGAAGCATTGACTTGAAGAGGCAAATACCAAGACATAATGTGATGATGGTTGATGCATTCTTTGAAGGAATCAAAGGAGTGACATGAATCATGAAATTGGATCGACTCAGAAACAAGATGAATACCCTGTAGACACTGAGAGGGGGGGTGAATCAGTGTAAAGCAATTTTTATAACTTTTATAGACCTGTCACACTTAACTAACAATTCATCATTCCATTATTCTGTCCATCTCATAATCATATCATAAATATCTTTCATATCATCATTCACAAAGCATTTAGATCATCAGGAATCATAACACAAAAGAACACAACACAATATAATTTTGTAATCTTTTTGTATTATTTTTGGTCCGGCTACAACCGTTAGGTAAAATCAACACCTATTGATATATAGAGCACCTACTCTGGATCCAGGACCCTGCCTGGTTTTCTTAGACCCTGCTAAGAAGGGTTTGAGGTATCCTAACCTCAAAAGCAAGTCAAGCTTGCATTTACAATTAAGGTTCACTGTCATCATACACATGACATCTCTGTCACATCAAGGCTGTTCATCTTATGTGCTCATCACATCAACTCTGCTGTACCACTGCTCACTGCTGCTCATTAATCTCTGCTCATCTTTCCTGCTCATCAATGCTGCTCATCAATCATATCAGGAATCCTACTGGTCATTGTCAAGTCATCAAGCATTTTTACTGCTTCTTCATTGATTCACAGATTTGTTCATCAACTCATGTCATGAACCTGTCAAATCTGTTGCTCAAAGATCAGCTCACACTTCTGATTTTACCATTAAAATTATGCCAATGATTAAGACAAACATCTATGTACTGCTTAAGCCAATTCATCACAGGTCTGTAATGTCATCAAATATTTGTTTATGCCAATGCACTGCTCATATACACAGGACTTCAAGAATCTCTTCATACCAGTTCTTCAAGAATATTTTTATGTCAAAAACTTTAAGGATTTGTTCAGATATACTGATACCAGCCAATATAGATATTCTGACAAGATAAAATACTTACTCATTTGCGGGTTATGCCTATCATCAAGAAGTCTTCTCAATCAAAGATTTTCCCATGCAACTTATTTGTTGTTTCAAAGACTTCTACAGTTTCATATACCCAACTGCACTTTAAACTCACAATTTCATGGAGGATTGAGAACACTTCTTAACTGGGCAAAAAGATCACTTCATCACTGCTAACTTGAATCTACTGACCCTTTTTTTTTATCATTCGACAAGACTTTTATGTCCCTATAGAATGCATTCTCTACCTTTGTAATCAGTCCTGTAGCTGATACTCTGCCCTTTTGTCTTGCTGCTTCACTTTAACTGGCACTCAAACCTGCAAATGCAAACTGTGTATGATGCTAGGATTAGAACTGTCAACCTTCAATTTCAAGCCTGAAACTGGATGATAAATCTTCTTCACCAACTCTGATAGAGGCCCTTACATTAGATGGCTCTTGTAATATCCCTATTCATTTGACAGGTTATCTTCTTCCATGCTATGAAATTTTAAGATAATGAAAACCTTGAAGCTCTTAGTTTCAGCTTGAAGTCTGAAGATGCTACTTGTACATATGTAAGGTAGATTCCCTTGTACATGGCTCCTTTTGCTGAGATTTTTAGACTTCTAAATATTCCTTGAAATAGCTCATAATTGTTTCCAGAAATGGACGCCTTCAGCTCACTACAATGTTCAATCTGAGACCTTATAAAAATCTTGACTGCACTTAGAAACAGCTTTCCAATGAAGAGTTCAGAATTATGGCTGACTATTGCCTTCTCTTGATTTGCTGCGTCTTCAGTACTTTTGATGACAAAGCACATGAGAATTGGTTGAAACTCTGGATACAACCTTCAACCTTTCTAGGTAGGTAGCTGTTGCATCATTGCAAATGTGTGATATCTTCCTGACCTGGTAACTAGCATTTGGGTTGCTAGAATTCCACAATCGAAGAGATACAATACTAATATAAATAATAGAAATGTATTGCAAATATCAATAATTCTTATACTACCATCCTGTAGACAGCACTGAGACTACAAACCAGCTCAATGTTTCCCTGAGAATCAGAACCCATATTCTAAAATTCTGTAGACATACCGGTCTTCTACTTGTTGCAACTTCAGTTCTCTATTATCACCCAAATTCCAGAGACAGCAACAACAAAAAAATAAAAAATAAAAGATCTAGTTTAAGAAGGAAAACTCTTGTGACTGCTTCAGTTTACAAATTACTTCATCCAGAAATTAAAGCTCCATTTCACCACTGAATTCACAAGAACAAATTGCATTATTCATCTTCCACAGTGCACTGAAGATAGAGCATGCACTCCTGCCACCGAGAAAGAATGAAAAGATAAATATGATGCTGTATATTGTCTCTTCCTCCACGGCTGTATATTTCCACAGTCAGTGAGTTGCTCCCCACAGAAAATTTCCACACAAAAACGAGCTGCTCCAAAACAAAATTTCCACTGCTCCTGCGGTTGCCTCAGACCCTAGACCCGAAAAAATCAGAGCCTTTTTCCCACCGAAATTTCCATACTTCTAAATGAGTGCACGTGAGGGGTATTTATATAAATTTTTAACCATATTTTGGGGGCCGACTTGTGTTTAAAAAAAAAATTATGAATTTTTTTTATGGGCCGACTTGTAGATTTTATATTTGGGCCGACTTGTAGAAACTATTCATTAACATATTGTTGCAATGTTCAAATCATCAAAATCTGATCCATCAGCTGGGTAAACTTCAGCAAATAATTGCATAGCTCTGTCCAGTTGCAGCTGATGCTAACTTTTCCTTTTTGGACAGCACCATCAATAATTGCCACATGGCAAACTCTTCTATACTCATCATAGTATGAATCTAATGAAAACATCCACAGAGGTGAGCTGACTGAACTCGATACTTCATAGTTAAAGTCCACATGGCCAGGTGCAAGAATTTCTGACATCCACAATAAAAAGGGACTGGGGAAATTCGGAATATAACAACAAGCAAAGGTATGATGTTTGATTCAGCTAAAGAAGTTGTTTCCTTCATGATACTCCCAAAATTATAGCAGACCATAAACTGTTCTTTGACAGAACCAAGCCCTTCTTCTTCTTTACAGTTCGTATTCATAATAAGGGTCTGATGATGATGATGAAGTCAATGGTGTGTGCCAGATCTGAATTCTGAATACAAGGAACATCAGAGATATCTCCATGTTAACTCCTTTGAACATCTACAAACAATTCTGAAGATGACAAGCGTTGGAGTCTTCCTCCAATTGTCCAAGCTTGGATGGTAGTGTTGTAATCTACAGTTTTGACAAGCATTGTCTTGAGTAAGGTTATCTTACAGCAACAAGCATACAATGACATTGACTAAGTGAGCAAGCTGCCATGATATTGTCATTGCCAATTGTATCATGATTTATTAACATTGTGGCAGTTTGGGCTTTGACAATAATTCCTCTTTCCCTCTCCACTGCAAATGCAAGACCATGTTGGCATCAATGACAATTTCATCAAAAATCTCCCCCTTTGTCATTGATGACAACAACTCATGCTCCCCCTATGAGCATGCTCCCCTTTTGTCTTCATCTAGCTCTTTGTCTTCATCTCTCCCCCTTGGGAATCAATGGAAAAGGGTGTCCACTTACCTGTGTCTGAGATATCTAATCACTGCTAACCGCTCACTGGTTTTTTTCCCCCTGTTAATATGCATGATCCTAGGACCTGTCTGTATGCCTGGAGTAACCATCCTTTCTCCTTTGAGTTCATTCTCCAGCCTCATGAACTCAAGGTGTGTTAGGGTCTTTGAGAGACCTTACACTTAGCTTGCCATATGGCAGCCATCCTCCCTGTTTTGATCAGCTTCTCCTTTCTGCAACTGTTCGGTCTTCCTTATCCATACTTGCTTCTTGGCATCTGTCCTTTGAGCATCTGTTCCTTCATTGTCCTTGCTGGTTTTCTTGGTTGAGCTATATGTTAGTCTTCTCATATCATTATAACAGTTTTGTGCTTTGTACCCAAATTTGTTGCATGACAAGCACCTAACTAAGCTGTTGGAGCTTCCAATACTTCCTTGATCCACTTCATTTCTCCATGCCTGAGCATATCCCTGACTGTAGGCATTTGTCTTCTGATCTTCAAATATTCTTGCTGATATGTATGAGGTACTTCTTCTTGGTTGACTTCTTTGACTGGCACATTCATGGGCTTTGTGTCCAAATCCACTGCAGGTGTAGCACCTCAATGTGTGACATGTGGCAGCAACATGTCCGACTTGATTGCATGTCCAACATCTAACTGAGTCATTGGGGCTTCCAGCCCTTCTCCTTCCATAGAACCTACAATCCATAGCCTTATGACCAAAGTTAGAACAACAATAACAATAACCATTGAAGCCACTTTCATACTTGGGTCTTGGAGCTGTTTCCTTTATGAAGTTGCTTTGATGAACAGACCTAACTCCTTGTTTCACCTTTGAACTTCCAAAATCCTTGTTGTCATGTGCAGGTGCCTGGGGGGCAGCTTTGGACATTGATGGACTTGCTTTTAGAGTCTTCAGAGACCAAGTGTCATCTTCAAGCTTTTCTTTGTTCTTCTTGTAACCAAGACTAGTTTTGTCGAGTGGAGAGCTTTGGCAGTCTAAGATCTTATCTAGGACAATTGAACTATCCTGGAGCTTGACCAAGGCTTCATTTTTCTTACCTTTCTTCCTGAGACCAACTACCTCCATTTCCAGCTTCTGGATTGTTTCATCCTTTTCTTCTAGCTGTCTCTTCAATATTTCTTCTGTCCTCTTGGCTTCCTCCAGCTGAGTCTTCAAGTCATGATTTACCTCTCTTGCTTCTTCAAATATTTTTGAATCTTTATCATGGTTCTTTTGT
This sequence comes from Pseudotsuga menziesii, assembly GCA_001517045.1. Taxonomy (NCBI): domain Eukaryota; kingdom Viridiplantae; phylum Streptophyta; class Pinopsida; order Pinales; family Pinaceae; genus Pseudotsuga; species Pseudotsuga menziesii. The sequence continues at coordinate 91,255 of LPNX010201733.1, forward strand.
TCTAGGGTTAGATCGATCAAATCAATCTTTACCTTTTCTTTTTCTATTTCATTTTCCTTCAGCAATTTCAGTCAACCTACTCCTTCATGCTTAAGTTTCTTAAGCAACTCCTTTAGTTCAACATTATGCTTTTGGATATTATCCATATAATCAAAGGTTGTCGTCCTAAACACCTTGTAATCAGATTGATTAAGATCAACTTTGTTCAAGAACCAATCAGTTCTGAGATCTATGTTGCATACATAGTTTATAATTCTTTGTTTAGCTTTCAACATTGCTTCATCATCATCTGCAAGAACCTTCTCAATTTCATCACACAAGCTATCATAATCACAAGAGTTCATACCTTTACTGGAATCCTCTTCTTGTTTGAGCTCTTCTGGGGGCTTGTCTTCTGATTCCTGATTTGACTTTTCAGGTTCTGGTCTTGTCTTCTGATACTCACTCTCCAGCTTGAACCATAGGTCTTTTGCTGAAGTGTTCTCTCCTACACTTTCCTTCACTGAGCTGGGAAGTCCATCCAAGAGAAACTTCAAGGATGTAGTGTTGTCCTTCTTTGCTTCCTTCTGTGCAGCTGATTTTCCTTTCTTGTTTGATGGAGCTGGTGGATTGATAACAATTTCCCAAACACCAAACTTCTTCAGATAAGCCTTCATTTTGCTCTTCCAACTGAAATAATCTGCTATATCCAGAACATGCACGTCATTGCTTGATGACTCTTTCTTTTCCTCCATTGTGTCTAAGGATCTCCTTCAAGCTTGCTAGGCTCATTACGAAGGCCTGCTCTGATACCAATTGTAGACACTGAGAGGGGGGGTGAATCAGTGTAAATCAATTTTTATAACTTTTCTAGACCTATCACACTTAACTAACAATTCATCATTCCATTATTATGTCCATCTCATCATCATATCATAAATATCTTTCATATCATCATTCACAAAGCATTTAGATCATCAGGAATCATAACACAAAAGAACACAACACAATATAATTTTGTAATCTTTTTGAATTATTTTTGGTCCGGCTACAACCGTTAGGTAAAATCAGCACCTACTGATATATAGAGCACCTACTCTGAATCTAGGACCTTGCCTGGTTTTCTTAGACCCTGCTAAGAAGGGTTTGAGGTATCTTAACCTCAAAAGCAAGTCAAGCTTGCATTTACAATTAAGGTTCACTGTCATCATACACATGACATCTCTGTCACATCAAGGCTGATCATCTTCTGTGCTCATCACATAAACTCTGTTGTACCACTGCTCACTGCTGCTCATTAATCTCTGCTCATCTTTCCTGCTCATCAATGCTGCTCATCAATCATATCAGGAATCATACTGGTCACTGTCAAGTCATCAAGCATTTTTATTGCTTCTTCATTGATTCACAGATTTGTTCATCAACTCATGTCATGAACCTGTCAAATCTGTTGTTCAAAGATCAGCTCACACTTCTGATTTTACCATTAAAATTATGCCAATGATTAAGACAAACATCTATGTACTGGTTAAGCCAATTCATCACAGGTCTGTAATGTCATCAAAGATTTGTTTATGCCAATGCACTGCTCATATACACAGGACTTCAAGAATCTCTTCATACCAATTCTTCAAGAATCTTTTTATGTCAAAAACTTTAAGGATTTGTTCAGATATACTGATACTAGCCAATATAGATATTCTGCCAAGATAAAATACTTACTCAGTTGCTGGTTATGCCTATCATCAAGAAGTCTTCTCAATCAAAGATTTTCCCATGCATCTTATTTGTTGTTTCAAAGACTTCTACAATTTCATATACCCAACTGCACTTTAAACTCACAATTTCATGAAGGACTGAGAACACTTCTTAACTGGGCAAAAAGATCACTTCATCACTGCTAACTTGAATCTACTGACCCTTTTTTTTTGGGATCATTCGACAAGACTTTTATGTCCCTGTAGCATACATGCTCTACCTTTGTAATCAGTCCTGTAGCTGATACTCTGCCCTTTTGTCTTGCTGCTTCACTTTAATTGGCACTCAAACCTACAAATGCAAACTGTGTATGATGCTAGGATTAAAACTGTCAACCTTCAATTTCAAGCCTGAAAATGGACGATAAATCTTCTTCACCAACTCTGATAGAGGCCCTTACATTAGATGGCTCTTGTAATATCCCTATTCATTTCACAGGTTATCTTCTTCCATGCTATGAACTTTTAAGATAACGAAAACCTTGAAGCTCTTAGTTTCAGCTTGAAGTCTGAAGCTGCTACTTGTACATCTGTAAGGTAGATTCCCTTGTACACGACTCCTTTTGCTGAGATTTTTAGACTTCTAACTCTTCCTTGAAATAGCTCATAATTGTTTCCAGAAATGGATGCCTTCAGCTCACTACAATGTTCAATATGAGACCTTATAAAAATCTTGACTGCACTTAGAAAAAACTTTCCAATGAAGCGTTCAGAGCTATGGCTGACTATTTCCTTCTCTTGATTTGCTACGTCTTCAGTATTTTTGATGACAAAGCACATGAGAATTGGTTGAAACTCTGGATAAAACCTTCAACCTTTCCAGGTAGGTAGTTGTTGCATCATTGCAAATGTGTGATATCTTCCTGACCTGGTAACTAGCATTTGGGTTGCTAGAATTCCACAATCGAAGAGATGCAATACTAATATAAATAATAGAAATGTATTGCAAATATCAGTAATTCTTATACTACCATCCTATAGACAGCAATGAGACTACAAACCAGCTCAATGTTTCCCTAAGAATCAGAACCCATATTCTAAAATTCTGTAGACATACCGGTCTTCTACTTGTTGCAACTTCAGTTCTCTATTATCACCCAAATTCTAGAGACAACAACAAAAAAAAATAAAAAAAATAAAAGATCTGGTTTAAGAAGAAAAACTCTTGTGACTGCCTCAGTTTACAAATTACTTCATCCAGAAATTAAAGCTCCATTTCACCACTGAATTCACAAGAACAAATTGCATTATTCATCTTCCACAGTGCACTGAAGATAGAGCATGCACTGCTGCCACCGAGAAAGAACGAAAAGATAAATATGATGCTGTATATTGTCTCTTCCTCCATGGCTGTATATTTCCACAGTCAGTGAGCTGCTCCAAAAAAAATTTCCACTTCTCCTGCGGCTGCCTCAGACCCTAGACCCGAAAATCTCAGAGCCTTTTTCCCACCGAAATTTCCATACTTCCAAATGAGTGCACGTGAGGGGTATTTATATAAATTTTTAACCATATTTTGGGGGCCGACTTGTGTTTAAAAAAAAAAATTATGAATTTTTTTTATGGGCCAACTTGTAGATTTTATATTTGGGCTGACTTGTAGAAACTCTTAATTGACATATTGTTGCAATGTTCAAATCATTAAAATCTGATCCATCAGCTGGGTAAACTCCAGCAAATAATTTCATAGCTTTGTCCAGTTGCAACTGATGCTAACTTTTCCTTTTTGGACAGCACCATCAATAATTGCCACATGGCAAACTCTTCTATACTCATCATAGTATGAATCTAATGAAAACATCCACAGAGGTGAGCTGATTGAACTCGATACTTCATAGTTAAAGTCCACATGGCCAGGTGCAAGAATTTCTGACATCCACAGTAAAAAGGGACTGAGGAAATTCAGACTATAACAACAAGCAAAGGTATGATGTTTGATTCAACTGAAGAAGTTGTTTCCTTCATGATACTCCCAAAATTATAGCAGACCATAAACTGTTCTTTGACAAAACCAAGCCCTTCTTCTTCTTTACAGTTTGTATTCATAATAAGGGTCTGATGATGATGATGAAGTCAATGGTGTGTGCCAGATCTGAATTATGAATACAAGGAACATCAAAGATATCTCCATGTTAACTCCTTTGAACATCTACAAACAATTTTGAAGATGACAAGCGTTGGAGTCTTCCTCCAATTGTCCAAGCTTGGATGGTAGTGATGTAATCTACAGTTTTGACAAGCATTGTCTTGAGTAAGGTTATCTTACAGTAACAAGCATACAATGACATTGACTAAGTGAGCAAGCTACCATGATATTGTCACTACCAATTGTACCGTGATTTAAGAACATTGTGGCAGTTTGGGCTTTGACAAGAATTCCTCTTTCCCTCTCCACTTCAAATGAAAGACCATGTTGGCATCAATGACAATTTCATCAACATACCCAATTTACTGAATGAAATGCAGACAAGTGCCATGTTCAAAGGTGACTAAAAACTGCCATTATTGCAAATGAAATATAGTTCCCTTCCCTTACTTTCCCCATCATGATTTATGAGTGCCTCTTTTTCATTTTTATGAGTCCAATGAAGGTAACAAACACTCATTGTAGCTTATCATAGGATAAGTCCATTCTCACATGTTTTACAAACCTAAGAAATGAGGGGCTCGTTCCCAAAATAGGGTCTCTCAGTGTTTAATTTAACGAGTCCATTGAAAGTAAACTCGGTATCGTTCACATTTAGAGAGTCTAAATGAAACAGAAGAAGACTCCAAAATGTCCTTTTTCATATGATTTAGTCTATGAGGCCTGAAAAAGTATAAAAAAATACCTTAGAGAACTCTTCTATTCGATGACTAGAGTATTCCTTTTTCGTAACTTAGTCAATCAGAACCTAAAAAGGGGTAAACTATTGTCGAAAAAACAACTCTTCAGGTCCTTTTCTGACAATGAAGAAGACAAGTTCACTAAGAGATATTTTCATAGTTTAGGAGTCCGAAAAGAGCTTAAAGAAGATTCCATTAGGGTTTCTTTTCACGAATAGGAGTTTAACGAACCTGAAAAAGAAGCAAAATTTGAATTGGAAATTTAGTAGTAGGTTTAGACGAGCATGACTAAAATTTCGAAAATAGCGCTCAGGTGATTTTTTAGTTTTGTACGAGGACAAAAAGGTCAAAAATAAACTCATTCACAACCAAATAATTAACTTCTCCATGCGCTGCAAGCCTCAAAATGACCATTAGACCCAAAAAATATTATAAACTAGGCTTTATAGACTACTTGAGGGTAAGTATTTAACAAAATATTTAAAATAATGAAATAAAACCCAAAAATATTTGGATAAAATCTAGTAAATAGTTAAAAAGAATTACCATTTGTATTTTTACTATTTGGAGAACATTTTGAGTCATTTAGGGTGCATATTTTAGACAAGGATTACGGAGCCGTCAGTCCACCGTTTTTAGAACCGTCAGTTCCAGATAAATCCTAAACTTATTCCCAATCTTTTCATGGTTTCCTTTTTCCATTTCATGAATTTTTTAGGGTTATGGGAGCATTTTCCCAAAGGTAAAATGCGTTTACGAGGTAATGCACTTTTCCTTTTCGGGACAGGTAGTGCCTAGGTGACACCACACATTATCCTATAGAAAAGGGCGGTGGCACCGCTCTGGCCTAACGGGGGACAAGCGGTGCCGCAAGTTTCCATAGAACATGGTAAAAATAGGCCAAAAGAACAAATCTTAATTATTTTAAATTGTTGGATTGATGTTCTAATACCTCATTTTAACTTTTTGGCAGGCTATCTTCAACAAATATGGTGATTTGGAAGGAAAGAGAGCATGAGCTCAATGACATTAGAGATGGGAATAATGTTGGGACTATGGATTGTTTATGTGGGTGTGGGATCTTGAAAGTTTTCAATGTGCCCAGCATGAGGTCACAGGTAAAGCTGCTGGAGTACATTCTTAGGATGTGGAATATTGAGAAACACTACTTTGAGGTAGGGTCCAACATTCTGACGGTGGAAGTAGAGGATATATACTTCCTTATAGGTTTATCTAGGAGAGGACCACACATTTCACTGACATGTCCTCTAGGTGGGGATATTACCACAAAGGGGCTTATTGATCGCTATTGTTTTCTGGGTAGAAAAATGTGAGGAAAAAAGATACCCATCAAGGCTGTCATGGATCTACCTCTTTGCACACTGTTGTTCACAATGCAATGCATCTCAAGGAGCCAAGGGTCTCACCAAGCATCCCATGCACACATGATTTATGCCTTGGAGGAAATGGCGCCCAGGATGTTATAGGTGGAAACCCTACTTGTTACTCTAAAAGAAGAATTGACTAAGTGTCAGTGAGGAGAGTTGAAGCAATTTGGTTATGGAACTATCCTAGCGTCCTTTTTCTTTGAGAGAGTACCACACCTAAGGACACAAGTGGCCTTTACTAAGTTGAGGGCGCGGGATCCTCGTATGCTTCTTTGGGTGGAGGTTATGGCCCTTAATGGTGGCAGAGGCTCAAAGGTAAAGTACGTGAGTGCATTCTTCTAGTGGCTAGATGATCATCTCCTCATGGTCGAGGACTACGCATATGTCGGTACCGACTTCAGGGGAGATCCAGATTTGACCCTACTAGTAGATGCCCAGTGGGGTGATATGGGTAAGTGAGACACTAAGAAATTGATGTTTTTATATTTTATGATTTATGATTTTTATGCATGTTAACGATACCTACTTTTCTCATACAAATGTGGTATTGGCATGACCTGGGGCCTCATCTCCCATCGACAGGAGAGCGGGGGCATACTTTGTACATAGAGGAGATGACAAGATGACCGAGCTAGAGGAGAACCTCATCCAGTTGACACTAGATATCCTGGACATCACTGTGCATGACCTCCTTAGGAGGTATTAGAGACACACCACGAGAGTGTCGGGACATTTTGGATGCTTTCTATGTAGAGTGGCAAGATTTGTTATGTGCTATCATGAGCACCACTAGGGTCCCACGTGATGTAGACACTGAAAGCTATCTAGCTTCAATATTTTTTGTAATTTTGTACATCTGAAAGCCAGCGTGCTTCAGTCAGGGTCTTGAGACCATTTTTTGTAAAACACACTTTTATATATATATATATATATATATATATATATATATATACATAGACTTATCTATTGGCGATCTATCTTTTTTCAACCATGGAATGATATTTACATGAGTTTTTATGTCTTTTTACTGTTTATATTTATGTATAATGAACCATGTTATTTTAGTTATAAAATGTCATGAATGTGTAATGTACCAATCCATCATGTAATTGGAAAATGAATCTACAAATGTTTTGCAAGATCTAGGGATATGTTGATAAATAATGGATTCAAATGATATTTCTAACAAACGTACTCTCCGAAAAAGTTGAAGGAGCACCAGGTTTTGAATGGTGTAAACTTGATTTAAATGAGAAACCACTAGCTAAGAGTCCATAAAGACCATCAAATGATCGATTTCATGAGATGCAGCTTCAGTTAGCAAACCTATCACTGCATGATACTCGACAATGTTATTGGTGGCTGGACCTATACAAACCGCTCTTGAACTAACTAGGTCATGAGCTTGGGAATATAATACCCAGGTGACTGAAGCAATATTTAGGGTGTGATGACAAGTGCCATCAGTGAAACCGTAGAAGGCCATATGATCTGCAGAATCAAAACATTGGATACACATCATTAAAAAAAACTCAAAACCATATTAAAATAAAAAAACCACACTAAAAGTAAAAATGTGCATATATACAAGGTACTAATGCAAAAGATATCTCAATCATAGTAACTTTTCAAGTACAACCCATTACGAGGTTTCCTAAAAGGTATCCCATCATAATCAACAAGCTCATAGGCCCATTTTTCTAAGACTTTACTTACAATGTAAGGACCATACCACAATGATTCCAACTTCCCCTTCCCAAGTTTATCATGTTTATGATAATAGGTCAGAACCAGATCTCCTTCATTAAAAACAAGAGGTTGAACTAATTTATTATATTGGGCCTTGATCCGTTTTTTGTGTGACTCATTATCCAAGGCGACATATCTCTGAGTCTCATCAAGGTTCAAAAGATAAAGGAAATGTTCTTCTTTAGTAGAAGTATTGGGTAGAAGCTCAACTGCAATCTTGAGTGATGGAATTTCACATTTGATAGGTAGGATAGCTTCTAGTCCATAGACTAGTTGAAAAGGTGTAAAACCAGTTGTTGTTTTCACTAAATTTCTGTAAGCCCATAGTGCGGAAAAGAGAGTTAAGATCCAATTGGATTTATGATCTCTGAGCATCCTAAGAAGCATAGTCTTCAATACCTTGTTAATGGATTCGACCCAGCCATTAGCTTGTGGATAGTAAGGGGCCGAGTTTTCATGACAAAAACCCAACTTGGTACTCAACTGAGCCATCATCTGATTATAGAAATGAGATCCATGATCATTTACTATGGCTTGCGAAACTCCAAACATAGATTTGACATGGTTGAATAAGAAGAGGGAGACAGTCTTACCATATTTTGCATATGAAGGCATTGCCTCAGCTCATTTCATTAAATAGTCCACAACTACAATAATGTAACCATGCCCCCTGACTGAGGTAAGCTTACAATGCATAAAGTCAATCCCCCATTTGGAAAAAGGGCCAACGACAATGACAGGGTGTAACGATGCGGGGTGGGTGCGATTTTTAGGATAGAAAAGATGTCAGGGTGGGAGTTTTAACCGCTTCATGACAATATTTAAAGATCGAGGACCAAAGGTACCCAACGCAAAGAATTTTCTAAGCTGTAGCCATCCCAGAAAGATGAGCACCACATGCTCCAAAGTGATAATAATTCATTACTTGTTCAACCTCATCATGAGTAAGACATCATCAAAGAATAAAGTCAATATCACGCCGGTATAGAGTATCATTTAAAATGAGAAAATACTTAGCATGGTGGTGGATGCATCAACGATTGTCATGGGATAGATTGTGATGAAATATTTGGGTCTGGAGATATATGATCAAATTTCCATACCATTGGTTATTCATGCTTATCAGGAACAAGAATTCATTCGGAAATGAATCATTGGGATCAACTTCTGTGAGAGCATGGGTAAGGTCACACATCAACTCTGCAAAGACCAGGGACTTCTTGGAAGTGGTATTGGTGATTTCAAGATCAAACTCCTGTAGGATAACAATCCAACAGAAATATCCCCCCCCTAGTACCTCATGGGTAAGAATATAGTACATAGGGTTCTGATATGCAAGCACGGTAGTGGTGTGAAGTAATATGTAGTGACATAAACGTTGCACAACAAGGACCGTAGCCAAGGCTAGTTTATCCACATGTGAGTAGCAGGTTTCAGAGTCAAGAAGACTCTTACTGAGGCAATATATCACATGTCCTTGCCTGTTTATATCTTTCTGCACTAAAACCATGCCAATGGTAGTAGTGGAGGTGACAATGTAAAGCATACAATATTTCGAATAATTTGGGGGGTGTAGCACAGGTGAGTGCATTATAGCATGTTTCAAATTATCAAAATCTCTTTGAGCCTGATCATCCCAAAGAAAGGGAGTGTTATTTTTCAAGAGATGCATATAGCCATGTGTTTTCTCTGCAAAATTGCATGCAAAATGATGAAGAAAGTTTGCCTTCCCTTGAAAACTTTGGAGTTCTGTAATGTCTGACGAAGGTTTTAAGGCCACGATAGCAAAAAATTTTAAGGGATCAATTCAAATCCCATCCCTATAAAGAACGAAACAAGGTAAGCGTCATGTCTCAACATAAAAAACACACTTATGTGGATTGAGCCGAATATTGTAATGATGACATCGAAGGAAAATGTGTCTATGATGCCTCGAATGATCTTCTTGTTGCTGTGAATGACCAGGCAGGTCATCCAGATATAGTTTCGCTATGTGTTTTATATCATGAACAGAATAAGACATAGCTCATTGGAAAGTAGCTCCAACAGTCTTCACACTGAAAGGAATCTTTCGATAAGCAAAGGTTGCACACAGACAAATAAATGTCATTTTATGTTGGTCGACAAGTAAGATATCAATATGATTATAGCCAGAAAATCCATCTATAAAATAAAAAATGACACTTCCAACACAGTTGTCGATGATCTGATCGATGTGAGGGGTAGGAAAGTTGTCCTTTGGACAAGATTTGTTCAAGTCCCTAAAATGGATACAAACCCTAATAGTGCCCTATTTCTTAGTGATAGGAACAATATTAGATACCCACTCGGTTAAAGGCACGGGGTAGATAAAACCACATTTTAAAAGCTTCTCAACTTCAACTTTAATGGTTGTAGCTTTTCTTGGGTGGAATTGGAGAATTTTTTACCTAACGGGTCTTACTGTCGGGTATGTATTGATCTCATGTATGACAATATATGGATCAATCCCAGGAATTTATTTGTAAGTCTAGGAAAAACCATCGCAGAATTCCTTAAAAAGAGATTGGTATCCCTTAATTTTTGTTGCTGAGCAGTTCTGGCCTATGTGGAAATGCTCGACAACACCTGACTTAACCGATATATCAAGGGGAATTGTTTTGGTGATGTTGCATAAATTCCCTTCAGAATCAACACCTTGCAGTAATAGAGGTGTTTATGGATACTCAACTATATCAGAACTGATTAGAGAAACAAAATCTGAATCTACCGAATTGGAATTAGGAAGAAATGATGATCGATGATGTGAGTCTTCCCATAAATATTCATCCAGAATCACAACCTCCATAATAGAATCATCGGGCGAAATTTTTTGTAAGAGATAATCTAAAGTCGAGAGAGGGGATTCTAGCCAATAGGGAAGATGGTAAGGATTTGATGCTACCAAATTATGATCATCTATGTAAGCATAAAAAATATACTGAATAACGTCATACAGGGATTTGTGTGGACTTAAAGAAGGTGATTCAACAATCTCTTTACCTTTAGACATGCCCCTGGTCGTGGAGGATATCATGTTTACCATGGCAGTTTCTATACTAGGAGGGGCAATGTTGGATGGAAAAAGTCCCATGAGTGAATAATATTTCAACAATCCAACCCCTACAGACTGATAGGGAGGAGGTGACTGCCCTAATATTGGAACATTATTTTCTATGGAAGTAGTAATATCCGGTGAGCAATAATCGAGTTGGTCTATGGTCATAATTTTTTGTTGATGCAAGAATTGTAGCATGCAGAAAACTGATGACACAACGACCGTTATAGCATAGAACCAGTTCCTTCCTAATAACAAATTGTAATCTAAAGGAGCATCGACCACTTCTACCTGGATAGAAACGGTTTCCCCCCCCATCTCGATGGAAAATACCAGTTGCAGACCATGGGGTTGAAAAAATTGTCCATCAAAATCTTTTAAGGTGGTTGGTGACTTGTTCAACTCAGGAGAACCAATGGCTCTCCAACAATACATTGATAATTCTGAGGTGGAATATCCTTCATCAAGCATAGTCTGATGGACCTTCCTACGCACTAATTTAGTAGCTATTTGAAAAGAGAGTTGATGGGATAGCCTCGATTTATAATTATCCACATTAAACATGATAATGGTTGAATTATCAGGTTCGAAAGCCCCTAGGGTTGAAAAACATTTCTTGCATTTTGTTGGACAGCGTTGGAGTCCGTCCAACATGGACATAACATAGGGTGCTTGAACTAATTCTTCAACAACATTATAAAATTGAGCATCTTGAGCAATAGGATTGAAGACGTTGCTATAGATCGTACTCTTCAGAGGACACAAGATTGTGTCAAAACTAGGTTTCTCAATAGTGAGAGGACCATTAGAAGGAGGTGGAGGAGAAGGGTTGACAGGAGGAGTCTTCTTGGAAGAAGCACCCTCATATTTCTTGTCAGGTGTCTTGTCATATGTTTGACTTTTGGTAGTCAATGCAACTATTTCGAGGGACATCATATGAGTGTCTTTAGTGGAGGATGACAGACCATGCAAAGATGTATGGTCAATCCACTATTGCTGGGACAGAAAGGGGTCGGTTAACACTGCTAGTGTGGGGTTACTTTTCAATAATTTATTGATCTCTTCACGATGAGGACATTCCTTCGTGAAGTGATCATCTCCACACAATAAAAAAGGATACTTAGCCTTCCATTTTGGTTTGGTGTCATTCTCTAGAGTCGATGTTTTGGTACTCTACTGCTGGTTTCTAGGTTTCTTATTCTTACCTTTTCCTTTATTTTTGTTTTCGGGTGATTGTGAGGATTGAATTGCATTCACCTCGATGCAAATAATAGGGGTATAAGAAGTTGTAGTTGAAGCACTCTGTGTTTTAGCAGGCTTGGTTGTAGATGAATGTTGGATTGTACCAACAACACCATCAACATGAGTTTCTTTTGATGGATTGGTAGGATCGGTGATGGGATGAGGAACATTAGGAATCAAATCATATAAAGTTTTAGAATGAGAATAGACTAATTATAAGTATTGTGCCCGGCTAATAGAATTCTCTTTTGTGACATGTTGGCACCCCAACAACTCCCCTTGTTTTTTTTTTTTGCGAAATAAAGGGATGCCCATGTAAATTTTGTAAATACTTTCTTTAGTGTTATTTCTTTTTAATAAGAGATTCCATAGATCCTTCACTCTATGCACTTCTTGCTCTTTAGCTTGGTTGTCATGAGAAATGAATCATCTTTGTTGATTTGGTTTATTGGCTTCTTGATTTCCTGGTTACATATCTTGATTGCATATCCTTATTTTGAGCTTGTTTACATTGACTACATATCTTGGTTTGGATTAATTGCATTGAGTTCACTATACATATCAAAAGTGAGATTATGTTTTTAGTTTTCAATATGAATGGTTCATCGAATTTTTTATCTGCCTTAATCATTTGATTTAAAATTTGTCATTTTCTTAAGTTATTTAATTCTAGGACAAATATCTAGAACTTTGTTTAAGGTTTGTTTTTCGATAGCATTTAAAATATGTCAACAATTTTTATTTTGAAATCAAATATTTTTTCTCACAATGCATAATTGTATTTTGTCCTAAAACAGATCAACCTTATTCTTTATTTTAGATAGGGTATTTATGGCTTATTAAACATTTACATATATATGGAAATATTTGTCTTTTGAGATATTATTAAAAACTTTTCCATATGAATATTTTAATAAATATGTTTAGTCATATATAATCCTATTCTAAATAATTATATTGTGTCTATTATCGATGAAAATCAGTATTTTTAGTTATTACCATTGTCTAATTATATATAACTTAATTTTAGGACAATGTTTATATTAGCAATATTGATTTTGATATAATATGACACACTATTAACATCAAAGGTTATTATATTTTCTTCTCATAAACCAAATCTTTATTTTTAATCATAAAATGATTTTATTCAATTTATTCAAAATTACTAGGCATGCTCAGAAAAATGGATTATTTTATCAATGGTGAATTTAGTTTTATAGATAGTTAAAAAGGGTTGAGAAACTTTAGATATTGTCAATTATTAAATTTGATATTTTTTAATTGACACATACCTATTTTATTAACTATTTATAAAACAATTCTTGTCTTCAAAATTAGCATTCACATGAAAATCGTGGTATGATAACATGAGGTAGAATCTTAGTGGATTGAGACATGATTTTGCTGTCTATGATTGGCTTTATTCCAAACAAACTTACATAGAGTTTTTTTATACATATAGTTCAAAGTTCCATTTATATAATAACTTTACTAATATACAAATGCAATATTAATACATTGAAACTTATTTATTCACATAAAATCTCTATGTGTAGTTTATTTGTATGATTTGGTTTAAAATTAATGTTTTGATATGCAGCAAACAAAATGGTTAAAAGTAACGGTGATCAAGTTTCAACATTACATCTTTATATAATTTTCTACATGATTATATCATCACAAATTTTGAGAAGATCTATTACATCAAAGGAAGAAGCATGGTGAAGAAATTTTGATCCTACTGTTGAATACTATTTTTATTTCTGGGTGTGAAGGAAAAATGGAGACTATGCAATGAAACAAAAGATTTTAAGTTTATCATCTCAATAACTGGCTGCGAATAAACTCCACCAACTTTTCGAGGAAGTTGCACTAGAGAGAATTCAAGAGTCCCTTACTCGAGTTATGAGTTAAGGACAAATTATTGCAAATAATCAAGTTTCAATTAAAATAAATTTGCCAATCAAGCCATCCGTTACACCACTTGCCACAAAATTAGCTTCCATTTGTTCAATAAAGAGGTTTAAAGGGTCAAAGATAAAGTAAAGATCGTCGAGCATCATCAGTTGGTTCCACTAGACCACACGCGTCAAAGATCACACCAATTCTGAAGAATCGTTGCTATAGAGATGCTCAACTAACTACATAGAATTCATGTTTAAAAGGATCCGAGAAGAGGGAGATCGCTTTTATCTTTTACAACACTTTTTAACAAAATATTATTATATGATTTGAATAAATTACTTATCGGTGTTTTACTGTTAGTGCAGGTTTGTGAGGGATGTTTTTTATCTTTTACAACACTTTTTAACAAAATATTATTATATGATTTGAATAAATTACTTATCGGTGTTTTACTGTTGGTGCAGGTTTGTGAGGGACGTTTTATATAAAGCATAAATGATGTAGTGATTGAATTCATAGATGTTTTTATCTTAGTAATAGTGTTTTACTCAAAGCATAAAGCAAGCTTCAGTGGTTGAATATTAGATCCAATAAAGAAGATCCACGTTACCATTCTAATTTGAGGAGGTCGAGAAGTTGAACATTTGTTTGACCAATTTATGAAATGGAGAATAGCGCATCAGTTGGAGGAGGCTAATTCTGGGCTCAATTTTTTACTGAACCGTGAAGAAGTGGATGATTCTGTTCAAAACCCACTTCCCAAATGGGGTATTTTACATCTAAATGGGAGCCGTTTCTAGAAATGGTGAAGGAGTTGGGATATTTTCATGCCAGATTAAGCTAAATTTTTCCAGATATTCCTGTTGCGTCCGGTTGTGAGAGCGAATTCTGGAGACTGTTATGGTTTATTATGCCTATTTAAATAGGGGATTCGACTGCTAAAAGGGGGTCTGGATAGAATGAAAGGAATCTTGGACTTCTTTATTTTGTTTTTTTTCATTCTGTATAAATTTTATTTGTAGATGGAGGAGACACGACTGCAAGGAGGTGATAGGAGTTTGTGAAGATAAGACTTATACTGAAATTTCAAACTTTCTCACTGGTGGATATTAAAGAAGAGTTGTCTCTTTCTTGGATCTTTCAGGGATGTTTCATGAAACTGGTATCCGATGTGATCGTTGTTTTGTTAAAACGTATATATAGAAATTTGGTATATGACTTTCTTGGCTTTATTATATATTGTCATACTTGGTTATGGTTTTGTATAAATCTATAAAACTTGCTCTAATCACTCATTTCGGTATTTGATATTCAATATTGTATCTTTATTTATATAAGGTTTTACTTGGTAAATAAATGAGATTGATATTATATTTCCTTAACTAATTGATTAAAATATTTTGTGTTTTGGGAAATATTTTAATTCACAGTTAGTTAACTATCATATTATTCAAATATTGAAGTGTGGAAGGTTAATTATATTTTGATAAACTATGGAAAAAGAATAGTGAAACTATTTTATTATTTCATCGTTCTTTTCTCATAAATATTTTAAAGTCTCAAGTGTTATAATTTCTATTCGATTGAGTTGTTTCATTGATTTAGAATTGTTTCTTTTTAGACTTATTTATCATCAAAAGGTAATTAAATTTAGTTTTTTTAAACTCGCTCTCAGCTGAGATAGGATAGAATAGTTAATTAGTTTAGTTTAAATTTTCTAGTTAAATTTTAGCAACTGTTAGATAGGTTTTAATCAGATTTAAATTTTTGAAAAAGTTCCTTAATCAAAAATTTAAATAAAAAATCCCAAAAATAGGAGACTTTCCTTAACAAAGCACTTGAGGATTACTTAGATCTAGAAATTGACTTTAGAATTTACTTTAAAGAATAGTTTAATTAGGATACATTTTTGCTGAATTTTTACATTCCCCTTAAGAGAATAAATTCAGTTGGTAGCAGGACCATAACCTGCGAGGTTTTGTTATTCCAAATACACCGAGAGCTGTTCTAAGCAACTTGTGTGGGATTAATCTGCTTAAGTTGGCCTAGGTCAAAAAATCCTGCCAACAAATGGCACTAGAAGGAGGGCCGAGGTAAAACAAGCGGTTATTTTTATTTTTTTCAATTATTTTGATAACCATTTTTCCTCCAGCTCTTGTTTTTCAGTTTTATTATTTTATGCTCTTAGTCGTCACATATATGCTTAAGGGTTGGTTAGACAACAAGCTATCCATTTGAAAATTCAATTAATCTTGATTGTTTATCATTCATGGCTCATGCCCAAATTCCTGTTTGGGAATCCGTTTTTAATTTTACATTGGTTAATATTCCCAATGAGATAATCAACCTCTTGTCAAAACTTGAATTTGATGGTGAAGGCGATATATCTGCAAGAGAACACCTTGGTAAGTTTTTATGTAAATGTAACAAAAATAATACTGCTGATCTTAATGCTACTTGCAGGTTATTTTCCCTTACTCTCAAAGGACAAATCAAATGTTGGTTGGAAACTTTTCCACCTAATTTCTTTTTTACATGGTTTCAATTTGCACATGAATTTTTAGACACATTCAAGGATTATAATTCTAATAAACTTTGCAGTGAATTGCATGATATTCGAAGGAAGAAAGGTGAGTCTTCAGAAGACTTTTCAGTAAGGCTTTCTCATATTCTTTGCAAATTTCATATTATTGATTTACCTTCTGAATCTGATCTTTTAAATATTGTCTTAAACTCTCAAGTTCTTCTTATTCAACAAAATCAAGACGTTTGTCAAAAGGATGATAATTCACTAATCTTCCTAGAAACTTCCTCCTCTATTATTGATTCAGATACTTTTTTAAAGTTCTACCCAACCCCTAGGTGAGAAGATCAAAGTAGAAGAGGTACCAACTTCTTCTGATCATTATTCTCCTCTCAAAGGAGAAAGTCATAATTCTTTCATCCAAAATCTTGAACCTATAAACATTAATGAATCAAATGAGGAAGAACATATTCATGATAAATTTATTCCTATAGATAGGGAAGTTGATTGTCGTAAAGAACAACAAGATTCATATTCTATTATTACGAAAATAGATCAAGATGAATTAATTATAAATTAAACTATATGTTCATCATTTTCTGATTTTTGTACTAATTGTTCTTTCGATTCAATTATCAATGAACACAAATATGTTAATTATAATTTTGTATGTTCTGAAAATTCAATAGAAAAAGTCGAAGAATAAGACATGAATCTTATTCACTCGATTAAATGTTGTCCGAGAAAAGAGATTAATATTTTTCAAGAGAATATTAATAAACGTTTTGATTCACATGAAAGATTATCAATTGATCTTGATCTCAAATCAATTTCATATGAAATGCTGAAAGGTACAACATCACCAAATTTTATTCAAAATAATCAGGTAATAAGAGAGAAATATTTTGGAAATTTAAATATTAATGATCTTTCTAAGTTGAGAGATTCTTTTAATTTCCTCACTTCTAATTCTTACTATTTTATTTATCCTGATTTATTTTCTGATTTTGATATGCATAAGATTTCATTCGAAATATCTAACTATGTGGCATCAAAATTGCATTTCTATGAGATATCTAATAGTGATGATTCTCTTATTAAACATGAATATGAGAGATTGAGACATATTTTATTATTAGATCATCATCCGATACAATCTTTTAAAAAGAACGATGATCTATTGCAAGATAATTATAGTCAACCAATTTTTGATGAGATCAACACATCAACTTTTATTGAAACTAAAAATGTTTGTTCTCATAAATATCTTTTATATGGGAGATCTAATTTTATTGGTGAAAATATCTTTGTCGTAGAGTTTTCTGTAACTTGTGATTACCAAAACCTTGCATCTTCTTCAATTGATTCACCTTTAGCAATAGACCCTATTAACAGGATTACTTCTTTTGATATTAGGCCACTACCTATTCATTCAACTATTACATCATTTCATGATCCTATTCTGTATTTGAAACCAATTCTTTCAGATGTTAGTGTGACTAATGCTAACAATTTGTTTTTTCCATTTGATTCTCCTAATATGGGTTTTCCACATATGTATTTCATATTTTTAGATCATACTTTGCATTCTAAGTTTCATGACAAAATTATAGAGTGGCTCGAAAATTCTTATCTCAAAAGGTTTTCAGAAACTGGTAAACATGTCTTATCATTACATGTAAATAGAATTTCAAATGATAAGGATGATATATTTTGTTTTAGTTTTCTTTTATATTATTTCTGGTTATTAGTAGAAGAACATATTATTCTTGTAGGATTAGAAATGTTTCGTTGGTTTCACTGGTTATTTCACTTTACTTAGTTCATGTTGTATATTTGATTATACATATGTACATATTCAGTTTAGAAGTAATTCTAGATTTAGTTTAAGTTTGTTTTTCTTATTTTGCTTCATTTTCAATAAATGTGCAGTTAATAAAGGATGTGTAAATTTCAGGTTGAAAATGAATCGTCATTTAGGGATAAACTCATTATCCTTTTATCTCTTTTTGATTACTTTTCTCTTACTATGAATAAATAAATAATGATGAAATGTTTACATAAAATGAATAGTAAGAGATTTTAGTCATACATAATTTTGCACTCTTCTGAACACAACTCACTCATCCTGTAATTATTCTCACAAAACTGTACAACTTAGACTTTTCATTTTTCCTTTTGTAAATAATGATGAATAAAGGGAAATTTGACTTATTCAATCTTCTCATCGATTAATTAAATTGAATCCTAAAGAATGAAAAATTATTTTAACAATTGAATGATTCTGTAATATTTTCGAAACTTTACATCAATAACAAGCTTATGATTCTTTTTGTGAAAATCACCATGCTTTGACATGTGTATTATATTTGTCTCTCCTATTTTCTATTTATATTATATTGATCTTTTATTTAAACTTTAAATCTTTATTATGGTCAATTTTAATATTAGGCCATTTGTCATTATTTCTTATGCATGTCATAATTTTGTGATTTTTACGTTATTTTGTATAGCTCATCACATAGAGAGTAATCATATCTTGAAATTTGATTTCTAAGCTTATTTACCTTCTTCGACTCTCAATTAAAGTTTCGATAAATTTTTCTTTTTGTATTTTAATACATACATTTTGGTTGAAATTTGGATTTGATCACGTTCTATCTTGTATATAAGTTTTTGGATGTTTTGTTTCAATTAGTGAGTTTTTGCATTTTTTATTTTCAAGTTTGTTTAGTTAATTAGTTTCAGTAGTGAATTTAATGTTTTTCAGCTTTCTATTTTCCCTCTTTACTTTTAGTAAGGGAGCATTGTAGATAAATAATACCATAATGATACACTGCTTGGTGTTCATATGTTTCTCTATTAATCAAACTGATATCTTTAAGGGAAACCATTGTAAGGGGTTTCTTGCCATATCAAATGTTCTTACTGTGACTGAATCACTCCTAGCCTTGAAATATTTCTTATTAACTTAGCTAATTAGTCAGTTGAACTCACGGTTATTATTCTTAGACTTTATTTTGAAAATGATATCATTAGCTAGGCAAATTAACCTGTCGGGAAACTCTTCTCTCAGAATCTTTATGAATCAATGATATTAGTCATCTTTAGGCCTTCCATATTATTATAGGAGTATTATCTGGATTTGTTTCCCATCCATTAGACAAATTTATAAATCTTATTAAAAACTTTGATTGAAGAATAGGAGGTCTCATCACGAGGTGACCTAATCATGATCATTAGCCCTATCGGGGATAACATCATTTTTTATCACCAAGGTGATGGCTCTTGGTCATAAGATCAAGGGATAGAAGGTCTCATCATGAGACGACTTGTTTATCTCTGGCAGTTCTCGTGAATGATGCTATCAAAATCTGGTTACCAGGCCAGGATAGTAGTCTTGAATCAAAGATATAATTAATATATTTTCTGAAACAAAAAGAGAGAGAGAAAAAGAAAAATAAGAGAAAAACAAATTTTATCTTTCAATTATTTATATTTAATGGATGGGGAACTTATCTAGATATCTTCTTAAGGTATGGAGGTCATATCTTTATGCTGGTGTTATTTGATTATATTTAGCTATTGAGAAAGAATTCTTGATAAGGTTTATTTGCTATGCATATATTTAAAAAACATTCATCTCTATGAAGTCTCTGAATAATAGTTGTGACAATTCATTTGATTGTGACAGTATAAAAGTTCAAACTTTACTATATAGGCTAGTGACAGGATAAAGTCATGTGGTGTGAAGTTTGATATTTCAAGAAAACCTTAATTTTATTTTCCTATATCTTTAATCTACAGAGATAATTGGTTCACCCAGCATGTCTCCATTTGTTGGCATTCCAACAACTCCCCTTGATTTTTTTTTTGGGGGGGCGAAATAAAGGGACCCCCATGTAAATTTTGTAAATACTTTCTTTAGTGTTCTTTCTTTTTACTAGGAGATTTCATAGATCCTTCACTCTATGCACTGCTTGCTCTTTAGCTTGGTTGTCATGAGAAATGAATCATATTTGTTGATTTGGTTTATTGGCTTCTTGATTTCCTGGTTACATATCTTGATTGCATATCCCTTATTTTGAGCTTGTTTACATTGACTACATATATTGGTTTGGCTTAATTGCATTGAGTTCACTATACATATCAAAAGTGATATCATGTTTTTAGTTTTCAATATGAATGGTTCATCGAATTTTTTATCTGCCTTAATCATTTGATTTAAAATTTGTCCTTTTCTTAAATTATTTAATTCTAGGACAAATATCTAGAACTTTGTTTAAGGTTTGTTTTTTGATAACATTTAAAATATGTCAACAATTTTTATTTTGAAATCAAATATTTTTTCTCACAATGCATAATTGTATTTTGTCCTAAAACAGATCAACCTTATTCTTTATCTTAGTTAGGGTATTTATCGCTTATTAAACATTTACATATATATGGAAATATTTGTCTTTTGAGATATTATTAAATCTTTTTCCATATGAATATTTTAATAAATATGTTTAGTCATATATAATCCTATTATAAATAATTATATTGTGTCTATTATCGATGAAAATCAATATTTTTAGTTATTACCATTGTCTAATTATATATAACCTAATTTTAGGACAATGTTAATATTAGCACTATTGATTTTGATATAATATGACACACTATTAATATCAAAGGTTATTATATTTTCTTTTCATAAACCAAATCTTTATTTTTAATTATAAAATGATTTGATTCAATTTATTCAAAATTACTGGGCATGCTCATAAAAAGGGATTATTTTATCAATGGTGAATTTAGTTTTATAGATAGTTAAAAAGGGTTGAGAAACTTGAGATATTGTCAATTATTAAATTCAATATTTTTTAATTGATACATACCTATTTTATTAACTATTTATAAAACAATTCTTGTCTTCAAAATTAGCATTCACATGCAAATCCTAGTATGATAACATGAGGTAGAATCTTAGTGGATTGAGACTCATGATTTTGCTCTCTATGATTGGATTTATTCCAAAACAAACTTACATAGATTTTTTTTATATATATAGTTCAAAGTTACATTTATATATGAACTTTACTAATATACAAATGCAATATTAATACATTGAAACTTATTTATTCACATAAAATATCTATGTGTAGTTTATTTGTATGATTTGGTTTAAAATTCATGTTTTGATATGCAGCAAACATAATGGTTAAAAGTAACGGTGATCAAGTTTCAACATTACATATTTATATAATTTTATAGATGATTAGATCATCACAAATTTTGAGAAGATCTATTACATCAAAGGAAGATGCATGGTGAGATTTTGAGCCTACCGTTGAATGCTATTTTTATTTCTGTGTGTTAAGGAAAAATGGACACTATGCAATGAAACAAAAGATTTTAAGTTTATCATCTCAATAACTGCCTGCGAATAAACTCCACCAAATTTTCGAGGAAGTTGCACTAGAGAGAATTCAAGAGTCCCTTACTCGAGTTATGAGTTAAGGAGAAATTATCGCAAATAATCAAGTTTCAATTAAAAGAAATTTGCCAATCAAGCCATCCGTTACACCACTTGCCACAAAATGAACTTCCATTTGTTCAATAAACAGGTTTAAACGGTCAAAGAGAAAGTAAAGATCGCCGAGCATCATCAGTTGGTTCCACCAGACCACACACGTCAAAGATCACACCAATTCCGAAGAATCGTTGCTATAGAGATGCTCAACTAACTACATAGAATTCGTGTTGAAAAGGATCCGGGAAGAGGGAGATCACTTTTATCTTTTACAACAATTTTTAACAAAATATTATTATATGATTTGAATAAATTACTTATCGGTGTTTTTCTGTTGGTGTAGGTTTGTGAGGGACATTTTATATAAAGCATAAATGATGCAGTGATTGAATTCATATGTGCTTTTATCTCAGTAATAGCGTTTTACTCAAAGCATGAAGCAAGCTTTAGTGGTTGAATATTAGATCCAGAAAATAAGATCCGCGTTACCATTCTAATTTGAGGAGGTTGAGAAGTTGAACATTCGTCTGACCAGTTCATCAAATGGAGAATCGCGCATCAGTTGGAGGAGGCTAATTTTAGGCTCAATTTTCCACCGAACTGTGGAGAAGTGGACGATTCTGTTCAAAACCCAGTTCCCAAATGGGGCATTTTACATCTAAATGTGGCCCGTTTCTAGAAATGGTGAAAGAGTTGGGATATTTTCAGGCTTGATCAAGATAAAGCTTTCCAGATATTCCTGTTGCATCCAGCTGTGAGATTGAATTCTAGAGACTGTTATGGTTTATTATGCCTATTTAAACAAGGGATTCAACTGCTAAAAGGGGGTTTGGATAGAATGAAAGGAATCTTAGACTTATTCATTTTGTTTTTTTTCATTATGTATAAATTTTATTTGTAGATGGAGGAGACACGACCACAAGGAGGTGATAGGAGTTTGTGAAGATAAGACTTATACTGAAATTTCAATCTTTCTCACTGGTGGATATTAAAGAAGAGTTGTCTCTTTCTTGGATCTTTCAAAAGCGTTTCATGAAAATGGTATCTTTGTGATCGTTGTTTTTTTGAAACGTATATATATAAATTTGGTATCTGACTTTCCTGGCTTTATTATATATTGTCATACTTGGTTATGGTTTTGGATAAATATATAAAACTTGCTCTAATCACTCATTTCGGTATTTGATATTCAATATTGTATCTTTATTTATTTAAGGTTTTACTTGGTAAATAAATGAGATTGATATTATCTTTCCTTAACTAATTAATTAAAATATTTTGTGTTTTGGCAAATATTTTAATTCACAGTTAGTTAACTATCATATTATTCAAATATTGAAGTGTGGAAGTTTAATTATCTTTTGAAAAACTATGGAAAAAGAATAGTGAAACTATTTTATTATTTCATCATTCTTTTCTCATAAATATTATAAAGTCTCAAGTGTTATAATTTCTATTCGATTGAGTTGTTTCATTGATTTAGAATTGTTTCTTTTTAGACTTATTTATCATCAAAAGGTAATTAAATTTAGTTTTTTTAAACTCGCTCTCAGCTGAGATAGGATAGAATAGTTAATTAGTTTAGTTTAGTTTTTCTAGTTAAATTTTAGTAGCTGTTAGATAGGTTTTAATTAGATTTAAATTTTTGAAAATTTCCTTAATCACAAATTTAAATAAAAAATCCCAAAAATAGGAGACTTTCCTTAAGAAAGCACTTTAAGATTACTTAGATCTAGAAATCGACTTTAGAATTTACTTTAAACAGTAGTTTAATTAGGATACATTTTTGCTGAATTTTTACATTCCCCTTAAGAGAATAAATTCAGTTGGTAGCAGGACCATAACTTGCGAGGTTTTGCTATTGCAAACACACCGGGAGTTGTTATAAGCAACTTGTGTGGGCTTAATCTCCTTAAGTTGGCCTAGGTCAAAAAATCTGGCCAACATGACACCATTACCCATGGCCACATCTCGGGCAATAGGGGGTAACAAGGACTTGGTGAACTAGTTAGCCAAAAGTTGATTTGAAATGGGAGCCTTGATTAACTTTGAACACCTTCTCCACTCATAGATGTGATCTGATATGTGAGTAGAATTATTTTTTCCAAAGAGAGGTCAAGATATTTGTACTAGTTTCATATCAGATAGGTAATTGGAAATGAGTAAGAAAAACTATTGCCAAGGAATTAAAATCCACAAACGAGTGTTGTGGAAGTTCGATATACCATTTTTCATCTTTGTAAGAGTCTCAATTGAATAGAATCATCCATAATGGAATTCGACGAACACCACAAATGCAAAGTCATCACATGATTTTTTGGGATATTCACCTTGTTTTCCATCAAACTTTGGAATGTTTGACGGAAGTTTGACCGGGATGGTAGACCAAAATAGATCATGTTGAATGGGATCATGTATTAAATTTGACAAGTTAGGTAGCTCAAATTTAGAAAAAAATGGAAGTTTCCAGTTCGGTTGTGGGTAATTGTAATACTGATAATGAAATTCTACCCTAGTAAGACCAAAGGTCTGTTGAGGTTGGCCAGAAAATCCACCAAATTGTTGATAGTTAGGAGCATTTTTACCCTTATAGGGTTGTTGCACCTGGTTAATTCCAGGTTGAGGCCCATAAGTAGGTTGAGCCAACTGATTGGTAACTCCTCCAGGATAAGGGACATATAAAGGATTGTTGTACTATGCCCTACTAAGGTATTGATTACCAATGTTAGGTTGTTGTGGATTGTTGGACTAATATTTCTTCTTGTCTCGACTCGAGTTTCAACAACAACAAAATACCAACAAAAACACCAAAAGACATCGGCCCGACAGAGCAAGCTCAGTCGACAACACCTGTGAGGCAGGCGCAGTCTCACCCGAGATATCTTAATGTGTTGCTTCCAAAACCATGTTTCCGTAGTTGGAGAGGGATTATAGTCCCTTGGTGCAGGGGTAAGGTGCTCGATAAAGACATGGGGATGGAGTATGTTACTGTGCGACAGAGGTGCAACTGGGTGCCACAACCAATGCATGACATGACCTTGCCATTAACCACTTAAAAACTGGTGCAATTGTGGGGCGCACCTGATTCCTTACTTATCATGAACAATGTGCGACTTATATTGTAACTTAGCATATTAACCATGAAATCATACACAACATGTTGTTAAGTATTTAAACATTCACTCATTTACTGATAGGTAATATTGAAACATACATTCAACAGTAACTGTAATAATACAAAGTAAGAAAACATCTTCATAAACCTTCAATGTTTAACAACATTCATTCATGCGACACAAGAAATAATGTGGAAACCCATCTGGGAAAAACCACCAAGGTGTTCTTTCTCTGGCATGAGAAATACAAGTAGCACCTTTTAGTATGTGACTTGCAGATTGATCTTAAGATATGTCTATCTGGCTCAATCTTCTTACTCTCATGCTCTCTGGTTTATTGCTTCTATCTACTCCTACTGATCTGCACACAGCGTGGATCGACTCTTCTACTCAATGGTCTGCGCACTTAGCTACAGATCCGCAACTCAACAACCTTCTACTTCTACTAGAATCCTCTTCTGAGTCAACAATGAACTAACAACTTCCTCTAGCTAACTCTCTGAACTACCAAACTGAATCTAACCCTTATATAGAGCGGGTTCCTCCTATTTATAGCGTTTACAAGCGCAGGGTTGATTGAGTAAAGCCCAGTTATTAAAGACACAAGTAGCCACAAAATATCTTCTATTACATTAATTCCAGACCATACTTTGCCACAAAAGTCCTGCATTACATTAAACACATCCATAACTAGCCACAAAACTTCTTTCGACCTGTCTGTACAAGTCATAACTAGCCACAAAATTTTTCCTTTAGTATTCTGCGGGCTCGTCCTTCTGCAGTCTGTCTTCACTTTCACCTATCCAACCTTTAATCTTCTACCAACCTCTTCCACTGACTCGGATTTGTCTTTCCGTATGGTAGCGATCCTTGTCGCAACTTCTACTACTTTTCGCTTGCGCTTCTTCTTTTACCTACTTTTCTTTCTTCACTCGCCCGCTTTTCCTTCGTCGCTTGCATGCTTTTCTTCTGTCGCTTACACACCATATTCTTCCTTATGCAATTTTCCTGGCTCAATAGGCCCCCAACACTCACATGTGGCTTGTCCTGAGCCACTAAGTAAAAATGATGCCTCTGCAAATTTTTAGTGTTCTGCAAAACTCATGCCTCTGGCGTAGGCTACACCACAGGACCAACCTTGTCCTGAAACTCCTACAAAATTTGTTGCACCCAGGAAACATCCATGCTGACCTCCTCAACTTATTTAACCAACTATTCCAGACAATCAGAACTGATATGCTCCGACGGTCCTACTTCTAATGCCTACGTGATGTGTTGAAGATTCTGCTGTACAGGCTAAATAAGCCTAGTAACTCGTGCTACTGATGACTGGTGTGCTGCTACTTCATCATTCCTAGTCTGCTTTTGGTCTTGGAGAGATTGGACTTCCTGCTGGAGCTATTTCCATTTCTCTTGCTTGGATGTCTATTTTTACCAGTGGCAACAATAGCGGTGTTACTAGCGTGTCACTAGGGTCCACGCCGTAAGTCTCAGCATCGACTGTGCTTTTGACCTCATTAATAGAATCAGTAAGGGTATTGATATGGTCCACCAGTTTGTCAGTCAGTCACAGTTGTTTCTTACTTAGGCCCTTCAGACTAGAATTTTCAACCTCTGGAATGGCGTCAGACAACATGATTATGTCCTCCTTGGCTAAGTTGACCATGTTATCCGATTTGTCTACTTTCCACTTCTTATGCTACAGCCGATGTTGATTTATGCTGCATGCCTCTTTGTGGGACTTCTTCACATCCTCATCAGTAGGTGTTCCTTTAGAGTCATGATCATTATCATCATCATCATCACCTTTTCTTCGCTCATTATCATCATCGTCGGAGCTTAGTGACTAATTGTATTTCCCGTCGCCACCATCATTGTATTTCCCATATTCTTGGTCATGAACCTGATCATTCCTTTGGCCCTCACCTTGGCCACTTCCTCCCTGGTTTCCTCCTTGGTCCATCTGCTCCTTGCCTGGACCGCGCCATTCTTCCATCAAATCCTGAACGACTGTGTCCACATTGGTGTCAGTGATTATAAACCCCGCTTGATGCGCTTGCTTGGTCGGATCCTGCCGCGGCTCCAAGATAACATTGTGGACACCGGCTTGGAATTTTAGGAATGCCATGTATTTCTGCACCGTCGCGACCCTTCTCCATGGGGCTGCTTTATTACCTCACACAATGCCTCTCCATGTAGAAAGAACTCAATGTTATTATCGGTCTGGTGAATCTTGTCCTCCTTTTCCTCCCAGAGGTTTTGATACTTTGCGCCAAGGAAAAACACTGGGACATCCATTGGCTGGTAGTCCGGTGGGTTGGAACAAAAAACAAAAGAAATTAGAATGAGAAGAGAGGAGTAGTGGAATTTAGCCTTAGGGTACTCCTATGCTTGCTCTTCATCATCTATGAGCTCATTCAACAGGTATTGTGACCAGTTGAACATTACGCCCGCCGTGCACTGCTCTTGCAATTTCTATCGCCTTGAATGTGCACTTAGTGGGTCTCATCTTGTGCAACAATTTGCAAGATAAGATTTTTGCTGCAAACCTTACCATTTTATCCTCTATAGGGACAATGGGAATCCTATTCTTGCACACTAAAGATTATACTTCTGCTTCATCTTGGTCATATCTCTGTTTGGGTGCAAGTATGGTGCAGGGTCGCCTTCGACCTTCGGCAAATACATTATCGACAAGATGAGCTCAACGTCGACATGGTAGTGTTGATCAAGCCATAAACATCCTCTGTGAAAACAACTGAGGATTTGTTTCACATATGTGGTTACTTGCGTGGTCCAACCAAAGTGTGGGATGAGAAACAAGTTTAACAAGCCCGCGCTATCGACACCACAGGCCCACTCCATTGGTACTAAGAACTGGGGCTTAGGAGGCATGACCAAAAGTGTGACCATGTAGTTTTTCCTTTCCAAACCCATCTTCTTACAGGTGTCAACATATTCAAACTGCAGCTTGGCCAACTTTGGCAGCATGTCCATCAACATGGGTACACCAATAGGGATCCGAGGTGTCGCTAAGGATGAGCGTGATTTCTTTGGGAGGGTCACCTTCTGCGCATCGACTCTACTTGGCTGGACATAATGTGGAAATTTGTGCTCTTCCATGGTGGTACCAGTGTCTCTCTGGGGTGGTGAGTCTGGTGCGTCCTCCTCCATCATGTCTTCAATAGGATTATCTGCAATGGGCTTATCCTTGTGTTTCTTTGATATCTTCGGCCTGGATGATTCTGGAGACTCTCTCGGTGGCATGACCTGCAATGGGTGGATTCTAAATGGGGTTTGGTACAGGGCCTGAGCCATAGGGTGGAACAGGGGCCAACGCGGCGGTAGGAACTAGTTGCTACCTTGGGTGCACCATTGCTTCTGGTTCTTGTCCTGGATGCTATACTTCCTGTGATGCAATCTATTCTTTGATTGGACATGGCGAGGTGATGGTTATGTCTGATAGCTCACTGGCACTGGAAATATCTATGACCATGGGTTTCGGATCTGTTAGCTATCAGCTCTAGTTCTCTCTATCTCTCTCTATGTGCTCTCTATGTTTCGGCTTTAGACCATCTGGTTAGGTAGTCCGCTGCAGTGATAATGTAGCACGCACCAATCCTCTTCCCTAGTGGACTGATCAGTCCAATGAAATCAACAACCCATTTATCAAATGCTTGAAGTGTTATCTACGGCGCAAATGTCATCTCGTCGCGATGGTTTTCCTGTTCTCTAGCAGATATCACAGCGCCGACAGAAACTATTAGTGTCCATATGTATGGTTGGCCACCATAAGACTACCAACAATATCTTGCACACTGTTCCTTTCAAGCATAGTGTTCTCCTGCGACACCGACATGTGCTTCACTCATTATCCATTGTTGCTCATAATTAAAGACACACTATTGCAATAACTCATCCACGCCCAGCTTGTACATATGTCCCACAATCAACATATAATTAGCAACTCTGACAACTAGATGTTTCTTCTGGTTAATGGATAAACCTTCAGGTGCATAGCCTGTTCTCAAGAAGTGGATGATGGTGTTAAATTCCTTATTCTGATCATCCATCATGGTGACTATGAAAAACTGCGTGTCAAGCAATTTATCCTCCATACTGGTTGGTTCTTAGCCACTTTCTATTCTCGACAAGTGGTTTGGTCCAACATTCATTTGACTAGGCTTAACAATGACTTCAAAGTTGAATTCTTGAAAATGAAGGAGCCATCGACAGATCTTCCCCCCCAACATTGGCTTGTTTACTAGGTATTTTAAAGTCGAATGATCAGTGTACATTTTGAAATTTCCACCCAACAAGTAATGTCGAAACTTCTGCAACATGTATACCATGGCGAGGCCTTCCCTCTTTGTTGTCGTGTAATTTTTCTCTATTGTCGACAGTTTTTTGCTAGCAAAAGCAATAGGGTGGTAAAGCACACCCTCACCTGGTTGTGTCAAGACTATGCCAAGTGCGACAGGCAAAGTGTCAACATGAACATGGTAATCCTTCTTCCAGTACAAAAACACAATTATTGGCATAGTGGCCATCTTGTTCTTTAACTTATCCAACCTTTCTTGTCAAGATTCCATCCACTGAAACTTCGCATATTTCTTTAACAGTTTCTCCATAGGTGCAGTTATCTCTGCACATCCTATAATAATCTTCATGTAGTATCATGTGTGTCCTAGCATTGATCTGAGTTGCATGACTAATGTATGTGGTGGTAAGCTAAGGATAATCACGACTTTCACTGGGTCAACCAAAATACCATTGCAACACAGACGTGACCCAATAGTACACCAAATGGTGCGCAAAAATTACATTTCCTAGAATTAAGCGTGATCTCATACTGGAAACAGTGGCCCAACATCATGCACAAAATCTCAATATGGTCTCTTACTAGACCAAATACAGTCCAATCATCAAATTAGACCTTAAGAAAATTATGAATAAAATCTTTAAAAGCAGAAACTACTATTCTAGAAAAAATAGCAGGCGCATTCTTAAGTGCAAAGGGAATTACCGTATACTGGTAGCATCCCCATTTTGTGACGAAGGTCATTTTGTGGCGATTCTCCTTCGCGATCCTTACTTGATGATATCTAGAGAAGCCATCAGTGAATGAATACATCTCTTTCCCTCCGACACTTTCCAATACTTCATTTGTGAATGGTGTTAGGAATGGATCATGTAGGCATGCATCATTCAGTTTCCTTAGGTCGACATAGATCCTGACTTCACCTGTGGTTTTTTAATCCTGGATCACTATAGGGCTGATCCATTATAATTCCTCAACATGTTCAATGATTCCCGTGTAAAGCATGCAATCCAATTTTTCTTTTACTTTATTTTTATACCTTGGATTCAACCTATAAGGTCGTTGCTTGACTGGCTTAGCATCTGGTTTCGGGGGTATTTTCATCTACCCCAACCTGTCGACTATTCCCTTCATCTCCAAAAATTTGGTAGGGAATATATCCTGGAACTCATGCAGTAATTCTGTGATCTTCGTGACTGTTTCATTGTCCCAATAATCTCCTATATTGGCGAACTTCAGGTTGTCTGGCGACCCAATTTTTACCTTCTTGTTTTTCAATGGATTAAGGAACTAATTGCTTGAAATACCACTTCCTTCTACTGCACGCGTACCCTCTTATTTTGGTATGTTTATGTTAGTCGGGTCATCATCTGGGTCTCCATTCAGATTGTAACAAGCCATCGATTGGTGGATGGTCACACTGTACGGGTGGGAATTTTCCTCCTTGACAAGGATTTCAGCAAATATATTTTCCTTTATCATTTGAAGCGCAACATAAACTATTGGTTTCTCATCAGCAAATTCAAATGTGTGCATAAACTATCTAGCTACCTCTTCCCAATCCTGAGTTCCTTGTCACAACTCCATAGATGTATACTAGATTTGGGGTGTCATTTCCAATGTGTGAATGAAATGATGGGCCCATTTCGGTCACGGTTATTCTGCAAATGCGGTGCGATACTAATTTATGTGCTCGACAGGGTTTGAAAATCCTGTGTACTTGTGACTCATGGTGGTGATTTCTTCATCGAATCTGACTTCCATCAATATTTTGCATTGTGGCTGTTTTGATATGGACTTCTTGTACTTACCTCACCATCTAGCGGGCGTAGCTTT
The DNA here is from genome assembly GCA_001517045.1 of Pseudotsuga menziesii. Lineage (NCBI taxonomy): Eukaryota > Viridiplantae > Streptophyta > Pinopsida > Pinales > Pinaceae > Pseudotsuga > Pseudotsuga menziesii. The sequence continues at coordinate 122,495 of LPNX010201733.1, forward strand.
TAGTATGTGGTCTAACGCGAACAAGTGTTGTGACTCTATTACGAGTCCTTGAAAATCACTTAGGAAGGTCGTTAGGCTAGGTAAAACCTCATAGGTGGTAATATCTCATAACTCATTCTCCATTTGTCTCATAGACCTTGTAATTTTGGTGCACCTCCTCATAGAGACCTCATGTAATCGGGTTTTCCAATTCTCCAAGGCCTCTCCTAATTCGGATGTGCAAGAAATAGCACTCCTCTAGCTCAGGTTTCCATCCGCTTTCGGGTTGATGTAATCTTCTTGTAGGGCAATGACATTGTAGATCTGGTTAAGATACTCACCCTGTCCCTCATTGTAGACAGGCTCGACGTATCTTTGTCCCTCCAATGGATCAATGGGAGATACTAGCCTCATCTCATTATCCTCGAATGAGAGTATTATTTTCTTGAAATTTATAATGGTCTGATTATATATGGCCCAATATATCCCCAACAACGCGGGATATGGATTCATGTCATCGAAAATGTTAATGAATTCAAATTACACAAATGTGTGCAACCCTTCAATGTCAAGAAGGACTTGACTCAACCTACCAATCGGTAGGACCTTTGCCTGATTCACAAGCCTCAACTGTATAGGAGACTATTCCAAGTGTATCTTGCCCATATTTTCCCAATTCTGTCGCATCTAAATATTGACGTCCGACCCTAGATCTAAAATAATGTAATCTATGTCATAGTCGCCTATCTGTGCAGTCATTGTTAACTCGCGCTCAGTTTTGAATTTATTTCTGACCTAGTTAGCTCTCATTTTTTATTGGGACTCCTCTGGGGTTTCTTCTATCAATGCTTACAGTTCTGTGATAACATCTTTATCATGTAGGAATGCTAGGTAACTTGAAAGAAATGGTTTAAGCTTATTAACAGTTTTCGGGATATGCTTCTGTAGTAGCTATTGGAATCATTCAGGAATATCCCTTACTTCAGCTAAAGAATATGGTTGTTCTGGGTCCACAAACTCTGGTCGTACATCCACAAATATTTTCTTCTGTTTTTGGACATAGAATGGCACTTTCTTTTGTGATGCGGGTCATATCTGCGGCTACAATTGTTCTTGCGGTACATCCTGATCAGCTCCGGTAGTAGCACCTCCTCATGTTACAACAACAACGCTTGGCTCTCTTGTCTTAGCAGCAATAATCTAAACATTCAAGTTAGGATTCGGATTTGGGTTCAGATTCTGTGTATGGTTAGGACCTGTAATGGTCCTAGCTTTTCACTTTGCAATCAACTGGGGACACTGCTCTACATTATGGTCTTGCACTTTACAATATGAACATGTATTTGCAAGATCTTGACAATCTCTGGCATAGTGACCTGACTGTCCATAGTTATAGCATGTAACTTGACCTCTTCCTCTACCAAATCTTCCTCCTCCTCTTCCTCTGAAGTTTCTACGACCCCTTCCTTGAGGGTGTGGTTGCTGTTGGGGGTACTAATTCTGCTAGTATTGAGGATGGTATTGGTTCTGTGGTGCATACTGATGTTGATACTAGTTTTGATAGTGATTGGGTGGGAAATACATAGGCTGATAGGATTCTTGTGTTGGTTTAGCTTGAGGCTTCCCCTCATTCTTCATCAAGTAGGTGTCGATCGTATTTTTCTTCAAGAGTTGGTATGCTTTGCAATCCTTCTCTTCATGTCCTACTGACTCACAAAATTTATAGAAAAGGCTTGCTTGGTTACTTACAATCTTTTTCAAGTATAGTCAGTCCTCATCATGATGTCCTCTAGTCTGGCATACACAGAACTAGGGTAGTCCGTTGGCACTCAATGTGTCTGGCGCACACGATGAGATATAGTTCATGTAGGTCAGACAATTATCCTTCGCATGTCCATCCGTTCTGCATTTTGTACACCATAAATATTCTTGGGATTCCTTGTCCTTCTTGATATCCTGAAGCTGTATCGTCATATTAGCCAGATGCAATTGAATCTATACCATTCTTGTGGCACCATTGCCGATTGGCAAGGCTTCCAGCTTCATTTCCAATTCTAGTGCTCTTGTCTGTGATTCAATCTTTTGTTGCATTAATGGGCCTCATATGTGTGGTAATAGCACAACAATAAACCACTATTTATTTTTTACATCCGACATTTGGAAACTTACTTTGGCCATCAAAGTTTTAAACCATTAGACAAATTCCCATACAGACTCTACCAATGATTTTTTTATATCCTTGATCTCGATGATGCACTGCGACTCATATTTAGGTTTTCTGAAATCACATATCATTGCGAGTCATATTTCTTCAAGGGTCCTTGATGGTGTTCCTGGAAATACTATGCATAAATTCATAAAAAATTCCAGCGCATGACCCCTCAGATTCGTGATCATCCGCACTTTCTCTAGGTCGGAATTATGAACTAGGAGAACCATCCAAATAGCTTCACAGAGGAACCAATGTTACTCTCGATCCTCCGCTCCATTCCCATTGAATGTGGGTAACCGAATATCATGCCTGGACATTGATTTGGCACCAGGGTTATCTGAAGAATAATTTAATGGAGGTGTACCCTCCTGTGCACTAGCCACAGTACTAGCACTATCAGTATTAACAACTCTTTCAGGAGATGAGGCTCTAGACCTTACCTCTAGCGATACTCCTGGTGTGATGTTGTTGCATCCTGATCTTGGTGTCTTTGCAAATTCTTTAGATTCTTATGCTCCTCCAGAAATTGGGGTATATTCCTCCTCTTTGTCGCAAGACCCTTTGTCCAGCTATGATTGAAGTTTGTGCTCACTTTCTTCAAACAAACTAGGATTTCGTCGACCCTCCTCTGTCTTTTTTCTTTTACCTGATCTGAATCTCCTTCCACTTCTTAGGACTCCAACTTCTAGTTCAGGTTCTGTACTTCCTGGGAACATCTTAGCTCAGCATTTCCCATTTTCTCTGTAGATCGTCCGCGACATATCCCCTCTCCTTGGATATGTGGCTCAAATACTCAACTGCAATATGTCCTTCTCATAAACTAGCATCATTACCCATGTGCTAATAGATAACAAATACCTTCTTCGTGGTCCTTGGAAAAAATTTCTTTCAGCCTCACTATATGAGGTTATAGTCTTTACTGTAAACTCAGTAATATACCCTTGCAAAATACTGTCGACCCAAAAGTCAACAACTCTAGAGATGGGGTTACTTACATTGGTTATCCTGTGAACCAATTGATCACTCCACTCAACTGCTTCTCTTCTCTGGAAATTTGTCTGGCTAGTCGTCAATATTGACAACCACTCGTGCAATACAATGGGGAATTTGCAAAGAATATCTCGTGAATATCAGTGTAGATGTACTGGTCTAACCAGTTTTATGCACTCAACCATGATCCTGCACTCTCTTCTTATGCAAAGATTAGCGTCTTAGACTCCATCCAATCCTCTATTTCCTTCTTTGTCAGATGCCACAACATTTCCCTCGACTCAAATGATTAATGGTCCCAGCAACATAACCATTTGTTGGCCTAATATTCCTTCTTTTCTCAACCTGAGGTTCAACAAAAACACAATACCAACAAAAACACCAAAATAAATCAGCTCGACAGAGCAAGCTCAGTCGGCAACACCCGCAAGGTAGGCGCAATCTCACCCAAGATATCTTAATGTGTAACTGCCAGAACCATGTTTCCGCATTTGGTGAGGTATTATAGTCCCTTGTCGCGTAGCCAAGGTGCTCGACAGAGATAGGGGGATGGAGTTTGTTACTGTGCGATAGAGGTGCAACTAGGTGTCACAACCGACGCACAATGAGACCTTTCCCTTAACCACTTAACAAATGGTGCAATTGTGCAGCACAGTTGATTCCTTACTTATCATGAACAATGTGCGACTTATTTTGTAACTTAGTATATTAACCGTGAAATAATACACACCGTGTCGTCAAGGATTTAAACATTCATTCATTTATTGATTGGTAATATTTCAACATACATTCAACAGTAACTGTAATAATACAAAGTAAGCAAACATCCTCATAAACATTCAATATTTAACAACATTCGTTCATGCGACACAAGAAATAACGTGGAAACCCATCTGGGAAAAACCACCAAGGTACTCTTCATATGGCATGAAAAATATAGGTAGCACCTTGCAGTCTGCTACTTGTAGACTGATCTTAAGATATGTCTACCTAGCTCAATCTTTCTCTCATTTTTTCTGGTTTATTGCTTCTATCTACTCCTACGGATCCACAAACAACCTGGATCGAATCTTATACTCAATGGTCTACGCACTAGCTATAGATCCATAGTTCAACAACCTTCTACTTCTACTATAATCCTCTTCTAAGTCAACAGTGAACTAACAAATTACCCTAGCTAACTCTCTGAACTACCAAACTAAATCTAACCCTTATATAGAGCAGGTTCCTCCTATTTATAGTGTTTACAAGACCACGCAGGGTCGACTGAGTACAACTCAGTTATTACAAACACAAGTAGCTACAAAATATCTTCTATTACATTAATTCCAGGCCATACTTGGCCACAAAAGTCCTGAATTATATTAACCACATCCATAACTAACTGTGGAAACGTCTTTCAACCTATCTGTACAGGTCATAACTAGCCGCAAATCTTGTCCTTTAATATTTTGCAGGATTGTCCTTCTACAGTCTATCTTGAATTTCACCTATCCAGCCTTTACTCTTCTACTAGCCTCTTCCTGTGACTCAGATCTATCTTTCCTTGTTGCAACTTCCTCTACTTTGTGCTTGCACTTCTTCCTTTACCTAGTTTTCCTCTGTTGCTTGCATGCTTTTCCTCCGTCGCTTGCGTGCTTTTACTCTGCCGCTTGCGTGCCGGATTCTTCCTTATGCACTTTTCCTGGCCCAATATGGAGGGACCCAAGCTGATGTAGGAGGCTGTGAAGCAGGACCAATAGGACGAAAACCAACATGGCCACTAGATACACCAACTGGAGGGGGAAGATGTGAGATATTATGTAGAAGAGGTACATAAGAGACTCTAGATGTTTTGGATGTAGGAAGGACAAATTGACTCCCAACATTAGACAAAAATGTGGGAGGCATAAAAACTCCTTCCATATGAGAATTCGACACAATATTCTGTGCAGACTGTGGCACTCTTGAAGGATTGGAAAGTCTAGACACCGTAGGTGTAGATGGAGGATTAACTGGAACAACAATAGAATGGATATTCAATCATTTACCTAAAATATCACTAGGTAGCATCTAGGGAAAGGGTATTCTATAGTTTGGGGTCAATTCCATAATTGACACATATATGGTAGTATTGGTATCGAACTGAGAGATAGCTTGACGAAGGGAAGTTTCCCAAAATGGAGCATTAGGTCCAAATATAGGAGATACTATTTCATCAGGATGAAATTGATTAAGCCCAGCTCCAGAAGGAGTCGAGGCAATAGAAAAGGAATTCGAAGAGGAGGGCTGCTCCGCTAATGGTGGTCCTGATAGGTCAGTCAAGGGAGCATTTAGAAAAGGATATTGAACTCCTTCCTCTTCAACTGGATTTACTCCCAGTTTAGGAATAGAAGAACTACCTACCTCAAAATTATTCTCCATGTCTCTTTCCATGGGAGGTTGAGTCAGAGGATTCAAAGGATTTTCCGGTGATAACCCTTGTAACTGACGGGACCTCCTCCATGGGAAATTAGCCAGTTTGTAAAAATAAAATTGATCTTGAAAGTACAAAACCATATCTAAGAAGGAAAATCAAACACTACTCAGGATAAAACATCAAACAAAACTTGTGAGAGGAGTGGTAAAAATACAGGATCCTCACAGGATTTCCAAACCACCACAACTCGCTATATACCACAGGGTCCAACAATATAGTGTGATAAGGAGGATTGGGACCGTACCCTTGATTGGATATCTAACTACCTAGACAGTACATGCATAGTAATCTCCTCGAGTGCTATTCTCGGTGTATTGCAATGATAGGACGGTTAAAGGGCTATGCTCATATGGTATCATGATCCCTAAAAGTGTCTCCCTATATACACAAGGTACATGGGAGCTCCACTCTGTAGTAGTGTTGTCTAATGCACAACTATTCGAAAGGGGCCTTACGATATACAACTGAGTACATGAATTATCTTTCTATATACCTCAAGGGTATGTGAAAGGTCATTCTATATACCATCGGTATGTGGAATAACCACACAATCCATAAGATGTAGTGCAGGGAAAAAACAACATCTCCTACGCTTAAAGATGCAGAACACTTCTCTAACCCATCACACCTTTCTACAAATTTTAACCTAATTCTAGCGCTTGATTTTATCTTTCATGATTAAGTGGATGCATGTGGAAAGTACATAAAAGTAAAACCATGCAAAATTCTTGTGCAAATCGTTTATTTTACTTTTCACGAAATTCCCTACTTAAGGAACATATAGAGGTTCAATTCCTACTTATCCAAAATGACTAAATCCCAAGCAAACAAATATATAACTATACCTTCAATCCTATTGAAGGCACATCATGACTTCAAAGAATTTTTTTTTTGAAAATAAATATGACAAGATATCTTTTGAAAGAAAGCATATGATGATTATTCAAAACACCATATTTTCCAAACTTCTTCGAAATAACAATAATATGCACACAACACACTTTTTCTTTTGTTTGAGAGTAAGAATGCTTAAGAAGCAAACAAAAAGTAAGCACCTAAAAGCCTTGAAGGTCAATCAAGTATATACCAACTAATACCTAAGCTTTCCCTAGAACATTCTCTCAATTTTTTAAAATAAAAAAATGAAAACAATCTCAAATTAAACTATGAAGAAACTAAAAGCAAATCTATTTTCTTTTAATTTGATTAAACACAATTCAGATATTTGGATCTACACTTCCTTTCCAACATTCTTCTTCAACCAAAAATCAAAACTACAAGAAGCTCACAAGCCCATTCAACTAGTTCTTGGGGGTTTGACCTAACCAAGCCTAGTTTAAATTCCATATTTCAATTCACAGATGAAACTATCAGAAATGAGCCAGAACAAATTCAGAAAACCAAATACAAATTCCAAGCTTGAAAATTACATTGGGATTAAAAACCCTACCTGGAACCGATGCTTGAAGGTGTAGTACAGAGCGTTACTGTTCTAGCACCGCCTTTTTCCAACAGGAACAGAGTGGTGGCACAGCTCTTTGTTGACTAGATTAATGTGGTGGCACTACTACTTGCATCTGCAGAAAGTGCGGTGGCATCTCTTAGTAAACTACCCATGTGCGGTGGCACTTGTAAATTCTAAAACAAGACACGAGGAGAAAAATACAATGTTAATGTTCAATTTACTAGCATCAAATGATAATTAAAAGCCAAGAAATAAAGCATATAAGGCAGATCTAGATAGATTTAAGCAGATCTAATCAATCTCAGATAAAATCCAAATAAACAACTAGTAGATATGATTAATTAAGAAATCGAAGTTCAAAGCAAGGCAAGAACAAAAATTAACCAAAAATTCTAATACTCTCCTCAATATGGTCACCATATTTGTTATTGGAAATACTTATCTTATGCGGACATAAGATGTTTCCCTATCCTGAAATATTCACAACTAGAACAAATAGGTTACAACAAACTAAAAGTACTTCTCCTAAGATAAAATAAATTCTTGGAATGGAGTCTTTTACCTATCACACACTGTAGTATGATGACCTTTGGAGTTCTTGATATCCACAGATTCACCTGCAAGAAACACACAAAAAATCATATACAAGGTTAAAGCACCAAGTACAACCTATGATCCTATGTTGATGACTAAGGAATTCAACAATGAAATAATTGATCAATACTCAATATCGTTCATGGGAAAGGAACTTTTATTGCATAAATGAAATAGAGATAGAAATTACAAACAAAATACTTTGTGTTGAGAAGTCTCTTCTCAAGCAAAACCTTGCCTCCAAATCTTCAAACTTGTCCACCTAATTCTCACTCTACTTGGATAGATTTGACCATAGTTTTGATGCTGTAGCATAATCCTCTCTCTACCCATGGGTGGTGAGCCAATACTTATAGACATGGGAGGATATGGAAGTTTGAGATTCTTATGGGTGAGGTGGATGGGAGATCCTATAAGGATGGATCTTGAGCCTAGGTGGTCTATAAGTCTAGGGATGAGGTTTCCACGAAGCCAAGGTTCGAGAAGCTTCGTGAAACTTCTCTTTTTAGCTTTAAAACTCAAGCATCACTCTTTTTCAACTAAGACAGAGCGTTACCCATAGTGCACAGCTCATTGTATAAAGGCATGTGGTGGTGGCACCTCTTTTTGCTCATAGAAAACACGCGTTACGCATTGGGGTAATGCACATTGTCCACAAGGAAAGTGCTGTGGTGGAAAAAGGCATGAAATCATTAATCCTGGTTCAAATTCAACTTCATAACTTGGGGACTGGAGGCAAGTTCTGATGTGTGGTTCTCATTATATGATGATGATGAGAAATATGTGTAACAACCTTGCTCTTCCACACAAATTGTACCTCGGCATTAAAATTTGTATTGAAATATTTGTTTACCATGGTGGATGACATTTCCAGTGGTTTTGATTAGTAACATGCACCTAACACACTATCAAATTTGAAACCCTAGTCTCCATAGTAGACTTTGGTATATTGCAGCTTTTTCAAAAGGCCAATGTGAAGTGATTCACAGCTGTATATGTGACCATTCTTTGTTCCTGGAATAGTTGTATAAATAAATGGCAGCCAAACAAGGCCCTATTTCAAGGTTAACCAATCCACATACTCCATGAAGCATCATCACTAGGGAATCATCATCTAGGCTGTAGCGCTTAGGACCAAATCATTCAATCTCCATCACATACACTCCCCTGATGAGATTTATACGGTGACGAGGGTTTTACTTAGGTTGAATTAAAAACTTGTAAGGTGACTATTAACTAGTAGCTTGGAGAATGCCATAATTTATCATTGAGAATGGACTTGTTGGTCTAAATTCTTAGAACCTGTTTTACATTCTCCTTCAATTTTCTTAGCACTTAGTGTGTGAGGGGAAATTTACTTAGTGAGAGAGTGTTTCATGGGAGAAAGTATTAATGATGGGTGTTTTTATCTTGTAGAACTTTTTCATATACTTTTGACACATGGAAAAGTATGACACATTTAATTGGAGATGCATTGCTAGGAGGGCACACATGTTCCATGAAAATAGTTGGAGTGAATGAGTTTTCAGACATGGGAATGTGCATACCCACCTTGGAACATATAAGACACACTACTTGGGTTATTGCTTGGAGAAGTTCACTCAGTGGAAATGGCTATGTAACCATATAATTTCTTAACACTTAGATTTGAAAAGAGCACCACCTAAGTGCAATATTGAGGGATTTGTGTTTGGAGTGGTTAGGGTGCTTGGCACATGTGAATTTGTTCCTTCCTAACCTTGGGTGCACAATTTGAGAAAGGGTGTTATAATTAGGGGTGGAAATGGAGTTTGTTTGGAAGAAGATTATCTTGGCACATGTGGGATGCCCTACTCATATTGTTGCTTGGAGAATTTTTCTTGACAAAAATGGTTATGCAACGATTTACTTGCCTAACACTTGGCCGAGAGAGCACCACCTAAGTGCAATACTTAGGTATTTGTGTTTGGAGTGGTTAGGGTGCTTGGAACACATGGATTTGTGGCTCCCTAATTCTAGGTACATAGTTTGGAATGTGAAGTGTAGATTTTTCTATTACAAGTATTAGAAAATATGGTTAAAGATAAATAACTTCACTTGGGTAAACATTGAATATTTTTATCAATGAGATAACAACACTAGGACAAGGATTCATTACATTTTTCAATTATAAAATTTCACTAGGTTGTAGGGTAAGGGATGCAACTATTTTTCAATAGGTTATCATACTTCATGTGCTACAATTAATGATCATTGGTTTTAGTTGATTTCCATTGATTCAGGGTTTGAGAAAATATGTTTTTTATTACCTTTTAGTTGCATGAATTAATTGTCTTCATTTTTTCGATTCTTTTATGCTGATTGTATAGTTTATTTGTAAATACTTATCATTATTCAAAAAAACAAATGAGTTCTACATATCTAAGTGAAGAAATAAATGGTCTATGCACTAGGTTCCTATGCACTGGTCATAGGATACCTATTGGCACAAGACCAACATTAATGTAATGCAATAATCAATTGGCATAATTACAATGAATAATTGTATTAGCCTCCATGACTTCAATATTTGGCTAATGGAGGCCAAGATAGATCATAATGTTTGATTCTATTAGTTTACTATTTTGTTAAGATTTAGGACCCCACATGTCTGTTGGACCATTAAGGGACGGGATAACAATTGGAGTCCGCACTTGCCCTGAATCTAGTCAGTGCTGTTGTGTTTCATTGACACCTTCCAGTTGTGAGTCATGAGTCTACATATTTTTTTGTTGATGATGTGATTCATGTTATTTGACTAATGTTGTTGTTCCTCTATTTTTACAATATTTTATAAATCAGTGAAAGAATCGCCAAGATTTTACAACATTATATAATAAAATTAAAGATTCGCCAAGATTTTACAACATTATATAATAAAAATAAAGATTCGCCAAATTTTTTATATATACATATTATATTATTGATAAAATAACCTTCAAATTTTCCTATATATCGGAGAGATTCACCCATTTTTTATACATATAAATACATGGGGGGTTCTTAAAATCATCCCTGATCAGTATAGGAATACTGATACTACCTATTTCCCACTAACCATCTTGGAGAAGTACATTGGTGGGTTCTCTGGTAGATCCATCTAGGCATTTTGTCTAACTTACTAACCCTTTCGAGTCAACAAGCATAGTCATACATATGGATCTCCATGGAGACCAACATGCCTTGTCTGGATTACTAACCATTTCAAGCTAAATAAGCCTAGCCAAACATACTAATCCCCCTAGTATCAACGGGCCTCATCTGAATTACTAACCATCCCGTGCCAAGAGGACTAGCTAGACTTACCCTACCCTAGGATGAGCTATCACACTACCGCATCCTTCTATCATATTCTTTACTCCCTCTTTCGAGGGAGGTACTTTCAGAATACGTGTTGGATTTTCTATCCCTTTTCCAAGGATCTTGACCCAGGTTTAGTCCCTTCTTCTCAGCACAACAAAGCCCAAGATATCGACCTGACATAGTAGAAGTCAGCCAGCAGCGCCTGCGACGCAGATGATATCTCACCTGAGATATCTCTCTTACTGGATGGGTAACTACTAGAACCATGTTTCCATAGCTGGGTGGGAGGATGTTTAGTCCCTTGGCTCTGCTCCAAGGCTCTCAAAAAAGTCTGGGGGTGGATTATTTATGCTCAGTGTGCTTCAACAGCTAGGATGTGCCCCAAATTTTCTTATGCAACTCATTAAACAAACAACATATATGTAGCACAATCATATCCAGTTAATACAATGCAACCATCATACATATATTCATTTATAAGAAAACCTATAGTCATTCATTCGATACAAAATTTACACATATATATTAGATACATTCAACATTAACACAAATACACAGAATATAACGTGGAAACCCATTTGGGAAAAAACCACAAGGTGCTCTTCATCTGGGATGAGGACATAGATGCACCTTTCATCTACGCACTAAGCTGCGGACTCTGCTTAATATATTCTTCTCTACCTTTACAGACTCTTCCTCCCTCTCATGCTCTTTGATATTCTCTCTGTTCTCTTCCCACTTTACTCTGCTAGTGATACACACTTAGCCTGGATCAACTCAACCTTTCATACTCTTCTGCGAAATCAGCTACAAATCCTTTACTCTGATGCACTCACCAACCCAGAGCCACCAATCGAGAGTTCTCTCTTTTCAGCCAACGAGAGTCTACAATTCAGAGCTAACTATAAAAAATGACTATAGGGAGAATGTCTAACCCGCATACAGCTTGGGTTCCTTCTTTTATAGCCTTATTACAGAATCAATACAGACTCCATACATACTCAATACCGACCTGATATAGATTCAATACAGACTCAATAGAGACTCAATACAGACTCAATACCGACTCATTACAAACTCCTTTTCTGTCGCTTTATCAACCGACTTTATATATTCATTTAACAGGCTGTCTTTCCTATTCTAGAAACACCTAGCAAGATATTGGAAGCATTGAAAACCCTTTCAAATGTCGAAAATATTGTTATTAATCAGGTGTCCCAAGCCTCAAAAAGAGAAATTTCTTGATGAGCTTTATTGGGGAAAAATATTCAAGCAGGATTGAACAATATTTGTGGAAATTTGCTGAGGTTTGGAAAATATTTCTTGTGTAGAGGTAGTATTCTTCATCCTATATTAGTATCTCTATTGTGGCAACGTTTTCTTCTTGTGTAGTGACCGTCTTATTGAGCATAAAAGTGGGGAGGTTTTAGTCAGGGAAGAGGATTCCGATGGAATCCTTGCCATGAAACCTTTGAAAATCCCTTCTAAGCATATTTCAAATCATCAGGGAAATGATTTTATTGACACAGAGATTGTTGTTTCAGTTAGCCTCAATACTCCTTCCATGGATATAAAAACAAGAAGCAAATAATTGAATACATCATATGAATACGAGTCTACTCGTGGCAAGAGGCAATTGAATAAGCAGACATTTAAAGTGGCAAGTAAAATCTCTTGTTTTTGGGAGGGTCAAAGATGATTTTTTAAAGCTTCCATTTGTTTATTCTTATAATGAATTCAATAAGCCTCTATGTATCCTCACCAATTGGAGAGATAATATGTATTCATCTCAAAGCATGACCACATTACAAATGTTCTGAAATTCTGAACTAAACAAACTCTTTTGTTGATGAAACCTCCTTTAGAAGAGAAAGAGAGATCTAGGGGGAAAGCGAGCATGTCATATCCTATTGATGAAGAGATTTGTTATGCAATTAGAGAGTTTCTTAATAAAGTGGATTCAAAACTATGAATTTAGAAGCACGTTGGTAAGCTTCCTTTTTTTGTTATTCAATTATAAAGTTATATTTTTACAATTTTTCTCATGCCACAAGCATCTATATTAGGGAAAGGTAGCATCATATGAATTTGTATATTTATCATGGCATCTGATATTGTGTAGGTAACTCTCTCTAATATTGTCAACCGTTTGGGTATGATTAAGATCATGTTTTCATTGTCCTATGTCATTTCAGCCTAGGTGTTTCTTGAAAATTATGATTTTAAGTAAAGCTGAAATTGTTGTCATAACCCATAAATTGCAAGGGAGTTCTTTAATTAGGATTTTAGGGAGAGGAAAGCTCACATTAAATCTCTAATCCAAGAAGAGTTGAAAATAATTGTAGAATAAGATGACAAGGAAGATGCAAAAGAAAATCAAGATGAAGGGAAGTAGGACAGTCATATCCTATTGATGAAGAGCTTTGTTATGCAATTAGAGAGTTTCTTAATGAAGTGGATTCAAAACTATGAATTTAGAAGCACGTTGGTAAGCTTCCTTTTTTTGTTATTCACTTATAAAGTTATATTTTTGCAATTTTTCTCATGCCACAAGCATCTATATTAGGGACAGGTAGCATCATATGAATTTGTATATTTATCATGGCATCTGATATTGTGCAGGTAACTCTCTCTAATATTGTCAACTATTTGGGTATGATTAAGATCATGTTTTCATTGTCCTATGTCATTCAAGTCTAGGTGTTTCTTGAAAATTATGATTTTAAGTAAAGTTGAAATTGTTGTCATAACCCATAAATTGCAAGGGAGTTCTTTAATTAGGATTTTAGGGAGAGGAAAGCTCACATTAAATCTCTAGTCCAAGAAGAGTTGAAAATAATTGTAGAATAAGATGACAAGGAAGATGCAAAAGAAAATCAAGATGAAGGGAAGTAGGACAATCATTTCAAATCACAGAGATTGATGAAAGGGATTTTTGGTTTCCTAACATTTTAGTTCTTGGAATGTTATTGACACCTGACACATTGTAGGGCCTATGGAATAGGTTTTGCACATGTTCATGCATTTTTCTCTTTTGGTAATTGATGGGAAGTTTTAGTGAATGAAAACATGAATAACACAGTTGTGGGTGTGAGCATCCATGTTTTTAAAGGATCATGCATGTATTGTAAATTGGTATTGGGTGGTTTGCATGTTAGATATACAGTTATGTATCTCATAATACACAAAAATATGGCTCATTTTTTCATTATCTTAGAACATTAAAAAACAACGTTCATGTTAAGTCGTGAATGTGCATTATCATTCCATAATTTTAGAGTTGATTTAATTTTGCTTTTATTTTTTAGCTTAGAAGTTAGACCATCATAAAAATAAGTTAGGTTGTTACACATGTGATATGAGAACATGGCTAATATTATGTAGGTTTCGTAATGCTTTTATATTTTATCTCTTAGTGGCCTTTTTCTACTGTTTGTATTAGTTTTCAAGTTGAAAATTTTCCTTCAGCATATTAATATGTAAGTGGATTAATCCTCAAATAAACACATGGAAGCCTGTTGTTGGATCTATGCTTATATTCAAATCATCTTTGGTTTGGATCTCATATTTGGGGTAGGTAGTTAATGTTCAGTCTAACTATTAATTTGGATTTCATCCTTGATATCTATACGATTAACTTGTACTTTGTTGTTTTCGAACCCAACACTGTTGTGAAAAGGAAGCACCTCTGTAGGCCCATCCTTGGATCTATGATTATAGTCACTATCAAGTCATTTATTATTTGGATCTTATGTTTGGGGGAGGTAGATAATATTCAGGTTAACCATCATTTGGATTTCATCCTTGAGTTCTATACTTTTGGATTTTTACTCTCTTTTTTGCACCAAGCAATGTTATGAAAATGATGCACTATTGGAGTCCCATCCTTGGATCTATAATTATATTCAAGTCATATGTGGTTCGGATCTCATGTGTGGGGGGTGTTCATATGGAAACAACTTAAACCCGTTGGAACCTCTTGTAAGTTGATCTATTGTTTAAGCTTATATACCTAATTACTGCCATTTGTATACATGATATACCTTCTATTCCCTTCTTCATATGTCCTATATTCATCAGGTAATCTCTGTAATAAAGTGAACAAACTAGGAATATAGGATTAGTATTACCATTGAAGTAATCCCATATGTTATCTTATCCACTACTTTAGATGACGTGTATTAATACCCATGGAAGTACTAGTACCATATATGCCTGAATTCCTTTATAGAGTGTTGTATGCTTACCGTTGAGGCTATAACATAGGGGGAATAAGGTAACATAAACAATGTTATTATAAGGTAATGACAATCAAATAAAACACAACAAGAATATTACGTATCCATATAAGGAATAAGCTATACTTGTATCAATTACTTTACCATAGTTATGCTTAGTTTTAATCCTTGTAGTAAGCAATAGAGTAATAAACCTGATAGCTAATCCTAGATCATGAGCTTATACTAGTAAGTAGTAATAAAACACACTAGTTAATCCAATAGAAATGCTTGAATTCAATACTCAGGATAATTATTGACTAAATTTCATCCTTGAGATCTACACTATTAGCTTTTTATTTCATTGTTTTTGTGCCAAGAAGTGTCATGGAAAACTCTGCTCTGCACCAACTAGTAATTTCTGAGGTGATCAATGCAATGCAAGGAAGAAATTTCAAGATTCAATTAGACATATTTCTTGCTTGTTGGGTCATGTACAATCAACAGAGGGTGAGTTCTCTTCCTGGGCAGTGTACCATCTATTTCTCTTCACATATTATGTTGGGTTCCAAGTTACTAGCTGGGAACGGAACTCTTTATAGACTGCATAGTATATTCATTGGTGGGGTCAACATACTTTATATTAGGAATATTCACTTTGTGCAAGGGTTATGACTAGGAAAGAGGGCAGAAATACTAATATTTGGGCATTCGGTCTACACTTTTAAGCAACTGGATACCTATTGAGGAGGTCGTGGGGTATCTAGGTACTATATCTCTAATTTCTGGGAAACATGCGATACAAGTAGAAACTCATTCATTCTATGGGAAACATACCTACATATATGGGAAAGAAAATGAAGCATGGGGTCTTCTCCCTTATTGGAAGAATCACACTACTCCACTATACAAGAGAAATCTATCTTTAGGCATGCATATTGTTGCATATTCATAAAACACCATCTACATATACAAATCTTCTTAGTGGTACTTTTTATTAGTTTCACTTGGATTTACTTTGCACTTTTATCTCTATAGAATGGTAGTATGATTCCCTTGAAAGTAGGTTGAATGAAATCTAGAGGTTGAATTCCAAACAAATGATTTGGTTATTTTGACTATGAAATATTTGAAACCGAGAGTGGAACTTGAAAAATATTTTCTAACTAGTGTCTAGTGGTGGGAGGCCTCCCTATAGAAAAAAATAATAATGAGAAAGAGGATGATATACGAGAGAAAGTGACTACTAATAATCCACTAGCGATTAAATCTTTAACAAACAATGAATAGAGAACTAGTATAAAATCCTAACTAATTCAACCACATGTTACCAAGAGATTGTCTACATCATAGTGGATGACAAGTGACAGGTTGAAGCCCATCTCCTTGCTAGAAAATGGTGGTAAATGAAAGTGAAGATATTCTCCACTGCTCCAACGAATGCTTCCAAAATTGACAAACTAATCCTTTCTCTATCTTAAAAAAATGAATATAAAGGCAATGCCAAACTCTCAAGGTAGTTCGATCTCTCCTTCATGGGAAAAATGATTAAAATATTGAATACACAAAAATATGTTTTATTTTTATTTATAAGAGGATTTCCTTTACTTTTTCCAATTCAATACACCTTGCAAAAGCTTCAAGTATTCTTTCCAACCTTTCCCATTTTACGCTCAACTTTGCTGTCATTTTTTGGTTATTGAGTTGTTGTATTATATAACTTTTTTGGATTTTATTTTCTATATTTGGAGGCATTTTATTGGTTATTGATGCTATTTAAAAATACCATTCCTTTCCTCTCTTTTTGACTTCTTCCCCTATGGAATTGCCACAATTACAACTCACATTCCCTTCAGTAGGCCTGCACTCAAATTCTGTTTGCATTGTCATCTTGTTCATTGGAAAATTGAGTGTGAGAAGGATCTTCTCAAATTTAAGGTATTCATTATTAGGGGTATCTCATATCCATATTATGAAAGAGAAAGTTTAGGAATGAAAAAAAAACCTGACTGGTATGTAATTTAGGACCTGTTAAACTTCAAAACATCATCCAAATTTTCCACCTTATGACTGTAACGTGCCCCATAGGAAAATCACTAAGGATGAAATATACAACAACGTACTCCATCTTTCTGCATTCATGGGTAATATTCTCTACTTGGTATTGCGTGGAAAGGGTTTTGAAGGCCTTTTATTTCAAGAAAGTACACTACCAACCCTTTTTGCAATATAGATTTTACTACATTGATCCAATTTCCAGTTCTAATTAATCAAAATTGATTTTGAGAAAGAATACAACCAACTAGAACAACCATTCATTTTGGCAATGCTTTAAGGCCTGGTGTTTGGCCTATATTTTCTTAATATATTTAAAACCCTATTTACAAATGCCTCAAGTTGTATTTCTATCAACATATGCTCCTTTGGACTATTTTTTCCTAAAATTTAGGTGCTTCTTTATTTACTTAAGTATATCCTATCATGAAATTTCTTCTTCTCCCAAATGTACAATATATATTACTGTTGTGCTTTGTAACTTCTAATAGATGTTTTTGAGATTTTCCATCTGATATGTCCTCTCTGCATTAAATGGTACCTTCTCTTTGGGTTTCAAGTGTAGGTTCAATTTTTTATTCATCAGCACAGTTTACAAAAACCCTTCCTGCTTTCTTGGTGTTTTGTCCCAACTTCCTTTTTTGAATCTTTGTTAAAAATATTGAAGGTAGGGTAGACCAACTAGTGTTGTGGCATTTTGAGGACCTAGTTGCTCATTTGGAAGCCAACAACAAATCTTGTAGATCATGGCTTCTCACACAGATCTAGATCATATTGTAGTCCACATGCTTCTGTGGGCTATTGTGTCAATCTTTAGCAGATGGTGTGGCTTTTTTGTCCCTTCTATTATACTTTGGTTGGCTCCATGTTTATTTTGGTCATAGATCTATTTTGCAGAGCAGATTGTCAGTTCCAGTTTTTGCAACAATCTTCTCATACTTATCAGCACCCATTTTGTGGCTTGATTGGTAAACCTTTGTTGAAGATCCGCTTTTATCTTGGACTGTGGCAGTCAGATTGGCACTCAGATCTCCCGCTTGTACAATCTACCATAGCATTCCTCCATGCATTGATGGATTGTTGCCTCTATCTATTTATTTTGAGCACATTGTTTGTTGTAGACTTTATTGACTGCCTCTCCATGGTTTCTTTCTTTGCTCACCTTTTTATGTATTGTATTAAAAAAAAGGAATGAGCATTACTATCAAAGACCAGGTTTTACCAAATCCTAACACTAATGCTTGAAGTAATATTTTTTCAAATTTTATGTGGTCACTTTACATAATTTTGTGGAGGTTTTTATTTTTTATTTTTAAACATCAACCCTTATAATTATGCATTAAAATGGCTAAAGAAGAAATGTACAACTAGGTAATAAAAAAAGTAGAAAGTATTCTAGGAGTGAGCACCAAATCTTCAAATTCTCACAAGGATTTTAAAACAGAGATTAAACTTTCAAAGTAAATTAGAGAGCTACTACTAGTATATATCTAATAGAAGTACCTAATACAAAAAAGATTTTATACACCCATTCTTTTTGTAAATTTCTCCCCTATATTGGTGCTCCATCCTTTCTCTTTTTGGTTTTAGATTAAAGTCATACTTCTTGTTTTTTATAGGAGCCACCATAGTGCTCCTACTTTGTATTGACATCATGGTACCCCACAGTCCAATTGACCTACTCTTGTGGTCATTTATTTGGCATTGATAAATTTATCTTTATTTTTATCAAATTATTTTTATTATGTTTTATCTACTTACCAAATTATTTAGAAACCAAGTTGGGATATAGAGACAGATAGCTACTAAGTTGCTTATATGCCCTCTTTTTGTTAGATTAGTTATTGGAGAATTATGTTTAAGTGGGCGTTTATATCCATCATGATATATTTCTTGGTGTGCTTACTGGTTATTTAGCTTGAGATAACTTACCTTGAGAGGCATTATAATTGATAGCCTTCGCACCCAGTTCCCAGAGTTTGTTTACCTGCAAAAGCATCTTGGATGTTAAGAATCAGTTATGGACCATGCCACTAGGAATCAAAAGATAGGCTAGTTATGTATGTTCCTCATGGTAACAATTATCTTTTCATATATTAAATTGTAGATGATGATGCTTTTTTGTTAGAGGTTTTTTTGTTGGCAAAGATAATGCAATGCAATATTTAGTACCACATTGTCTGCTAGAGATAATGTTATGTTTCAGTGGTTTAGCAATAATAACACTGTTATGAAAAAAACAAGATCACATTATAACAGAAGATGTTGAAGAATTTGACATCCAAATATCTTGTTTGTTGTCATATTATTGAGCTTGGATGTATACTATTATTTTGTCAGCTAAAGAAAGCATGCTTAACTTTCCTCGTCTTCAAAAAAGAAAAACAAGAAAATAACTTTAATAGTGATTATGTTTGCCTTAAGACTTTTGGGGTTGGCAAAGAATTTGATTTTTTGTTTCATTTAGGTCAGTCCAAAGCATATTAGCCCGAAAGTTATGGTTGATACCTTTAAATTTGCAAATTATAATTAATTATGTTCAATCATTATGGGGGGAAATTGCCCTTATCAGTTTCAATACCAGTTCCTATTGTCAGTGAATTTTAAGAGTCTGCATGTCTGTAAAGCCTTACTTTGTTTTGTGATTGGTTACTTGATATCTAGGTATCCCTTGCAAACTAATCAAGAGATTGCCAAGTCCTGTCCTTTTGTCGGGGGAACTGCAACTGTAACGCTTGTTTGCGGTGAGGAGGTCATATCAAGGTAGTAAATTGTAATTACATGCATGTTGCTATGGTTAAGTGAATGCGAGTCTTTGAATTGTGGAATCTGTTTTGTACTTTTGTCCCTATGTATGCTCTCAGCTATTGACTAGGAAAGTAATTTTTTTTGTGGTTTCTGATTTTGTTTGGATTTTCTACTACAGGTCTGCATGAAGCAGACAAGTACAATTGATATGGTTCATTACTCTCAGTACTCGATTCGCATGCTTCTTCCTATGCTGACTAAATTTCAAGAGGAGAAAATCAAGGAGCAAGTAGTGGAGGCTAGGATCCAGGGTAGGTCCCAGTCATACTTTTACAGATTAGATAATCAATATAGAATCCAATAGACCCTTTAGATAAATATTTCTTTCAATGAAATCTCAATTTTAGCTATTGATCCCTTGAGGATATTCCAACTAGGAAGGTTCTATCATATAATCCAATTTTTCCATATTTATGGACCTCAATAATTCATTTGATTATATGCAGGCATGTGTGTAATCTGTTGTTGTGTTTTGAAGTTCATTCTCAAGAAGCTTAGATTCCTTTTTCTTACTTTAAACAGGAAAATCAATAGAAAGTATGGATATTCCTAGGGCAAAAATATCTTCAGATAAGCGTCTTTACTAGTACTGTGTGCTGTTTCTATTTTTCACGACTCAAATGTCCAAGTTTGTTATGCAAATAGGGTCATGATTTCTTAAGATACTGACCATGTTGATAGTGTTATGGATATACTTTATCTGATAAAAGTTTCTCCTTTTTTCCACAGTGACAACTGCAATACCTCTATTGTATATTTTCACAGAAACTGTCCAGATTGTTTGTATGATATTTGTATTGGTTGTTGTACAGAGCTTAGAGAAGGCTATCAGCGTGGGGGTGATTCAACAGAGTCATTCCAACAATATTACAAAAAGAGAGTTTATGCCCAGTCAAAGAATATGAAACAAAAAAAATCAAGAGGAAGCGCATGTTGGGAATGTCAGTCACAGTCTATCAACAGTCACATTGCACATCGGCTTAAACCGTTGCCTGATGTGCCCCATTATTTTCAGCTATTCCCTATGTACCCCATTATATATATGCCCATGGGGATATTTTATAAAAGATAAAGACTCCATGCCCAAAGGGCTTACAAATTCAAAATGGAAGGAATCATATAGCTTAAGGCTAGACTTCAGAGAGAAAATAACAAAGGCTAGTTGGCCATAATGGGGACAATTATAAAGATTAAGCAGCCGCAATAGATCCCATATTTGGAGAAGGGTCACTATCATCAGGGTTTCATCCCCTATTTTTAACTGGTGGTTCATCGACTGGTGGGGAATGATCTTATCCATTTCCATTCTGATGCTCAGGTTCCTTCTCCATCAAAATGGCCAGGTCAAGCCAATGGAAATTGTCATTCTCAAGTTGAGGAGGTGGTAGCCAACTTTGGTGCTCTTGGCTTCAATATTTATTGTGTACTTTAACCAAGATGCCTACTACCAGATCTATGAGAGTGAGCCAAACCAGGTGGGGAATAAACCTCTAGGGGCCTTGTTTCATCATGCATGGTGCTAACCCAGAAGAAAGAGGATCTGTGATGAAATCTATGTCTATTTTCTTGTTAAGTTTCAATTCTTCTATGTGTTTTTAGTATTCCAAGGTTTTATAGAGTTGTTTCCAATGGGCTAGTTGACTCTTATACTCTGTCCTGCTTAGTATATGTTGCGTGAAATTGCTTCATGGGTTAGATAATTGATTTCAATGCTGGACAGTAATACTCATGGATGGTTGAAGGATTCCTGTGATTTTAGAATTTTCATTTTAGTATGTGATTAGGTTGTAAATTGTTGCTAATTTTGGTGTAAATTATTCCAACTACTAATGATATTACTACTATATGCTACTTTTGTCCTTGCCATTACCAAATATATTTTGTTCTCTACTTCAATACTTGGCTTATTGTTTGAAAATGTTTGTGGTATTGTTTATTTTGATGACACGGTAGAAGATGTTACTGTTTATGGTGAAAGGTTCTTAGCATTATGGTACAAATTATGTTTCTGTTGTGTTGCATACAAGGAATAATGCCATTTCAGGGGATCCAAGAGAACCTATGAATTTTACTGCAGTATGTGTTCCTCATTCTAACTGATTTGAATTTTATGAGATTTCTAATGTTTGTTTTCATATAATTATTTCTTCCTGGAAGTTATTAAAATTTGTTAAGTACTCAGTGAAAATGTACCTTTTTAGTATCTTGTTCAGAGTTCACTTCATTGTATAGGACGATGAATTTTTAATTATCATCAAACTCTAGATAGATCAAAAAGTAATGATGTAAAATGATTTTTTATGTTAGTAAAACAGGAAGTCTAATTTATGAGGAGAAAAACCTAAACATTTTTAATGCTACAATGTAAGTTTCTTGTCTTATGCTAGGATCACCATAGTTTGATTCTTTTTAACTGCAAGAAAATGAATATTGAAACTTCTATAGCTATGATATGAGGAGAATGAATATTTCAACTTGTGTGCACCAAGGCCATGTTTCTGTTGTATGAGTGTTCAGAATGACTGTTTCCCTGCTACAGCTTTATGGCATTTATAAGTTTGGTTATTTAAACATTATCCTTTGTTTATAGGATAGATATTGACTATTCTCCATTTGGTCGATATTTTGTTACTGGATCTTATGATAGAACAGTAATTCCCTCACACATGACACACAATATCTCTCCTTTTCTAGAATCACAACAAAATTAGTTAAGTTTATGCCATGCAGATATTTATGTGAGAATGTATTACAAGTAATTATCTTCTAACATCTACAATAATTTCCTCCATAGGTGAGAATATTCCCCTATAATGCAGGTCACAGCAGAGAAATATACCATACTAAACGAATGAAAATGTTATTAAACAAAATAGTTTCCTATTATTTCTGTGTCACTTTTTTTATCATTAGACATGCCTTCTTTATAGTTTAAATTAGTGAGCTTTGCACTATATTTTGAGGCCATTAGAGAGGAACCCATAATGTTCCCAACTAATTTGGATTCCAAACACTAAAGTTTGATAATAATCAACATGTAAGGTTGGTAGCCTTATTCATACCGAGGCTAAAGAAGAACAATCTATGTGAGGATGAACCCTACTGTCCAGTGCTTTATAAAGATGTCATCCTTGCCCATCATCCAAGAACTCCCTTTAAAGGCCATGACATTGTCTCTGGGATCAAAAAGCACCAAGAAATAACTTCTTGGCATTTGGTCTAACATGTGACTGTTGAACTTTACAGTCCTTTATCCATTCTGCTATTATTTCCGTTGAAGGACAAATAACAATGATCTGACAGTCAATCTGGCTTGATGATGAGAATTGGGGTTTCTGAAACTTGGAACAATCCATTTTCTTGAGCGGATGGGGAAAATTTTCGCCCAGCCTTCTTTTTCAATAACCAAGTCATAATCTCATTGGGAGAAAGCCGAGGGAAAACCTTCTTATTCCTTGGATGCCATTCTTTCTACCCTGGCATTTCTAAGGCCAACCAGTAAGAGATGAACTTGTCCTCCGCACGAGGACACCCTTCAACAACTTGGCTTGAATCTATGAAGAGAAAAAATAGAGGTACAAACTCAAAATACTCCTTCATAGAGGAATCCCACAGAAAACCAGAATTCCAAAGCCACCTACATAAGTGAAATCCAGATAAGAGGACTAGCCATGGCTGCTTATGTCTGAAGCCTGTTTCCTCCATTGAGATCCCCAACCGTTTCCTTCCATTCTTTATGGTCCTTGGTGTATAATATAACATCAATTGAAGTTTCATGTAGGTGTTCAATTTTGTTTCCATATTGTAAGTGCTACAAGCATTTTCTGGAAATGTAATGGCCCATTACTATTTCCTTTTAATGCTTGGGCAGTTTAAGTATTTGTACAGTAATTGTAAGGTAGATTTTATAGTTAGTAAGTGAAGTCAGTACATGTCTATTGGAGCAAAAGAAAACATGAATTCTTTTGAAAAAATTTTGAAATATTTTTGTCTTTTTAATGCTGAATTTTGGTTTGTTATTTCAATTGCCTATAAAATTTGAAATGTTTGAGTTTAACATTGTTTTTGACTTGTCTATGGCTGCATTGGTATAAATAAGCAAGGATTATAATGCTTCATTTTGAAAGTGAATATCGAGCCTATACACCCATGAATTTCATTTGCTTGGATTTTGTAGGGTGTTTTGTGTGAAATTTAGTGGTGATGCAACTTATGTTCTGTCAGGAAGTGACGACACTAATATTCTCCTTTGGAAATCTAAAGCATTAGAGAAGTTAGGAGTGGTAGGAAAATTACCATTACTTTTTTTCAAATTATTGTTTGTTCTAGATTTTTTTTATGTGTCCTTATTGGAAATCACACATTTTCAGTCTCCCAGGAAAACTCATTATCAAACTTGTTCTTATTTGTTTCAAAAGACTACACTAAAAGGCATTCTCGTTCTGGGCATTGGAGACTTCTGAAGGTAGTGTAAAAACTAATTAGAGTAATAGTAGACATACAGTCTGAACACTGATTAAGAAGGATGAAGTTGACAATCACAAGATATATTGAACAATTTTGAATATTTGAATATATCAAAGAGGAAGAAGTTTTAGAAAATGTTAAAGAACATATTTGTTATAGAAATATTCTAAATCTAAGATACAGAAAAGGAAATAAAGGTTTGTTGAGCAGAAAGGAAAAAGGTTCCAAGGGATTGCAAGTAGAGTATCTAATGTATCGGTTACATATGGAATTGCTTATTAAGTTATTCTTAACTTTGCCTTTACTTAAGGATTTCCTAAGAAATTGATGAAAAGATTAAGTTATAGGAATGCACCAATAAGATGTAGGCTAAGGGAGGAGTGGGTTTAGAGAATGGAATTTAGTAATAAATAACATAATAACACTTATGGTTTGTGTTGATGAATGGAGAGAAGAAATAGAGCCAAACTACATGCACTAGTGAAATGATAAACCTTATAAAATATGGGAAAAGATGGATAGACTATTTTGGATTGAAAGAATAAAATTATAAATGCAGAGGTCTTACTCAAACCAACATCCTAGTTTTCAAGGAATTTCTTTGAGATTTGCATTAGTTGATCAAGATTATGTTTATGGCATTGCAAGGGCTTTAATCTAGGTATCTTTACCATCGTTTTCTTATTCTATGGTGTTAATACAATGTTGCTTGCGTGAATCACATAGGGCATCACCAAATGACTTGCTTATTTACCATTTCAGTAGCAATCATCAATGATTGTGACCATAGGAAAAATAACATCATGTCCGTTGATTCAATACAATATTAATACCTTGAGATTTGTTAGAACAATCGAGTCCTAGAGGACTGAATGTAGTAAAAGTTTTTGTGATGTGAATATTTTAGGTGGAAGCACTCCCTACTACATGGTGTATAGAGAACCAACGAAAAATTGTTGGAGAGCATATTTTGGAATCGGAAAGTGGTTTAGACCTATAAATTTCTAGGTATGGTTAAGGAAGACGCTTTTAGTCAACATCCTCATTATGTTTGATGCTATTATGTGGAAACGTTGGTGAAGTA
Source organism: Pseudotsuga menziesii (assembly GCA_001517045.1). Classification (NCBI taxonomy): domain Eukaryota; kingdom Viridiplantae; phylum Streptophyta; class Pinopsida; order Pinales; family Pinaceae; genus Pseudotsuga; species Pseudotsuga menziesii. The sequence goes on from LPNX010201733.1 coordinate 148,145, forward strand.
GCATCTCACAACAAAATTGGAAAAATAATTTGATTCAAATGTGCTATCCTGAAATCTGAGTCAAATCAGTTGTCTTACGTATAAAAGAAGGCATGATCATGATAAAACTAATACACATTTTTTCTCACAAATGACAGTAGTAAGTGAAGGAAGAATACCAGTGGTACCATTAGTAAAGAGCACAAAATTCCACAGGTTATAACAGGGCTGGGCTAGATATACCTCAAAATAGTTGTTTAAATGGTAGACATAAAATTTCCCAACATATTTCTTAAGTATAATAAAAACTAAAACAATCAACACATTATGGACGTCTAAGGAAAAATAAAGAGAAGAAAACTGGCAAGCTATATGACCTTTAGTAATCCAAGTATAGAAACATAAATTCGTTTGGAATCTATGTCATGTTTCATCATATCGGACACAGACACTATGAGGACATGTGTTGGACCATGGGGACACAGTCCTGACACTGTCAAGACCATGTCCCGACCTGCGCAGGAAGTGTTTCTAAAACATGACACTTTTTCTGGCCCATATCCCCATCTCTGCTTCACCCAAATTCTGTGCTATAGCTTCAACATCCTCCCATGACCCTCTATTATAGTTCACAGAACTTGCTACGTGTTAATGAATCTCAAAACTTGGTTCATAGAACATTATGATGAATATCAGAGATTCTTACCTGAAGATTTCGAGATGTTCTGCACATAAATTCCCACCACTACAACTTTGATTCTTGAACCATTTTTTACAGAGCAGATACAAGATATTCTAGATGAGAGTAGTATTCCTCAAGGTTTGAGCATCTTGAGCTAGCATTTATCTCTGTATCTAATTAGTAGCTCTCCAAGAAGCAATTAGACCAATTTTTTATGAACTCACAGCAAATAACCTTAAGCAACAGTCATGAGCAAAGCAAATTTGTTTCAGATTTGTTTTTATATGTTCTCAATAATCACAGCCTATTCTTCCAAGTAAATTTATTTACTTCATTCACCTTTGAATGTTGAAGGAGGAAATGTCATCTCTGCTTAAGGAACAAGCTAGGAGGGTGTTTAACTTGGGAGAAATTTTATGACTAGACCATCATTGACATATGCATTTGTGAATGTGCAATGTATTGATTCTAATTTCTATTGAATATTTGAAAATGTTCTAGTTTTTTAACAAAATTTGTATCTCTCTCTCAATATATATAAAACGTGCCCTGTGTCCTCATGTCAGGTGACTTAGGAACTGGCATTATAATTTATTATCTTTCTCAGGACAAAATTTGATGCACTAATGAGCATCAGATGTGACCAACTCAATTCAACTTGGAAATTTCATAATGAAAAATTCTAAGCCACAATTTTTTTTGTTGAAATTGATTAATCAAACTTGAAAAGGTTAGAATGCATGTGAAGAAAAAGATGAGGAATGTTGTGACTCTAGGATACCTTGAACCTTATGAAGTTCTGATATGGCATAGTTGAAGTTGCGACCTCTCAGTGAAAATGTTTTCTGGGTTTTCCATTTATTATTATTATTATTATTATTATTGCTGGAAATTCATTTTTGTAACCAAGGTTAGACATTTTAACATCATGAAATTGGACCTGCAGCTTATCCCCAGAGAGCGTAAAAGGCACGATTATCTAGATGTTGTAAAGGAATGGTTTAAGCATCTTCCAGAAATTAAACGCATTGAGAGGTATGTTGCTAGATACAATAGATCTTATGTCACAGCTTGTTCTAAAAAGGTTAGTACTAACAAGTAATTGACTTGATAGACATCGAAACCTATCGAATCCTATATACAAAGCGACCCTTCTATGACATACTGTAAATACGACAATAAAGAGGAAAGAGAATCATAAGAGAGCCCACAATGCTCCTGGATCTGTGGTCACTGTTCCTCTTCGGAAATGGTGAATTGTAGCAGAATTGAAGTGAACATCCAATTCTAGAACACCATTTCAATGCAAGTTATACCATCTATTCAACATTATCTTCCCCTTGTCTTATTTGAAGTATTTCTTCTACATTTTTTTGTTATATATGTTGGATTTGAAAATAGTTATGTTAGTATCATTTGATTTTAAGAAATCTTACTTAGAGTGGCACTCAAATAACAAAAGCATGCCAATACGTTCTGTTAGTATTCTTATATAATTTTTGTATATGTTGGATTTTGGTTGAAATATATCGTTGGGGACAACTTGGAAGTTTAAAAACTTGATCATTGCATGGAGAGTAGCTATAACATTGCAATTAAATTGTTTACTCAAGGGGGAGATTGGATTGTAGAACACACTAATGCTTGGATTGGCTATCATTGAAAATATATGTTTGTGTAGAATGTGATGAATTAACATACAAAATAATGATTATCAAGTTACTATAGATACATAATGGATTGCCTTGTAATAGTCCTTCAAGTATTTCAAATGCATTTATTAAGTGCACAAATGACTTGAAGGACTAGTACAGGGTAAGATATTATGGATCTATAGTAACTTGATAATCTACTTTGTATGCTTGAATGATGCAAAATTTGTTTGAATATCATCATTATCAAGCAATAACAACTTCTTAAAGGGTGCTAGCTCAATGGTAGAGCACCTGCCTAATTATAGGTAGGAGGTTGGTGGTTCGATTCCTCCATACCCTATCATAAATTTGTGACTATGAAAACAACTAAATTCACATATATACGACTATTAGTAGCTAATTTCCCGTATCTTATAGTGCGACTAATGTTTAGTCTTATTTAGCTTATTCATTAATATGTTATCATCTATTAGTTTATTTAGTCGTATATTTGGTCATTAATTGGTGCAATCAGTTACTAAATCAATGACTAAATCATTGACTATCAATGACTAAATCAATGAATAAATCAATGACTAATAAGTAAAGCTATTAATGACTAAGTGAAATACGACTAGCTATAAGATAGTGGAAATTAGCTACTATTAGTCGCCGACTCAAAAATAGTCATTTATAGCCTAATTTTAGTCATTTTTTAGTTATTAATTTCTCATTTTGTACTAGTATAGTGAGCTCAACCATCGAGATGTGTACACCTGCACTAGATCAGGCTTGGATCCTAAAACATCTACACACCCAACAAAAGGAAGCATCCCCTTCTCTACTACACGGTCCCTCAGGCTATGCCTTCCCTTCCAGTGTTGTTTAGAGTGTGCAAAGAAGGAAACCAACCCCTCTAGATCTATTTGTGAGGTTCCTTCCTACACTAGGTTTATCAAGCTAGTTCAGATCCAATTCCACTCCAGACCATTTCAGACCAAGGAAGAAATATGCAAACACACAACAAACCACAATGTTAACACAGAAAAACAATATTCCACTCTCTTTGTGATAGAGGAGACCAATGCACAACAACACTGAAGGTCGAAACAACGGATAGGAACCCATAACAAAACATAGTTCTACAAAATCAGAGAATGAATAATGCACATGCACATAATGTAATAGAGAATTATCAGAATTGACCACTACGTTTTAGGTGAAATCCAGATGATGGATTGGGCATGCAAAATGAAAAAAAACAACCCAAAAAGAAACTGAAAGCATGAAGGATGGATGATCAAAATGTCATGTCGCTGCCCAAACGTGAGGGAAGATGAAAATGTGAGTGCATGAGGGGAAAATGGGCATACATTTTCTGGGTGTTTTCTTTTGAATCATGACTTTTCCCCCATGGATCAAGGTTAAACATCCCCCCTCCTTGTTCCTTAATAAATCATGCCCCCATCTCATTATTTTTTGCATCGACATAGCTTGTTGTGGGATTTTAATTAAATTGCATATTTATATGATGTCCAAAATTATATAATGTGCTTGACTTAGGACCATAAACCATAGGCATCAAACTTGATCACCTACACACAAAACATCAATCAATGATAGGGCCTTGGCCTTGAGCTCCTTGCCATGATTCCACACAATAGTCTCATCATATATATTTAATGCAAAATGGGGTCAAAACCAGGGTGTTATAGGATGATAGTTGAATCCACAACAACAGGAAGCCCTAGGAAAGAATATGGATAATATGAGAACAAGGAAAAATGGTTCCCTCCTAAGTCGAGTGCAAGAGATTTAACTGAAAGGGACGTAAGGTTTTCAATGACCACAATGGTTTTGTGAAATGGACCGCTAGGGTTTCCATTGGTATGCATTTCCTCCTGATGATCGTGAAATTCCCTAGCTATCATGCCATTCTCAGATCGAGACATAGATTCCTTCAAATCAAGATCCGTTTCTCGTGACCACTTTCCAAGTGTGGAATAAAAAATTACTTACCCCTCGAATGGGTCTAGCGAATAATCTACCTCATCGACCATATGGTGAGCCTCTCAACCTCCATGTGGCATATTGTCAGGATGTGTTCCTGGTCAACTATCCTTGTCGCATAGATGGATGAGTGGATCCAATGTAGGAGATACAGGCACAACCCCTCAGGACCATGGAACCTTCTTGAAACCCTCTGCTCACTTCTCTCTCTCTCTCTCTCTCTCTCTCTCTCTCTCTCTCTCTCTCTCTCTCTCTCTCTCTCTCTATATATATATA
>LPNX010201733.1:152868-165927 GCA_001517045.1 Pseudotsuga menziesii
TCTTTTCTCTTTTTGTCTTTTTGAAAGGTTGTAATGTTCTTACCTTGGAAATGAGCTAAACCTAAGCTCTGATACCAATGTAACACCGTATTTGTGTGTTATAGAAGAGAATCCATCTTCTTGCAATAATATATATATATATATTGAATTGAATATATGACAATTTACATTACAATAGTCTTGGCTTTTATATAAGCCATCGTACCTTTTCAATGTAAAGGTCACCTCTATTCATTTAATTAATTAATTAATAATAATAATAATAATAATAATTTATTCATTTATGTAACAAGATATAAGATCAGACCTTCATAACAAGATATAAGATCAGACCTTAATAAGAATCCATGGGATTGGTAAATATGCTATAATATATTCACCCTAATGTGTGAAGTTAGAGGGATAGAATATGGTAGAAAAACATTACAACATTTCAAAATTTAGTGCATAAGTAACCCAAATAAAATTTCCCATAAATCATCCATAGGAAGTACCTACAATAGATCAAGTAAGAATTATCTCTTCTTGAGGCATGCATACCCATGCTCAAGAGTAATAAGAAGCTTGGTCACCAAATCTAGTATATTGTGGATCCATGAGGAAGATAAGAAGTGATCATGGCCACAAGAATAAGTACGCGGTGTATCCATGTAAAAAAGAGATAATAACCATGAAAGAGATACATAGTGGATCTATATCTTAAAATCAAATGAAGATATTTGTAAATAAATACTAAACATATCAATATCCATAAGAATCAATGTCATAAAATGAATAAATAACAATACAATGAAACCCGATTCATAGAAAAAATATGTGATGCTATATAGTTGCACCTACAACATATCAAGTAATAACTCTCTCTTCTTGAGGTAGGCATACCCATGCTTAGGAGTAACAAGAATCATGGCCACCAAAGTAAGTGCAATGTGGATCCACAAAGTAAATAAATAGTGATCATGTCCACAAAAATAAGTACACAATGGATCCATATAAAAAAGAGATCATAGCCATGAAAGAGATACATAACAGATATATATCTTATAATTAAATGAATATATTTGTAAACAAATGTTGGACAAATCAATCTCCAAAAGAATTAGTGTCATAAAATGAAAAAATAACAATCCAACTCAATCCTAGTCATAGAAAATAAACGTGATACTATCTAATGGGATCGAAGTATTCAAACCAACTAATACATGTATGAGTCTAAACCATGTGAATATATATCTTAAAGTTGAACATAGTATGACACCGTTTGATTATTAGTCATTGATGTGTACTGTCAACAAACGCAATCCAACTCACCGATAATGATAATGAGAGGTAAGGTATCTAGTACAATCTAACAAGTGTGAATATATCATTTGACATCAACACTTACATAATCTAATGATCATGGTACATTGATGTATTCTTACTGTTGATAGTGAGGAAACCTACCACTAATGACTACAAGTTCCAAGGTACTAAAAATAATCTAGATCTCTATCCCAGAATAGATGTTTTGGATTAGATGGGAAGTGATCTATTGAAAGGAGGGCATTAAGGAATTCCCCATTATCCAACATGAGGTAGCAGAAGAAGGACAAACATTTGGTGGAACAATGTGATTGATTCTAAAACTTACTTGACACATGAAGGCTATCATACTAAAGTAAAAAATTATGAAGAGTATTTGACATAGGTTAAAACTTCCCTTGTAAATAAGCATGACACAATAAGTGAAGGAAACATAGAGTCAAGAATGAAGAATACATAAGCTTGCGACATATGAGACATCAACATACTTCTCCATAATGACTAGAAGAGTAACCAATAGAGGGAGACAATGCATAAATAAGTTGGAATTCCTAAAGCCATACTATAACCCAAATTGTAGAGACATAGACTTAATAAAATGTGCTTTGTTCAAAGGCGATACAACTTGCTTCCAAACATAAATATGAACAAGACTCTTCCCCATCTTTATTTTTGGAATATTTGATTCTTTTAGTATTTTTCACATTACAAAATCCTAAAAAATAATAAAAGAATGCTAAAAATAAAAGGGAGGAAATGAGTGTTAGGGACAAGCGAATTAGTTCCAAGCGCAAGGAACAAACCCATGCATAATGCAAGGATCACAAGTAGGATAAAGACACTCATGGTGTGTTTCCTATCAGTAAATGGGTGTCAAGTTGCAAAGGAAAAATGATGCAATACTGAATGATAATGAGATAACAAATGAGGGCTTATAAAGATATGAAAGTTGGAAGTTGGTATAAGGCTCAAAAGTGAAAGCATGAAATATGAAAACAGTGAGAGTCCCCCATAAGGAAATGACTAGAATAAAAGATATGGAAGAATAATGAGGCTTCAACACAAAGTCAAGAAACACTACCAAGGGAATATTAGTCCTAAAACTTAGCAGCATGGGTACCATGAGACAACAAGATCTAAGCTAGGGTACCAATGTGAAGGAAGGTTCTATTACAAAAAGATGACATATTGATATAGCACAGGGATAAATGTTGTAATTTTCAAATACAACCCAAGATGTTTTGAAACTAAATAAGATAATGCAAAATGCAAATGGAAGGAGAACCTACCCTATATGCTAGTTTGTAGAAGCAATACCTTAAAAATCGATGCCAAGGATGAAATAAATCATCATCTTATATTAAAACGTTTGTAAAGTATGTCCACCTTATACCTAAACATTAACGCAATTAGTACCATATGGAAAAATAGATATCCCACTATACGAAATTGGGTAAATAACAAATAAATATTACATAAAATTTTAAAAATTACCATTTCATTTGCAAATTTGAGAAAATTTGGAGTTTGGGTGTGAGAATAACCTCAATCCTAGAGAAGTGATTGTATGATGTAGGAGCAACCATTCCCATTGCTGCAAGAGACAAGTAAGAGCTCTTAACCTCCTCTTTCCATTTGTGACCATTTTGTTGCATTTTAATTCTAGTTTTTATCTTTTTAAGGAGGCCACAATTAATTAGGGCATACACAGACTATAGTGTCACAGGGCATGTATTTCATGAGTATACACACATGTCTCCACTATAGAGAATGCATGTTTCCATGAGTAATATGTTTTATATTTTAAACTAAAATTTCTCAATTTCTTGGAAGGATGTTGATAGAATGGTGAGAAATCCGAGCATGAGGACATCGACAATGATGTCCTTAAAAATGTGGAGACTCTGGAAGCACTCTAGTTATATGTATTGAAGAATTTATTTGGAGTAGACAACATGAGGGACCAAAATAGGTTACTACAACTATTGATTAGATATTGGAATCTTGAGGAGATTCCTTTATATTGGATGGAGAAACATTCAAGATAGATATTGAGGATATCTACTTCCTCAATGGACATTCCTGCCAAGGAGAGGTACTGATATTTAAAGCTCATAGTGTTTTAGGCAGGACAATTGATGAGTACATGGAAATGTATTGCACCACCGAGGCTCAAAGATTGGAATGCAAGTTCCACTGCAAGACATATATGAATTAAACCTCAATATCAGTATTCATGACTATTGGTCACATTACCAAAAAAATAGTATTGCACCAAGCCTGAAAGGTGTTGATGTTTTATGCTGTGAGGTGTTTACAGTGCACTGTGTTTGATTGGTGAACTGCACTATTGGGATGCATGAAATATCAATTAACATGATGAAAAACTAGAAATATGAATACCTTTGGATTTGGTAGCATCTTATGCAGTTTCATTTTTGAGAGGGTACCTACCATCACTTCGTGGGTATATGTAGAGACACATACTCTACGTGACCTTGCTATGATCAGGTGGACCGGTATGATGTTACGACTTGGAGGAGGGGCTTATACAAGGATAATTTATTTTATTGGTGGGAGTGTTAAGTTATAGGAATCAATGACTATCCATGTAATGGAATAGACTTCAGTCAAGTTCTTGACATGGTAGTCCCTCTGATAATTGCATTGGGTGCAATTGGAAAATCTCCCATTAGAGGAAATTTCAACTCAAAATGGGCCTCCTAAAAAGAATTAATAAAATAATATTTAAAATAATAAAATAATATTTATTAATTTTGGAGGAAGAAAAGAAAAAAAATACTTTTTTGTTTGTATTTTTGACATATCTCCCCATGTTTTTTACTCAAATTTCGATCGGGAGAGCTCATTGGATGCGGAATTAAATTTTGCATCCAACGAGTACCCACTCGGCATACTTTTGACGGACCCCGCTACCCCAAAAACAAGAAATACCTGAAAAAAACGTGAACGAGTACCCACTCGACATACTTTTGACGGACCTCGCTACCCCAAAAACAAGAAATACCTCAAAAAAACGTGATGATGACATCATCATCATGTTTTTTCAGGTATTTCTTGTTTTTGGGGTAGCAGGGTCCATCAAAAGTATGCTGAGTGGGTACTTGTTGGATGCAGAATTTAATTCCGCATCCAACGAGCTCTCGCAATCGAAATTTGAGTAAAAACACGAGGAGATATGTCGAAAATACAAACAAAGAAAGTAGTTTTTTTTTATACCTATCCCCAAATTTATATTAAAAAAGTGTTTAAGACCTATAAGGTATTTCAAATTAAAACCAATTTCATTGGCTAACACATGATGACATGGAATTTGAATCAAAGTTAAAAGGCCCATTTTGAGTTGAAATTTCCTCTAATGTTTTATTTCAAGATTATTACATTTTAATGAATTTTGTTATATATTTAAAATAAAGTAACATGTTTTATGCATATGTTGATATATTTTTTAAACATAAATGGCTATATTAAATGGAAGTGGTTTAACCACTGATAAGGACCAAATAATCCAAATTCCCTTAAGGAAGCGGCATACAAAACCATATACAACATTTAGCCCTTTTGGGAGCGGCAAATTTCAGAGCCCTTGCGGAAGTGACAAACTCAAAATAACCTAAACAGACCGAGTTCCAAAATATTCTATACGAGTTTTTACACAATGGAAATATTAACATAGCGACTAACATAAATAGGCAAATCAAAATCTAGAGAATACAATCTTTAGTGGTCATTTTCTCCATGTCACGATGAGCCTCTAGGACACACTTGCACTTCCAACCTTGCCACTTTCAGTTCCAATATTTCTACCTTGATTTCCATCTCTGCAAAAAACTAGATGAACACCTGTTCGGTCCTCACAATCCCAAGCTAGAATTCCTTTTTAAGCTGAATCAGATCCTAGTCCACATTGTCAAGCCTGCGATCACCCTCCGTATCCATACAATGCAGGAGGCGGTGCATTTTTTTTCAACTTCCTCTTAATATCCCTCATATCCTCTTCAATGACCATGTTAATCAGAGAGGAAGTAGAGGATTCATATGGGGAGTCCATGAATACACAGAGCAGTAGAAAATGAGATAAACTAGAGGGAGCAATGACCTTTCAATTTACCCAATGCTGAGAGAGAAATGACCATCCACCACCTTTAATAGAGCCAGGTTCATCACGGATCATGATGTGGATTGATGCTGTCATACATGAGATCTTCATTAGTTCAGAGCTGAACGTAGGCGAGCACAGGTTGACAGAGGATGAGATTGGGAGGGTACAACGTCAGATGAGCCACCTCTTATGCTCATTAAAACCAGCTCGTGGCACAATCCTTTCACCATGCATCAATCCAGCTATCCTGATCATGCCACATGTATGTATGGGACAGGAAATAATGGTTAATAGGAACCACATGGGGGACCTCGCAATGAGTCTTGGTAGCCTTAGGCCCATGGTCATATGGATGTGGGGAGACACAATTCTAGGGGATAGAGCTCGTGTTCCTGCGACCATTGATATCAAGAATACCCCAGACCAGGGAGGAAGCAATATTAGCTGCTGAGTCAGCCAGAATATTCTTGCTCCTTAGCACATGATAGGATTCAAATTTTTTTAAAGAAGGTGATGTAACTGTGGATTTGTTTTAGAGGCTGTTGGATCTTCATATCCTCTGGGAGATTTCCCAAGTTGAGAGCTTGGATAACCAGTCTAGAGTCGCATATCACCACTATGTCTCTGATGCCTTATTCTTTGGAAAGGTTAATACCTTTCTAGAGAGCCAGGGCCTCTTCCATATTGTTTGATTCGATACCCAGTCCCCAAGAGAAGGACAATTCCTGATTTCTATACGAGGAAATAATTACCTCGCCCCCCCTGCCTCCCTAGGGTTCCCTTTAGAGGAACTATCAAAGAAAATTAGAATGATTTTATGAAAGTTCTTGATCCACCCATTGAAATCAACATCCTCGAGCCTGATCTCCCAATGGTTTAAGGTTTAACTGCCAGAAGGAGGTCATGTAGAAAAATTAGGAGAAAGGCTATGAAGCCAGGCTTCTTCAGAAGGGGATAGAGGAACTCCAGATGAGTCCCACCAGATGGATCTAAGGCAGTATCCCAATAGACCAGACACTTTGGAAACCACTTGCTTGGATTGATTGGCCTTGTCTTTGAATGTTCGAGAGTTTTTCTCCAGCCAAAGCTTCCACAACACAAACTTCGGTAATGCTAACCAACATGCTTTGATATTTCCATTTTTTAAACCGGTAAACGGTGAGATGTTTGGCCAATCTATCAGAAGAGAGTGAATGTTGTTAGGGATATTTATCATGCCAAAATTACTAGGAAGGGAAAGAGTCCAAATTTCCTTAGCAAATGGGAAGGAAAGCAGGACGTGTTCAACAGTTTCATCAAAGCTTAAGCAAAGTGGGCACCAGATTGGGCCTTCCCACCCTTTCTTCATCAAATTATCATTGGTTAGGATCTTATTGTGTGCCAATGTCCAAATGAAGAAATCCACCTTGGGGAGAGTTTTCATATTCCAAATAATTTTCCAGATAGCCAGCGTGGGAAGGGCTTGATGCCAGACCAGCAGATTATAACCAGCAGCTGTAGAATAGGCCCCACACTCGAATCCTGAACCTCTGGAATCTTTGGACCTCGTTGAGACCGGGGTCTTCTCTTGAAGATGATAGAGAAGGGTTAATTTCTCATCCTCGAGATGAGGAGGACAAGTAATCTGCCATCCTTTCTAAGAATTGTTGTTGTTCGCATCCCAAGCAGAGATGTTCCAAAGGGTGGCAATGTTCTAAGAATGCAAATAAATTTTTAGATGAGCCATTCCTGGGTTCTGACCGATTGGCGTCATTCCCATGATGGGGTCATCCCATATATTGATGTGTTTCCCATTTCTAGGGTTCCAATGAATATTGGTCTTGAGGAGACTCAGGGATTTGAGCCAAATAGAGAATATGGGAGAGCCTTTCCTGCACATCGGGGGGTTGTCAAGACACAGCAAGTGGGCCCTCGAAAAGTATTTTTTCCAAAGAGATTCCTTGCACCAGGAGATTTTCCCGAATACTATTTTCCAAAGGATTTTTGCTCCTAACACAAGATTTTGGCTTCTTAGATCTCTTAATTGCAGACCTCCTTCTAGAAGTGACATGGATATTTTACCCCAACTAACAAGAGGCAATTTTTTCCAATTTGTTTTCCTCCATTCAAGAGGAAGATTCTGCATGTTTTTTCAATAAGAGAAATGATTCCTTTAGGGGATAGGAGAATGGAGAACTGATAGATAGGAATGCTGGAGAGGACAACTTTGATGAGGACTACCTTCCCTGCTAGATTGAGCCATGAAGCGCCCCACAAATTGACTCTAGCCTTGATTTTGTCAACAATAGGGAGCCAATTGGTTGACTTTGGATGAGCTTTGGAGATGGGGACAACTAGATATTTGAAAGCTTCCCATTGAGTTTTCCCTTCAATACCAAGGATTCTGGATATTTCCAACATCTCTATTAGGTTGCAGTTCCAACCGAAGATTTGAATTTTCGTGCAATTGATCTTGCTTCCAGAGGCGTCTTGGTAGAGATCAAGTTCGTGTTTGAAGTTTTTGGATGACTGGGAGCTTGCACCCCAAGAAGGATAGCTTCATCTGCAAACTGAGCATGAATGATGTCCTTGACCCCAGGAGTGATGCAGAGTCCCAAAAGACAGTTATTCCTTTGTCTTTGAGATAACTGAAAGCTAAGCACCGAGGCTTGAATAATATAAAGGAGGGGTGATAGGGGGCATCCTTGCCAATCCCCCTGGAAGCTTGAAAGAATCCAATCACTCTACCATTGACCAAAGGTGCGATCCAGGAATTAGAGGAAATTTGAGGTCTAAAATGGGCCTCCTAAGGAAAATAATAGAATAATAGTTAAAATACTAAAATAATAGTTAAAATAATAAAATAATAGTTATTAATTTTGGAGGAAGAATGAAAAAACTACTTTTTTTATTCGTATTTTTGACATATCTCCCTGTGGTTTTACTCAAATTCTAAGCGGGAGAGATCGTTGGATGCAAAATTTAATTCTGCATCCAAGGAGTACCCACACTGCATACTTTTGACAAACCCCTCTACCCCAAAAATAAGAAATACCTAAAAAACATGATGATGATGTCATCATCACATTTTTTCAGGTATTTCTTATTTTTGGGGTAGCGGTGTCCATCAAAAGTATGTAGTGTGGGTACTCGTTTTATGAAAAATTAAATTATCCATCCATCGAGATCTCCTGCTCAAAATTTGAGTAAATACACAGGGAGATATGTTGAAAATACAGACAAAAAAGGTAGTTTTCTTTTATGACAAATATGTCAATTCAACCATTATGGTTGAATCATTTTATTGAAATTCTATTGGTTCCTGAATTCCAACTCACAAAATTTATTGTTGGCATGTTTTCTTATAAGGCCCATTTTAGACCCCAAATTTCCTCTAATGGGATTGTTGATTAAGGCTTGGACCCACTTAATAAAATGAAAATAAAAACCGAACCTGCGAAGAACTTGAAACATGAACTCATGACGAACTATGTCAAAGGAATTAGCAAGATATAATTTGAAAATCATACCTTTTTCTTTTTGCTGGATGCTGGAGTGGATTGCTTCTTGGATGAGGATGATGTTATCTTCTATATGTCTGCCTTTTATGAATCCTCCTTGATTCTTGGGAATGATGGAAGGAAGCAGTTTTTTGATACGGTTGGCAATTATTTTGGTTATGATTTTGTAACCAATGTTGCATAGGGAAATGGGTCTGAACCTTTAAAAAGAAATAGCTCCTTTCTCTTTGGGGATAAGGGTGAGGAAGGTGGAGTTGGTGCTGCCCCCAATTTTGCTACACGTTTGGGATTTTAGAACAAGTTTATGCAGATCATTCTTCACTATTTTCCAGCAGACTTTGATGAACCTGGCAATGAAGCCATCTGGCCCGGGGGATTTGTCAAGGTGCATACAGGAAAGGGATTTTTTTATTTCTTTTTTGAAGACAGGTCTAGAAAGGGACTCATTGGTGGCTCAACTGATGGACGAAGGTATCAGGTCAAGAGAAGGGGAGGGAGGAAGCAAGCCAGGAGGGCTATTCTTAGTGTAAATACTTTTGAAATGGTTGTGGGCAAGATGCTTGATTTTTTTGAAGTCTTGGATCGGTTGACCATTAGAATGAATATCTTTTACCGCTGTGAAATGCTTGCGAACCTCTTCTTGCTTGTGGAAGAAACTAGAGTTTCTGTTACCTACCAGGAGCCAGAGAGTTCTTTCTTTTTGCCTCTAGTATTCCTCTTCCATTCTACAGGCGGAGTGGAGGGACCTATGGAGGGAGATCTATTTTTCTAGACTGCTTGCATCCATAGGATGATCTTCTTGCCACCTTTGATGCTGATCAAGATTATCCCAAGCTTCAATTCTTTGCTGGAGAGGGGTTTTTAGGGTTTTTTCCTAGCATTTTAGAGCTAGTTTTAACCTCATCAATTTCTCTTCCCAGACATAGAAGGGGGATCCCGAGACCGATATGTTCTAGGTTGATTGAACCAGATCCATAAACCCTTCTTCCTTGATCCACAAAGGGTTCAATCAGAAGGGAATGGGTCCTAATTTTTTTTCTTTCGATAGTTCCAATTGAATGGGATTATGATCAAACATGATAAAGGGAAGAATGGCTAAAACAGCCTTGAAGCCAAGAAGGAGCAGAGAATTTTGAATGAGGAATCTATCTAGTCTATCCATGATATGACTAGGGCCCAACCTATGGTTAGACAAAGTAAAGATTCCTCTGGCCGGCTTGACGTCTTCCAGATCCCGGTTTCTCATTAGATATTCCACTATTTCTTGTGATGGATCTTTGACAATAGATCCACCTTTCTTCTCTTTCCCAAAAATATTTATGTTAATATCACCAGCCAAGATAATATTTTCAGGCTGAAGGGAGGATAATAAATCCTGAATGCTTTGCAAACAATATTTTTTTTTCAGAATATAAAGCAGTAATATAAACATTACCAAGTGACTAGAGTCTTTGTGCCTGAGACTCGAGAATATACGGTGTAGGATAAATTGAGAATGAACTAGCTCAAAGGATGAGTATTTCCATAGCAATCCAACACCCCTATAATACCCCTAGCACTAATCACTAGGCCTTCACTGTTTTTCTAGAAAATATATGAAGCTTGGATGAACTCCACATCCTCTAGTTTTGTCTCTTGGATCAATAAAATATCAGAGTTGGAGATCCTCATGAGGTCTTTCATTGCATCAATATTTGAGTTGCTCCCTAACCCCCTACAATTCCAGGAGACTAGCTTCATTATTTATCTTTGGTTGAATGGGGACCCCCTTTAGCAAGGCCTTTTTGTCTGGTTATTTTGGGATTCAACATGGCATCGAGAGTAGCTTGAGAGCCTATCAATTTATCTCTGTATGTGGCCTCTTCACACCGTTCCTTATCAATTTTCCTTCCCTTTTTTAGACTTTGATTGAGTGGCTGGATCAAGGTCGATTTATCCATCCTCTTCTTTTGATTCTTCTCCTTCTGATTCAGGAATTGGAGAATATTGAATCGAGTGGAGGTGGGGATTCAAGGATCCAGCACCACCAGGTCTGGGGCTGGAAGCTGCAAGATTAGTGCCCATTCCAACTTCCTCAAGAATAGCTTTAGACTCATCTCTGATTTCTTCTGTATTGTTCTACAGCTCTTTGAATTGATTTCCTGTATTCGGATTAGGTAATTGAAGCACATCAACCTTCTTGAGAATCGTCGGTCCTCCATTCCTTGTTTCTATTTTGTTTGCTTGTCCGGGATTCGTTTTGGATCTCTTAGCTTGGGTCTAGCCTTCTTCTGTTTCTCGTTCTATTTGTACTGAAGGGAGCTTCAGACATTTCTTCTGGAAGTGACCATAGTCATGGCAATGACGAAATTTGAATGGAAACTGCTCGTAGTCTAACTTTCGGAAGTGATTCCAATATCCAACAGTAAGCTTAATGGCCTGTGGGAGACCATCTTCTAGATCGACTTCCACACAGATTCTAGCACATGAGTAGTTTTCTTTAGGATTCGATTTATCAATGTATCTTACTAATTTGTCCTCAATGACTTGTAGGGAGGATGGTGTCCAACAATGAATCGGAAGGTTAGGAATACGAACCCACACGGGAAGCGATTTAGGGACATCCATAGCCGAGTCAAAATTAGGGGTCCATCTATTTAGATAGAGCCCTTGGGGACCCATGAAGTGGGAACTATTACGAAAGATTAAGTCTCGATCCTCTTTGGAGATGAATTCGGAAAGAAAAAACCCATGCCCTACCGCATAACAGGTGAACTATTATATATTAGGGGTCGCCAATTTTTCTGGATCCAATTATCTGTGGAATTGGGGGAAAGGCTAGAGCCCTATGAACTAAGCCACCAGAACTCGATCGAGCAATGAAACTATGATGTGCATGGGGTGCTGAGGCGATAGGTTAATAACCATAATTTCATCAAGTTTTTTAACAAACTTTAGGATGGGTACCAAGGACAGCTTGAGAGAGTTGCCCGCAATAAGCTTGCGAAATGCATCAGTGTCTGCATCTGGCAGCAAAAACCCCTCGTAGGCAGCAGCCGCACTCATGGTGAGTGAGGAAAGGACCTAACCTAGGGAATCACTCTTGACAGACCCAGAAAGAGCCAAGACATGTTGGGAAGCCATGTCCCAACCCTCGTCACAGCCTCTGACAGGCTCAGAACCCTATCTACAGCTCTCAGAACCCTAACTATGGCTCTCCGCTCTAAAAAATAAAAAACTCCATGATATGCATATGTTGATATATTAATAAAAATCATATGTAGATATAGGGCCATACCAAATTGAGGGGTTCTCTTGGTATAGGAGGAGGAGATGAGAGGGTGAGCCTATTGATGCTTTTGGCCCTCTAATAATGTCAAGAGAAACCTTAACCAATTGACTAAGAGAGTACCAAAATCAAAGATCAAGGACTTGTTGGAGATGTTACATTGACAAGTAGTTGGAGTTCTTGGACCACGGGTCAGAGCATTCAAGAGGGTGGACAGTGCGATGATGTATATATGTAGGGGGTAGGGGGTAGGTCTTGCTTAGGAGTATCATGATTGTATAGATTGCCCATTTTTGGATATTATCATATCTACCTTTTCCCTATGTAAAATGTTTTAGGCATACACACACACAAATTTTTCCTTAACTTGTCTATATACATGTGTCCACATGAGAATGCACCAGCGTAGATCCAAATCCTAGGCTCTATCAAGCGCCGAGATGGATCAAATCTCTTCACGTGCAAACCTCTTCTTAGGTATCCATTGATTTGATTCAAACCAAAAGACACATCTTTTTATTTAAGGTCCACATATAATATTTTTATTATTAATATTTAATATTATTTATGGCTGACATGTAATATTTTTTATTTTGTTAGGAACGAACATTGCATCATTTCCCCATACATGGTTTTAAAACCATATGCAAGGCCCTCCTACAATCATGGGTTGTTTAGGAGGCCTTGCACATGGTCTTAAAACCATTTGCAAGGGCCTCCTAAACCATGTACAATAAAACCATGGGTTGTTTAGGAGGCATTGCACATGGTTACCATGTGCAAAGCCTCATAAACCATGTACAATAAAACCATGGGTTGTTTAGAATGCCTTGCACATGAAAACCATGTGCAAAGCCTCCTAA
>LPNX010201733.1:166319-552173 GCA_001517045.1 Pseudotsuga menziesii
GGTTACTGAAACCCGTGAACACAAAGACTTATTACTTTATGATCTGCATATGAAGGTTTTGGGTGGCTGTCACTTAATTGTTTCTGATTTATCAGCATGGGCTTGATTTTGTGCTTAATATGGTAATTTTTTTTTTTTTTAAACAAATATTTATACTTAAATATTAATAAATAAATAGACTTACATAACTTGGTGGCGATTCAGAGGAAGGAGTAGGAATGAAAGTCTGCAGTTGGGTCGAACCATAAGAACAAACGCTGCTCTCTGTTGCCAACTCCCTTTGAGTAAACATTCGTCTGCACAACGTACGGCTCGCCAGAAGTGTTCCCCAAAAATTCAAAGTCAAATTCGTCATGCTGATCACCTTGGGAAGACATCTGCATAACCAGGTATATATTCAGTCATTTCAAGATCAAAGCAATCAAGAACCTAAGAAATGTGTTGCAATTTGATTAAATGTATGGCAAATGGCAATTACATAAAATGCAGTTACAGTGCCAGCAGAGTCTCCAGGAACGAGTTTAATCTGTACATTTGCTTTTCCAAAGATGTATGTGCTCTTTGAAACAAATCCTGCACATGCAAACACAGAAATATCAATGGTACTTGGTATGAAGCAGCAAAAGCACAAGTAAAAACAGAGAAAGTGAGAAGAAAAAGAGAATAGAAAAATACCAGAAGTGTTATCGAGCTTGAGCTTGAGAAACTCCCCTTCATACATAACATGGTCAAGAGCCCAGCTTGGTTAAAAGAAATCGTTGAAGGCTGAACATTGAGAGCCCACGAACAGGATGCACAACATTACCATGCTACTCATAACACACTGCCAGTGCATGATGAGTGCCCCTTCTTGGCAACCTACCAATCCCATCCTCAAGACTCGACTGGAGTACTGGATATAGAAACAGTTTGAACTAACGAGAGTTCGACGATGAAGAAATAGCTGTGAGACAGAGAGAATTTATAAGGATGGGTAGCTTGCCAGGCACACACAACTAAATTTAAAGTAAAGAAAAAAGAATAAAAGAATAGTGAGAAGAAAAAGAGAATAGAAAAATACCAGAAGTGTTATCGAGCTTGAGCTTGAGCATGAGCAACTCCCCTTCATACATAACATGGTCAAGAGCCCAGCTTGGGTAAAAGAAATCGTTGAAGGCTGAACATTGAGAGCCCACGAACAGGCTGCACAACATTACCATGCTACTCAGAACACACTGCCAGTGCATGATGCGTGCCCCTTCTTGGCAACCTACCAATCCCATCCTCAAGACTCGACTGGAGTACTGGATATAGAAACAGTTTGAACTAACGAGAGTTCGACGATGAAGAAATAGCTGTGAGACGGAGAGAATTTATAAGGATGGGTAGCTTTCCAGGCACACACAACTAAATTTAAAGTAAAGATGAGAATAGAGAGTGGGACTGGGGTCCTACTTGATCTGGAACAACGTCTCCTGTCAAGGGTCCGTCGGAATTGACTCGAAAATGTCTCCTCCTTCTTGTGGGTCGTAGCACTCCATTTAAATAATCACACAGATTTCCTAACTATATATATAAATGCAAACAGTGTTACGGATCTCTCTGAATCTTTGGAATGTAATATCGGTGTTACGGATTACAAAATGCAGACAGTGTTAAGGATCTCGGTGTTTATCAACAATGGACAGTCGTTTTTTAATGGTGTTTTTATAGTGGTTTTTTAATGGTGTTATATACGAAATTTTCCCGAAGTTACAATACCAAACATACTTGGAACGTGACAAGATCTCCCCCATAATATTCACTTTCACTAGTTCACTATTTTTTTGCCGACATGTTAGTAACGTTACATCACGTTACAAGATCTCTCCCATAATATTTAATTTCACTATTATTTTTTGCCGACATGTTAGTAACGTTACATCACGTGACAAGATCTCCCCCATAATATTCACTTTCACTATTATTTTTTTCCGACATGTTAGTAACGTTACATCACGTGACAAGATCTCCCCCATAATATTCACTTTCACTATTATTTTTTTCCGACATGTTAGTAACGTTACATCACGTGACAAGATCTCCCCCATAATATTCACTTTCACTATTATTTTTTTCCGACATGTTAGTAACGTTACATCACGTGACAAGATCTCCCCCATAATATTCACTTTCACTATTATTTTTTTCCGACATGTTAGTAACGTTACATCACGTGACATCACGTGACAAGATCTCCCCCATACTGGGGCTGTAGAGCGCCTCTCGGCGCAATAATATTTACATGATGGTTGTGTTGATATTCTCCATGGTTCTAGCATTGGGAAAACATTATGTAGATCATTCTCCTACATTGGCCATGTGAATTGACTAGTTGCTAGTAGACAATGGCCCCTTCATATCCCTAATTAGTCATGTGAATTGATTATGTATCTTTAGTCTCATATGCTTAACCTTTATCTAATCATGTGGATTGGCTATGCATGTTTAAAGGCTAGGGGTCACATTACATTCTCTAAGAAGGATTACTTTGTAATGGGAGTGATATATTCTTAGTAGAGTGATTTGACTTGTCTATGTTATAAGGGGTTTAATCCCTTATGGTATCGACAAAGTCTAATCTAATGTTGTATTTGACATTTACTCTAAGAAGTGTCCAGGACTTCTTAGAGTATGTTCAAATAAACATTAGAGTTTTATGGAATAATGTGATATGCATGTGAGGAGTTAGAAATTGAAAATGAGAAATTTTCTATGATAAATAAATAACCAAATAAGTCAATATAATCCATTGAAGAAGTCCCAGAGAAAGTTGAAGGAAAGAAATGGAAAAATACCCCAGTAAAAGGGGTATCTTGGTCCTAGAAGACAAAAGTACAAGTCAAACTCAAGAGTGAAATTCAAGTCAACAGAAGAATATAAATAGAATTTTTCTCAAACTTCATTTGAAACATTCACGACACATATTCTTCTCTCCTCTAGTGAGCATCTCCAAGGAAGGCCTAGTAATAGCAAGAACCATACTTTTTGGGGCTCTCCTATTCTCTTGGAAGAGTATCTACCTTTGTTAGGGTTTCTTGTGAAGGAGGGTGAACTTGATCTTGTTTTAGGTTTCAAATTCATGTTTGGTATTGTAATTGAGTTGGATTAATATATTATGAGAAAAGTTTGTTGGGTTTTCTCTCGTTTGGGTTTCTTAGGGTAAAATCGTTCTGTCTCTTGTTCATGGTTATCTTTATGTGACCCTTGTTTTATTTCCGCTACAAATGAATGTGAGTATGTAATGAAATTGTGGGATGATATAATTTCTTGAAGAATCATTATAATATCTATCAAGGATTGAATATTTGATTAAAATTGAACAAGGCATCAGAGAAGTTCTTAATAAATTCCATTTCTAGAGATTGTTTCTACGGTAATATGGAAACTAGGGATTCCATGTTTGGACACTTCTCTCCATAGTTTGGAATTGAAAATATAATAATGGACCTCACCCTAGGAGGGCACACCTATATATGGAAGTAGATCTCAGTTTTGACATAATTACTATCGGGATCAATGCACGTGGGCTTCTAGTTTTTAACCTTTCTGGTCACAAATTGGACATAAGAGTAGTGTTATGTAGCTTACCCTTGGATGGTGCATCTATATCCATGGAGGAAAATTTCATCTTTTTCAAACTTCATTTTTGACTTTGTTTCTATTAGGGTTTCTAGGTCATATTTTCATATTTTGTCAAGATCGTGTCTAGAGTAGAAGATTGGTTGGATGATGCTCAGATTGCAGATGAACTTTAATATTCTTTTATCTCGGCCCTTAATGGAACTATTACAGATAATAGTGATATCATGTCTATAGACAATGTTTCTTCCAAGAACATGACAATTCAATATGAGAAGAAGGAAAATAGGAGATCAACTCCAAAACAAGAAAATAACGATCTTTCGAAGATCAATTGTTAAAATTGTTATACAATTGGTCACCTTGCTTACCAATGTCCCTAAAAGAAAAGGAAAGGAAAGGAAAGGAAACATTCAACTAATTTTGAATAGCTTCCACCTCAAATGAAAAGTAGGTAAATTTGATTAAGATTGCAAAGATTACTTATAAGTATTCCAAAGGTTTCAAGTAGAACATGAAGGTATTTGCTAGAGTTATACACTTGGAAAGGGATTTTTTCTTCTTCTGAGAAATGATAGTATATCAAAGGGGATATTGTATCTAGTACATTTGAACGCATGCGATCTGATGATGGTGACATCCTTGGATGTCTTCTTGTACCATGTATGATTCTATCTGAGAGACATTGAGGCCTATTAATATGAAGACTTTTGCAAGTTCCAAGAAGTTCAGGACTTGGCAAAGAATACGATCGATCTTTCATATTATACAACAGAGAAGGTTACACTTCCATAAAGTCCAATGATTTCTACAAGGAGACAGAGATAAAGAGGGAGTCTATAAAACAAGCAAAGATAAGTATTTTATACTTTTATGACTGAGTTTTATTTTCTTAAATTGAATTGTTATTTTTGATGAATAAAATAATTGTTTGACTTAGTACTAATTAACCCTTATGGATATTTGTTTAATGTATAGAAGAATATTTATATTATGAATACTTTGAAAGTATACCCATGCTCTTATAAGAATATAAATCTAGTACGACAATTATTCTTAGATCAAGTGTACTCACTAGATATTGGGGGACAAGACTCTTGAAGTAATATTCACATAATTAGATCTTTGGTTGTCTAACTTACACTCATTTTCCAAGGAAGAAGATGAAGACAATAACCTTCAAGATATATAGATGGTCTCACATGGAGTTTGATAATGAGGAGTATGAGGATCCGAAGGACGAGTGCCCCTATAGTATAGTGGAAATCCTTCGGGCTATCGGTACAAGACAATAGAACATGTGGATATGTTGAAATATGATACATGATTAAGAAGAGGCCAACATATATTTGTGATACCTTCAAGATGTAAGAAGAAATCAAAATCTCGCTGATAATTTTAGGAAGATAGTTCCAATATCAGAAGGGAATTCAATAATGAATTCCAAGTGGATCTACAATATCAAACATGCATTTTTTTATCAACATTAGAGATGAATCATGAAGGACAACCAGTTTGCAGACTTAGAGGGAGTCATGAAGAGTATTTAGTTTTCTAGAAAGAGTAAGAGGATTTTTTGAGAAAACCCACTTAATGGACAAGCCACAGATGAATACACAAAGATAAAAAATTGCATAAGGAAATGGGTTGCTTCAGTGTAGGATACTCAAATGTAGAGAGTGTAGAGTGTCCAGATGCAGAGGGAGTATTATGCTCCCACACAATTGAGTAGTTGTACCATAGCTTGTTGATGATAAAGAAGACTTTGTATGGACTCAAGCAGGAACCCAAGATTTGGTATGTTAGGATAAACATGTACATGATGATATTGGAATTAATTAAGAATGATGGGGATTCCAACCTTTACTACGAGTTTGTTGATGGTTAACATTTGATATTGGTGGTATATTATTGATGATATGTTCCATTGTAGGAACACATAAGCTAATTGTCAAGTGTAAGAGGGAGTTGGATTCTGAGTTCAAGATGAAGGGTCTTAGCCTGATACATTACTTATTGAGATTAGAAGTGTTTTAGAGATTAGGTGAGATCTTCCTCAAATAGAGGGAGTACACAATTGAAATCCTGTGAGATTCAGGATGATGGAATACAAGTGTATGGCTATAACTATGGAGATAGATCTAGAGAAGATGGGTGATTTTGCTTCAGATCTAGATCAGGTGGATCCCTTGATATACAAATATGGAGAATCTAAGTGATTCTACTTCATATTCAAATTTGATGGATTCTACTATAATTAAAAATATGAAAATGAGTGATTCTACTTCAAATTCAAATTGATGGATCCTACTATGATGAAATTTTTTGAGAAGTTGAGTGGTTTTGTTGTAGATTTAGATTTGGTGGATAGTTGACTAGATCCTTGGTGTATCTAGTTAGCATTAGGCCCGATAATTTCTTTGAAGTGAACATCCCTAGCCAGTTTAAGGTTGAGACAAAGCGTGTATATTGACTTGCATCAAATCATGTGCTGATGTACTTGCATTATACATTTGGATATGATATAAGAGATGTATCACATGATGAAGTGGAGATGGAAACGATATACATATTCTCATTGAGAGAAGTGCAATGGATAGAAATAACATCTGTGGATGTTTCTTTAGCTTGGATTAATTATAATATCCTGGATTAGCAGGAATTATATTTTTTTGGCACTCAATACAACAGAAGTAGAGAAAATTGTAGTCAATATCACAAAGACTATCTGATCTAGATATCAAATACCACTTGATCTGAGACATGGTGTAGAAGGGAGAAGTGAAGCTACAGTACATATCCACATATAGACAAATAAATGACATTCTCACCAAGTATTTGTTGAAGGAAAAGTTTGTATAATTCAAGGACAAGCTTAGTGTGATGGAAAATTCCTCTCAGAGTGAGAGGGAGTGTTAATGGATGTGTATAAACCAAGATGGTTTCATAAATGAGTGGGAGAAATTCATGAGAAGTGAATGACCTAGAAATCATTATGACTCTATAGATGAGTGTCAGATATTCACATGAGATGAATTCCCTAGGCTCTATGATGAAACTACATATGAGTGGTAGACATTCACAGAGGTGAATGGACTAGACATTGAGATGGTTTTACAGACGAGCTACTAAATATCCACTCAAAATAAAATGTCCATGCTGGTCTAGCTAATGATGGATGGCATAGAGGAATCAACAGATTTGCAGCATCAACTTGAATGTGCAATGGTTAGTGGTGAATGGATCTAGCGTAGTCTTCTAAAAAAACTCTCAAGGTTTTGATATAGTCTAGTGATGGATGGACTAGGTGAGCTGCATTGGGATGAATGTTCACTCATAATTAGTGGTGAATGGCTCTAGTGTATCCTTATGAACAAGGATTGAGATGCTTATGTCTCCATTATACAACATTAGGATAAATGTTCATACGCAGTTATCGATGATTGATCTGGCATAGTCTTACTCAAAATCAAGATGCCGACAAAGTTTTCATTCAAGCATCCATGTACAACATTGGGATGAATATTCATTTAAGGTTAGTGGTGACCTGCTCTGGATCATCCTTATGAATAAGGATTGAGGTGTTTAGTATTCCATAGGATTATGAGGCTCCAAACACATAAATTATTACCAAGCGCGAAGCTTGGGGTGATGCAAAATTTCTTCCTCGCTGAGAGGAAGTGTTGATGTTCTCCATGGATCCTACATTGGGAAAAAATTCTACATATCGTTCTCCCACATTGGCCATGTGAATTGACCAATGGTTTGTAGAGAATGGCACCTTTGTATCCCTAATTAGTCACGTGAATTGAATATGTGTCTTGAGGCTCAAATTCTTATCCATTATCTAGTCATGTGGATTGACTGTGAGTGTCTGAAGGCTAGAGGTCACATTGCATTGTTTGAGAAGGAGTACTTCATAATGGGGGTGATATATTATTAGTATAGTGAGTTTAATTTTCTATTTGATAAGGGATTTCATCCCTTGTGGTATAGACAAAGTCTAATCAAATTTTGTATTTGACATTGAATCTAAGAAGTGTATGGGACTTCTTAGAGTATGGTTAAATAAACATTAGATATATATGGAAGATGCTAATTTGCATGTGAGGATATAGACATAAAAAAAGAGAACTTTTCTATGATGAATAAATAACCAAATAATTCAAGACAATCCATTGAATAATCCCAAAATAAAGTTGAAGGAAAAAAAGCGAAAAATACCCAGTAAAAGGGGTAACTTGGTTTTAGAAGACAAAAGTACAAGTCGACCTCAAGAGTAAAAATCAAGTCAAACTGAGAACATAAATAGAAGTGTTCTCACACTTCATTTGACACATTCACAACACATCTTCTCTCCACAAGTGTGCATCTCCAAGGAAGGCCTAGAAAAGGAAAGAAGCATATTTTTTGGGGCCCTCTTATTTTATTAGAAGATTATCTACCCTTTGTTAGGGTTTATTGTGAAGGAGGGATAACCTAATATTGTAATAGAATTCAACTTCATTTTTGGTATTGTATTAGAATTGGATTAATTTCTTCTGAGAAACATTTATTGGATTTTCTCCCATTTGGGTTTCCTAGGGTAAAATATTTTTGTCTCTTGTGCATTGTTATAGCTGATTTTGACACACATGGTTGATCACATATTTATGGCCTTCCCTATCCCTCTGCGGACTCTTTAAACCCCATGGACTTGTATTATCTATTTATGTTCTAATATCATCGCTAAAAAACCCTTGTTTATTGATGTACACGACTTTTAAACCTATCCTCGCGTGTACTCGTGAATTTTGACCTAAAACCCCCATACATCGGGATGTGTGCGTAAGTCAAAACATTTTTGGAATTTTCCTCATATGAGTCCGAAGATCCTAACTCTTAGCCTTCCAAATACCTTGAGAATGCTCAGATTCGACCCTCCATTACCCTTTTGGAGTGCTATATAAGGAACCCCTTGGATATATTGAAGAGAAGAATTGAAGAGCAAAGAAACTATAGTCCATTGTTGCCTCAGTTTGCTTGTACTTTAGTCTACATCCCTTTGTCCCTTTGGAGCACTTTGTGTTCTTCCTAGGTTTTCCTTTGCTTGTGAGCTTACTATCAAGAGATGGAGGATTAAGGTGGTGGAGGCCCAGGTGGAGGACTCGATTTCTCCGGTTCGTAGATGTGCCGACGGAGGTTGTCACTATTGTAATCTCTGATTTTATTAATAGAAATATATTTTCCTATCCAATTATGTGCAATTGAATATGAATATTGAATCCATGTATGTGTTTAATTGTTTATGCATTGTTGAATATATATGCTAGAGTAGGTCTAACACATTATTATAGAGCATGCTTTTCTTGTTTGTTGTTGTTGAGAGTGAATTGCTAATGCAAGAGTGAATTGGAAAGCTCAACGGGGATGTACTTCAACCATCTAGAACAAGGTATGATTCGATATCCCTTAGTGTTAGATGTTTGGTTTCTCTTGCATATTGGGAAAGATTGATTTCTAGTGTCAAATCTATCTGTTATGGTACACCACAAGCCATAGGAAGTTTCTCTCCATAATAGAATTGGCGACCATACTAGGGATGTTCCTTTTTTTTCTTTGGGGATTGGGGGCACAATGTGTTTGACTTGATCTTTGTTTCTCCCTGTTTCTGTGTCACATTTAGTAGTATGTTCATCAATTGAGACTCCCCTAGATTGGTTTGACCCTTGGCCTGCTTTTTACCACTATCTTCTCTGTATACGTAGGTTTTTGGCTAAAATTCACATATACATGCAGGTTTTTGGCCAAAATCTGCGTATACATGCAGGTTTTTGCCCAAAAGTCATGTACATACGATGTTGTTATTTATACATTCATGTACACCCTCCCTTTTGGTTGAGTTTGATGTTGTGGGAAGTTGTTGGGTGGGTTGTGAGTGAGGCTAGGTCTTCCTGGGTTCTAATGTTGTCTGTTGATTGCTTCTTTCATGACTAAAGACCATTTTCTCATTGACTTTTCTTTGAAAATAGTTCTAGTCATTTATCTCCTTTTTTGTTTTGCCATTAGTGCATTAGTATTTTTGTCTTGGTGTATTGCTTGGATTGTGTTTTATGCTTGCTGCAGAGACTGATAATTTTGATGAATTTTATTGCATTTTCATTCTTTTATATTGAAAATATAAAATAGTTGCATTCTTACTTGCATCTCGCATATGGATTTAAGGAGGTACTTGCATTGGATTGCTTGGATGAGAGTTGTGTTTAGGCTTTCATATAGGAAGGATTGCATTGACATTTTGAAAGGAAAAATATTGCATCTCATGTAGTGGCATATCTTGTTTTTCAGTCTACACAATTGCACTTGGCATTGCTTGTTAGGTGTGCATATTTACTTCACTGTTGAGTCATAACTTCATTAGTTGCACGACCATTTATCTTTGAGTTATCAGCCATATAGCATGAGCTTGTCTCATATCTAGACAAGCAGAGCCTTTTTACATATCTTTTGCAGCTTGATCATCCCTTTTACCGGGAGGAGACCTTCCTTTGAGTGTCGTTATCTTGCACATATATCCTTGCATTAGGCATAGGTATGTTCCACTGCTTGGAACTAGTTTGCTTGCCCCCTGACGCATGTCTCCTCCTAGATTTGTACTATAAAACAGTTTTATTCTTTTTCAAGCTTTTCAAAATACCTGAAAAAGTCCAAAAAACCAAAAAGTCGGATAGGAAAAGATGTTATCTTTGGCAGCAATTGAGTCGTGCCTCCTTCAAACAGAGCACTGTATATCACATGTGTTGGTTGGGTTATTAGTGTTAATGTATTTGTAACTTCAGAATGTATTCATCTATGTATCTTATGTATTGTAACCCGATGTTTATTCCAGGATGTATCTATTATGTAATTGAGTCATGTTGTCATGCCCCGATGTTCTGATCAGGAGAATCAATAATGTAAATAAGTCATGCCAAGTCATAGTGGGTAACCCTTTGATTATCTAAGGGTTAAAGTCCCCGCAGTTCTGGGGCACTAGGGTTATTAGACTCTCCTAGTAGAGGTCGGCCCTAGTAGGGTTTTAGTCATGTTGATATTAGTATAAATAGAGAGCCGAGGTCTTTATTTAGGACACATCACTCACACACTCAAGTGTAGTGCATAGTTGAGGAAGGAGAAGACACTGGGGCTAGACAAGAAGAAGATTACTGCTGTCGGGAGTGCATCTTACTGTTTTGGGGTTTTACATATTATGTTGATTCTATCTCTGAGGAAGTTGCAGGGTTTTCTCCATTTATGGTTTCCTCGATGAAAAACACTGTGTTCATTGTCTCTTGTGTTTGATTGCTTTACTTGTTGTTCTCTCAGTAAAGATCCTAACATAATGCTAGCTTAATGTTGAAAAACTAACATGGTATCAGAGCTAACCTGAGAAGAAGACACTGTGCAGATACGGGAACTAGGGATTCCTAGTTTGTGGATCTTCCTCCACAGATTTTCAGCAAAAGTAAGGTGGAATAACTCTCCTCCTTAGGGCGCATCTTTTTGTCGAAGCAGAATCCAATTCTGAGGTTTTTTAGTTTTAGACCTGTCACTACTGTCGGAATTTAGGGCTTTTTATAGAAGAGGAATTTTTTAGTGATCCCAGGCTTGGATTGATCTCCTCCCCAAAATTGAAGTTAGGGACAAAATTCAAGGCATTTGGGTGGACAAAACTATGAAAAACCAAAACCCTAATTTGCTCCTGAACCAGCTCTATAAGATTTCAGCTCAAGTTTCAGATCCGACATCTTGAACCTGGTAAGATCTAAAATCTTTTGTATTTCCATTTGAGGTTCTCAGTTAAGATGTCTCATCATACCAAGCATGATGAAAATCTTGAGGGAGCTGATAACTTCCGAGCCTAGAAGTATAGGATCTCCCTGGTCCAGGAAGCGAATGAGTTAGACTCCTACATCCATGAGGAGGTTCCAGTTCCAGAGGGAGATGAGGCAAATGACTCACATAAGAAGAAGATGGTTATGGAAAAGAGGATCATTGCTGATTCTATCAAGGATCACCTTATCCCACAAGTGTCCTCTCTCAAGACACCTAAAGCTATGTTTGATGCCCTAACCAAATTGTTTGAAGGGACGAACATAAACCGGAAGATGACCCTGAGAAACCAACTGAAGAATGTGAAGATTCAGAATGCATAAACAATCCAGTCTTACTTCACAAGAGTTTCTCAGATAAAAGAGCAACTAGAAGCAGTTGATGAAGAAGTGGAAAATGCAGAGATTGTAATGACTACCTTGAATGGCCTTCCTAGGTCATGGGATTCTTTCATCCAAGGAATCTATTCTAGAAAGAAGTTAGTCAAGTTCAGCAGACTATGGGAAGAGTGCTCTCAAGAAGAAGCTTGGATAGTAGCTCGAGAAGAGAAGATGGGAAGTGAAGACCAAGCTCTCATGGTACACTCCAAGTCTCACTCCAAGTCAAACAAAAGAAGACCTCATAGCTCCAGAGGTAAGCACTCTCACAAAGATAACACTAGAAAAGATGTATCTAGGATCATATGCTATACATGTGATGAAGCAGGACACTATGGAAGGAATTGTCCTAACAAACAAGAAGATAATGAAGAAGAGCAACAAAAGAATACATCATGCTCATGCTACAGAGGATGATGAACCATCCAGGAAGAAATCGAGATATGGAAGTGAAGATTCTTCAAGCGAGGATGAATATGTTATGATATCCGCTCTCAAAAGTAACATTACTCATGGAAGTGATGATTGGATTACAAATATTGGGGCTTCCAAACATATGACTGGATTCAAGGAATCTTTTGTGAGACTGTCAGAACATGAATCACCTCACAAGGTAAATCTAGGAGATGACTACCAATATCCAATAAAAGGTAGTGGGGAATCTTCCTATGAAATAGACTCTAGAAAATATCTAACAATGAAAGAAGTATTGTTTGTGCCAGGACTCAAGAAGAACCTTCTCTCCATATCAGCGTTAGATGCAAAAGGAATGCAGGTTGCATTCATATATGGTCAAGTCATCATGTGGCCAAAAGGAAAGACTATCGATGATGCGGTAGTGATTGGAGAACAAGAACGAGGATTATACAAATTGAAGGACCATCCAGAACAAGCCTTGGTCCATGACGCAATAGAGCCAAGTGAAATTTGGCATAGAATGATTACACATGTGCATTACAGAGCACTACCTATTGCAAGACAAGCTGTCAAAGGTCTTCCAGAAATCCAAGCAAAACATGATGGGGTCTACAAAGGATGTGCGAAAGGAAAGAATACAAAGAAGACATTTCCAAGCAGCGAAAGCAAAGAAAAAGGAATCTTGGAAATCATCCACTCCGATGTATGCGGTCCTATGTCATCAAACACTCTAAGTGGGTATGCATATTATGTTTCTTTTATTGATGACTTTTGTAGGAAGACATGGGATTTGTTCATGAAGAACAAAGATGAAGTATTCAGTAAGTTCAAGGAATTCAAATCCTTGATCGAGAACCATACTGAAAAGAATATCAGGACCATTCAATCAGATAATGACAGAGAATTCACTTCAAATGAATTCAAAGAGCTATGCAAACAATCAGGAATTAAGAGGGAGTTGTCCACTCCTTATAATCCACAATAGAATGGGATTGTGGAACGAAAGAACATAACTATCATGGAAGTTGAAAAAGAAATGCTTCATGATCAAGACCTTCCTATGCATCTTTGGGCGAAAGCTGCTAGAACAGCGGTGTATGTATAGAACCGTAGTCCAGATAGAGTACTTGAGAACAAGACTCCTGAAGAAGTCTTCTCTAGCAAGAAACCAGAAGTCAGCCATCTCAGAATATTCAGCTATCCCGTGTACATCCACATTCCAAAAGAGAAGACGACTAAATTAGATCCTTCAGGAAAGAAGGGTATATTTGTGGGATACTCTGAAAGCTCAAAGGCTTACAGAATATATTTCCCAAGATACAAGAAGATTGACATCAGCAAGGATGTGACATTTGATGAAGACACAGCTTACAACAAATCCAGAAAGAGACCTGCTGAAGAACCTCAAGAAGCAGAGGCATCCAGAATTCATGATACAACCATGAATGAAGAAACTTGAGAAGAAGATCGAGAATTTGAAGAACCACAAAGACCTGTAGATCCACCTCTGGAGAAGAACCCTCATAAGAGGAAACCTGCTTGGGTACGAGAACTTATCCAAGGTGCGGAAAGATATGGGGCTCCAGAAGAGAATCATAGAGAAAGAAAGAGGACCAGATCCTATTCCGTGTATGTAGCTTTACTATGTGATTTCATTGATAAAGAACGGCAATTATGAAGAAGTGACAGAACGTAAAGAATGGAAGGATGCTATGATCGAAGAGTACCAATCGATCATGAAGAATGATGTTTGGGATGTTGTCCCAAGACCAGACGGGAAGTCAGTTGTAACTTCCAAATGGATCTACAAGATCAAACATGCTGCAGACGGTAGCATTGAAAAATATAAGGCAAGATTTGTAGCTCGGGATTTCTCTCAGAAAGAGGGAATAGACTATGAAGAAACCTTTGCACCTGTAGCTAGATACACTTCCATCAGATCAGTACTTGCTCTGGCTGCAGTGATGAAATGGAAGATACACCAGATGGATGTCAAGACTGCTTTCTTGAATGGTGTAGTGGAAGAGGAAGTGTATGTAGAACAGCCACTCGGTTTTGAGACACATGACAAGGAGTCTCATGTATGCATATTGAAGAAAGCTCTGTACAGTTTGAAATAGGCACCCAGGACATGGTACAGAAGAATTGATAGCTTTCTATCGAGTTTGGGCTTTACCAAGAGTAAAGCAGATTCCAACCTTTACTACAAGGTTGAAGATGGCAACCCAGTGATGTTTCTACTATATGTAGATGATCTGTTTGTGACAGGTATGGATGGGTTGATTATTAATATCAAGAGAAAGCTTGCTACCAAGTTTGAGATGAAGGACTTGGGTATGATGCATTATTTTCTAGGTATGGAGGTGTGGTAGAGTATGGATGGAATCTTCCTTGGACAAGGGAAGTATGTAGTAGAGATCCTAAAGAGGTTTGGGATGATGGACTGCAAGACTATGGCCACACCTATGGCATCGAACCTGAAGCTATTGAGTGATGCTTCATCAGAGTCGTTTGATGCTACGATGTATCGTCAGATGATTGGGTCATTCATGTACCTGATGAACACGAGACCAGACATTTTTTTTGCTGTGAACACCTTGAGCTAGTTCTTGACAGATTCGAGAAATGTTCACTTGATTGCTACAAAACATATTCTAAGGTACCTGAGGGGTACAATTGCTTATGGGCTTAAGAACAATGTGAATCGGGAGATTAACCTAGAGGGTTATATTGATTCAGATTGGGCAGGTAGTGCCATCAATAGGAAGAGCACTTCAGGGTGTTGCTTCATTATGGGATCAAGTGTGATCTCTTGGTTTAGAAGGAAGTAATCCTGTGTGGCACTGAGTACAGCTGAAGTAGAGTATGTCGCAGCTTGTTCAGCTAGTTGTGAGGTAGTATGGTTGCGGAAACTACTGTCTGATTTATTTGATCTCCATATGGATGCTACTTGTATACATTGTGACAACCACAGTTGCGTGAAGTTGTCAGAGAATCCAGTGTTCCATGACAAGTCGAAGCACATCGAGATCAAGTATCACTATATCAAGGATATGGTGCAGAGAGGGGCAGTGAAGCTCCAGTATGTTGTGACAAAGGAACAGATAGCTGATGTGTTGATGAAGCCATTGGCCAAAGTGAAGTTCAAGTACTTCAGGGAGAAGATTGGTTTTCTCTAGATTGAGGCTTCTTCCAAGGGAAAGTGATGATTCTCAAAGCCATTCTAACGAGCAGGTCAGATGTAACGGCTGAGGCATTCTGTCATGGTGAGAGGATTCAGTTCCTTCCATGTCAGATATAGTGCTAAGATCCAAAGCCATTCTAACGAGCAGGTCAGATGTAAGGGCTGACCCATTCTATCATGGTGAGAGGATTCAGTTCATTCCATGTCAAATGTTAGTGCAGGCCATTCTAGCGAGGGTGTAGGACTTGTTTCCTACCAGGTCAGATATAGGGGCAACTACCATTCTCTGGGAGAATGGAGGCACCTGATCCGTTACCAGGTAGCTCAGTCTGGGACTGGGGGCCATTCTGTCATGGTGAGAGGATTCAGCTCCTTCTAGGGAATATGTGAGTGCAAGCCTTTCTAGCGAGGGTGGAGGACTTGTTTCCTTCCAGGTCAGATATAAGTGCTGAAGCCTTTTCACAGATGTTAGTGATGTGATTTCCTATCATGCTGGTGAATGTTAGTGCTGGGCCTTTCTGATGTGATTGTAGGTTTCTACATGATCAGATGTGAGTGTTTGGTGTGCCTTTCTAATGAGTAGGTCAGATGTAAGTGCTGGGTGAAGACCTACCTGATGGCTAGGCCTACAACCAGCATGAAAGAAGGTTAGCTCTGTAGAACTTCCTATGACGAGATAGCACACATGATGATGACCAGATGAGATCCAGATTGAGCTATGATCCAGATCCAGTTATGATGACTCTGAGAGATACAGATCAAGTGATGATCCAGATCCAGTAATGTTGATCCAGATCCAATGATGATGTCCCATGATGATCCAGATCTAGAGATGATCCAGATCCAGTGATGATGATCCAGATCAAGAGATGATCCAGATCTAGTGATGATGATCCAAATCGAGAGATGATCCCTATTCGAAGAATGAATATGACTTGAAGACTCAGAAGACTTGAGATGCAGATGAAAAGATGATCCAATTGATACAGAGAAGAAGACCAGTGCTGAAAATTGTGTCGAAAGAATACCTTCCTAGTTAAGAGGGAGTGTCGATGTATTTGCAACTTTGGAATGTATTCATCTATGTATCTTATATATTGTAACCCGATGTTTATTCCAGGATGTATCTATTATGTAATTGAGTCATGTTACCATTCCTCGATGTTCTGATCGGGAGAATCAATAATGTAAACAAGTCATGTCAAGTCATAGTGGGTAAACCTCTGATTGTCTAAGGGTTAAAGTCCCCGCAGTTCCAGAGCACTAGGGTTATTAGACTCTCCTAGTATAGGTCGACCCTAGTAGGGTTTTAGTCATGTCAGGATTAGCATAAATAGAGAGCTGGGGTCACTATTTAGGACACATCACTCACACACTCAAGTGTAGTGCATAGTTGAGGAAGGAGAAGACACTGGGGCTAGAAAAGAAGAAGATTACTGCTGTTGGGAGTGCATCTTACTGTTTTGGGGTTTTACATATTGTGTTGATTCTATCTCTGAGGAAGTTGTGGGGTTTTCTCCATTTATGATTTCCCTGATGAAAAACATTGTGTTCATTGTCTCTTGTGTTTGATTGCTATACTTGTTGTTCTCTCAATAAATATCCTAACATAATGCTAGCTTAATGTTGAAAAACTAACAATTAGTTTGACTTTAGGAGCTGTACTCGTTACTCTGTGTTTATCTCCACCGACTGGTTAAGCTTCCAGTCCCTAAGGAGTCTCTCTTGATTCCTCCTGTTTCACAAAGATGTCTGAGTTTGCATATCGATTCCATGCTGCCTAAATTCAGTCACCATTCACCTTTATACTCTTGTTCGAAGGAAGTTGAAGCCTACGGTCGACCATTCCTTAGTTATCTTGACTTTGCATGTTAGCCATTCCTGGTATTGTTACTAGTTCATGCACATCTTGATATTCCACATTATACAACATTGATGAGTACCTCGTGTTCGTTGATGGGGGATGCCTTAATGCCCTCCTTCCAGCAGATTCCATTCCATCAAAATCAGATCATTTATTCTGGAATAGGAGTCTAGAGTCCTTTGAGTGCCTTGAGACTTACAATTATCACTAGTGATACATTCTCTCAACATCAACAATTTTGGGAATACATCAATGTCCCCTGATCAATGGATTCTTCCAAGTGTCTGACCTCAAAACATCTAATCACACTTGTTAGATTTCACTCTGTACCTTGATTCCCATTTTCATTATCGGTGGGTGATCTCGCGTCTGTTAATGGTATACATCAATGACCGGTAATTAGACGATGGACTACTATGTTCGACCTCAACACATCTATTCACATAGTAGGACATGTACTCATAGCGGTTCATGTAGAAGACCTTCCAGCTTGGTGGCATTCCATATAAGCTACCTCCTTGATCGTGCCAGTGTTCATGATATTTCAGCTCTCATGATTTGATTCCAGTGTATATCAGATATCTTCATCCACTATGGAGATCTTGATCCATTGTATATCTTTAGATATTATGGATATATTGATCCATTGTATATCTCATCCAATTTGGAGACTCTGATATATTGTATATTGTACATGGCGATGACCACACTTGTCACATTTTGTATATCATGCCTATTCATGCCTATTCATGGACATTGTACTCTTATTTATCAGGGACTGCTATATGTATTTGCAGTCATATGCAAAAATTGATTATTGTATTGTACTAATGAGTGGATGGTTCTTCCACTTGGTTCTTCATTACTCCACTTCTGGGATGGATTCATAATGTATTTCGGCCATCATGTTACCCCTCTAACCTCACACATTAGGGGGCATCTATTACAGCTGATTTTACCACACATGGTTGATCACACTTTTATGGCCTTCCCTGTCCCTCTGCAGACTCTTTAGACCCCATGAACAATTTTTGTACCTTTGATGTTTCCAATATCATCCATAAAAACACTCATTATTTGTTGTACACAACTTTTAATCCCTTTCTCACGTATATACGCGGACATTACCCCTAAACCCACATACATTGAGATGTGTGCAAAAGTCCAAATGTTTTTGGAGTTTTCCTCGATGTGGATCTGAGTCACTTATCTCTTGGCCTTCCATATGCCTCGAGATCACTCGAATTTGACCTTCCATTACCCCATTGAAGCACTATATAAGGAACCCTTTGGATACATTGAGGAGGAGGAAATGAAGAGCAAGAAAACTATAGTCCATTGTTGTCGTATCTTGCTTATACTTGAGTCTGCATCCCTTTCTCCCTTGGGGCACTTTTTGTTCTTCCCAATATTTCCTTGGCTTGTGATATTTCTATCGAGAGATGGAGGACTGAGGTGGTGGAGGCCCAAGTGGAGGACTCAGTTTCTCCGGTTCATAGACGTGCCAACAGAGGTTGTCACTTATGTAATCTCTGATTTACTTAATAGAAATATCTTTTCCTATCCAATGATGTGTATTTAAATGAATATTGGATCCATGTATGTGTTTAATTGCTTATGTATTATTGATTATGTATGCTAGAGTATGCCTAACACTATATTATATAGCATGCTTTCTTTGTTTATTGTTGTTGAGAGTAAATTGCTAACCCAACCGAGATTGGAAAAAGCTCAACGGGGATCTACTACAACCCTCCAAAATAAGGTATGTTTCGAGATACTTTTGTGTTAGATGTTGTATTTCTATTGCATATGGGGAAGGCATTGAATTCTATGGTTTCTCTGTCTATTGTGGTACACCCCAAGCCATAGGAATTTTTCTCCATAACACACCATATATTCACTTAGAGCGTTTATAGAAAAACATATATATGGTCTTGTATTGGTTAAGTACATTAGAGAACCAATAATATGTCTACATAATGTGGCATCTGTTGTTTCCAAAGAGTCATCATTCAATAGCTTCAAATTTTTTTTCATTGAAGAAGTCATAGCCTTGCAATCCACCATCCCAAATCTCTTTAGGATCTCTACCACATATTTTCCTTTATTTAGGAAAATTTCATCTGGATACTGCCGTACTTCAAGACCTAGAAAGTAGTGTATCATTCCAAGGTATTTCATCTCAAATTATGTAGTGATATTTTTCTTACATTCGTTGATGGGATTATCTTCACCTATCAAGAATAAATCATCTACATATAGTATTAATATCATAAGTCCAT
This sequence comes from Pseudotsuga menziesii, assembly GCA_001517045.1. Taxonomy (NCBI): domain Eukaryota; kingdom Viridiplantae; phylum Streptophyta; class Pinopsida; order Pinales; family Pinaceae; genus Pseudotsuga; species Pseudotsuga menziesii. The sequence continues at coordinate 185,898 of LPNX010201733.1, forward strand.
CACCCTCAACTTCGTAGTATAGGTTGGGATCTGGTTTACTCTTGGTAAAGCCCAAACTCATCAAGAATACATCAATTATTCCATACCATGATCTAGGTGCTTGATTTAACCCATATAATGCCTTCTTGAGTCTGCATACATGTATTTTATGAATATCTGTCCCAAGACATCACAGTTGTTCGATATACACTTCTTCTTCTATCAAAGCATTTAGGAAGGTTGTCTTTACATCCATCTGGTGTAACTTCCACTTCATTTTAGATGCCAAGGAAAGGATGGTTTGAATTTAGGTGTACCTAGATACGGGTGCAAAGGTCTCCTCATAGTTGATTCCATCCTTATGGGAGAATTCGTGAGCTACAAATCTTTCCTTGTACTTCTCTATACTACCGTTCATTGAATGCTTTGTATTGTAGATCCATTCCAAGGATACTAATGACTTGTTCTTTGGTCTTGGTATTATTTCCCATACATCATTCTTTATAATGTATTTGTATTCTTCGACCATGGCATATAACCATTCCTTTTGCTTTATTGCTTCTTCAAATCATGTAGGTTCTTTGTCAACAATATCACACATTAAAGCCACATAACTAGGGTATGACTTTGGCTTCTTTCTTTATCTGATGGCTCCTTCTGATACACCATGTATTTTTGCTTCTTCAATTATTTCTTGTGCCCGTGCATGCCTTATTTTGCATGATATAATTTAATTGGGAAATTATTTAGGTCTCTAATGTTCTGTTATGTCTCGATCCTCCGAAATATGTTCTTCCTCTTCATTTTTGACTGATTTAGAACCTTCTGCGGTTTTGGGAGTTTCATGCTCCTCCTCATCTTCCTTGTCTTTCCTTTATTTTATGAAAGTTGTATATTCATCAAAAGTAACATCTCTTCTTATTTCAATTTAATGATATCATGGGATATAGATTTGGTAAGATTTTGATTTCTCACTATATCCTACAAACAATCCCTTCTTTCCTGAAGGGTATATCTTTGATCTTTTATCCTTGGGAATGTGTATGTGTACCAGACAACCAAATATTTTTAGGTGATTGAATTTAGTATTTTCTCTGGAAAATGTATCTTCTGGAGTCTTATTCCCAAGGGTATTGTGAGGGATTCTATTCTGTACATATACTCATGTTCTGGATGCTTCTTCGCATAGGTACATAGGTAGATCTTGATCATGGATCATAGCTTTTATAAATTCCATGATAGATCTATTCTTTTTTTGCCACATTGTTTTTTTGTGGATTATAGGGAATTTCTATTCTTTGTTTTTGCCACATCCTTCATCTTCATGGAATTTCTATAGTCCAACTTATAGGAGGCATCTCCCATTCCTTTGATGGGATGTTGATAATCATCTCCAAGAATTACCTTGTGTGGGGACTCATTTTGTACAAGACATGAGAGTGATTCCTTGTAACCTATCATGTTCTTGGAGTCACCACTATCTACTAGCCAGTTGTCATTCCCTAGTGAGACTGAACTTGTAAGTGTAGAGATCAATACATATTATTCACAAGAATCTTGATCTTCTTTAGTTATTTCCTCATCTTCTTTATCATTATCTTCAACAACATGGGCCATGAATATTTTGTTCTTATTCTTGACTTGTTTTGCCTTCATGGGATGATTTATATCAATGTGCCCCATCTTGTGACAAGTGAAGCATTCATAGTTTGAGAATTATTTCTTAGAATTCTTAAACCCTTCAGCTTTTCTGGGAGGATGGTCATAATTGTTCATGAGTCTTGTTCTTGCCTTTGGTATGGGCTGCCAAAGCTTGAACCTCATTTTCATTTAGCTTCTGTTCTATGGTTGTTATTCTTTCTTCTTCTTGAACACATTCCTTCCATAACTGTTGGAACTTAGTCATATTTCTTCTTGAATAAAGGATTCCCAATATCTTGGAATACCATTCAAGGTGTTCATTACAATTTTTCCAATTGCTCCTTGATTTGAGATACTCTTGTGAAGTATATATTAATTATGTCACAACAATCTTGGGACAAAGTATAAATTCACAAGTGATTCAAGACAAATTAGACATGAAATGATGTAACGGTACTGCAATATGAGGTTCCAACTTTGTATAATCAATGAAGGAATGAATAATACAATACAATGTCATGCATAATGCATGAATGCCAAGCCAATTCGAATTCACTAGGAGGTCATTCGAATTGCATGGATGGGTGTAGCTTAACTGACTGTTAGCCAACACTAGACACACTTAGTTAACCACTAAACAAATTTGTAACTGACTCTCACCAAGTCCTAACTGAATCAGAGTGAAATAGATGACTGAGTCTAACGAAATGTAACTTAGACACATCTCAATGCATTCCAAATAGTAGGTGGTAGCGCATCACTAACTCCAAGTAGCTCCGATGAAGTTAACTAAAGTGATACTGGTCAACAAAGGTAGTTGGAGGCGCATTAGTTCACTCCAGTTCATCCCAATATGCCCAAAATAGACAATTGCATGATGGAGGTGCCTTTACAACTCAGATTAACTGATTGTTAGGTGAAACAACAATCAGTTAGCAATTAGGTGCACTTATGACACTCAAATCACCCTAGAATTGCTCCATGTTTGAAGGATGAAGCCCAGTTAGCCTCCCCAATTAAAGGAGAAGGCTTAGTTGGCCTCCTTTATTGAAGGAAGGCATGGGTGTGCTTATGTTGATTTTATAGTGTGCTCATATGATTCCGATTAAGTCAATTAAACTTAGGATAGTGGGTAATTAGGCCAAAATTGACCAAATAAAGTGTGTAAGTTGGATAATGACTCCAATACCCCCCCTTAAACTATACTTAGGAGGAGTAAAATAAAATGCATGAAATTCTAGGGCCCTAGGAACAAAGGCCATAGATCACTTTGTACAAAAATGTAACTCTAACAATACTCAAAATAAAATCTAAGTGAGGAAAGAGGGAAAACCCAGTGGGAAAAAGCCCCCCTCAGGCTGAACACTGAAGAAGTAGTCTGATCACCCTGATGAAATCAGCCCCAATAGTGAATGGAGGTAAGTAAAATTTTTCTCTGTAAAGCTCTTGGTGAAGATATCTGCAATTTGCTCATCTGTAGGGCAGTATTGCAGAACAATGGTCCTGTCATGCACCAACTCCCTGATGTAGTGCATGTGTATCTCAACATGTTTGGTACTCTTCCTGGTAACTGGATCTATGTAGATCTTAATATAACTTGTATTGTCACAAAATATGAATATGGACAAATTACTACCAATCTCAAACTCTGAAAGAAAGCCTTGCAACCAAAAATCTTGGATGCAAGCATTCACCGCTCCCCTGTACTCGGCCTTTGCTAAAGACAAAGGAATGGCAACTTGATTTTTGCTAGACCAGAAAATGGGGACACCACCAAAGATAAATACATACCTAGAAGTGGACTTCCGATCTATGGAATCCCCTTCCCAATCTGAATTTGTATAACCAACCAACTCTAGCTCAGAATTTGTAGCATAGTGAATGTCGCAGGATCTTGTGCCCTGAATGTACTGAAGGATCCTCTTGGCTGCCTTCCAATGAATATCATGAGGCTGCTGCATGTATCTTGATACAACATTCACAGCATAACAAATATCAGGCCGTAAATTTGTTAAGTAAATCAAGCTACCAATCAGTTGGCGGTAGATAGTAAAATCCATGGGTGGAGTGTTTTTTCCTTCTTCAAGGCTGATCCCTGAGAGTAAAGGGAATGGGGAAGCCTTAAATTTAGCCATGTTAAAATTAAATAACAGGTCTAAAATATATTTATACTGAGTTACCATTATCCCATCAAAGTCTTCTAAGATTTCAAGCCCCAAAAATTGTTTCAAGAGCCCCAAATCGTTCATCTCAAATGCATCATGAAGAGCAATTTTAATGAAAGCAATGGAAGAAAGTGTGCCTCCTGTAATCAAAAAATAATCAAAATATAAAAAATGGATAATTAAATTACCATAATACTTCTGTAGATACACATTCATATCTGATTTACACCTTTGGAAGTTTTGTGAAAGCATAAAGGCATCCATCTTGGCATACAATGATCTTGGGACCTGTTTCAACCCATAGAGTGATTTTTGCAATTTGCAAACCAAAGAAGGATATGATATGTACCCCTTGGGCTGATTCATATATATCTCCTCATCAATATCTCCATGTAGAAAGGTACTCTTTACAACCATATGATGCACCTCCCAATGCTTGGATGCCGCAATAGCCAAAACTAGGCGGTTGGAGTCCATCTTTGCCATTGGTGCAAAGGTCTCAGGATAGTCCACTCCTTGGACCTGGGAGAACCATTTTTCAACCAGAATTGCCTTATATTTTTAGTTTTTTCCATCAGCAGCAACCTTTTTCTGAAACATCCACTTGCATTGAACTAATTTCCTCCTAGGTGGAAGAGAAACTAGCTCCCAAGTAGCATTTTTCCGAAGAGAATTAAATTGAGAATTAAACTCTTCATCCATAGCAGATTGCCATCTCAGATATTTTCGAGCATGGTAGTAGGAATTAGGATATGAACCAATCATTAAATAACAGGTATTGGACAGCAACAAATCATGACAAGAGAGCGCAATACCTGCTCTTTGAAAATTAGACCGGGTTCTTCTTGGGTCAACAGGATTTCCAATGTTTTTCTCGGCGGAAGAGAGTGTCTTCTTGGCCCAAGTTGGGAGATGTGTTTACAATTTAGAATATGATTATGAACCTTATATCTGTTTCGCAATGATATCAGGCATCATATCATCAAAATCAGATTCATCACTCCCAATTTCATCATCTGAATAATGAGCAGAACTGGAAGGAATTTCAGCAGATTTCTCTTTGACTAGTTCTACCTCTTGGAGAGGCTCTTCAAATCGGACATTTCTTTATGATATTAAAAATATTGAAAAAATTATATTCTTTTGTATATCCAATGAAAAAACATTCAATACTTTGCGATTGCAAATCCTTCCTCTTGTCATACATAATTCGAGCCCATGCAGTGGACCCAAACACCCTGAAATTTGACACATCCGGCTTGTGTCCAAAATAGGATTTGGAAGGTGTATTGACTTTCAAGGAGTGAGGTACTTAGTTATGAATGTTTTCAGAAACATTAATGGCCTCATCCCACAAATTTTCAGCCAATCCCTTTGCTTCCAGCATGCATGTGGTCATCTCCTTGAGAGAGCGGTTTTTCCTTTCCGCTACACCATTTTGCTAAGGAGTGTAGGGAATGGAATGTTGGATCTTGATCCCACTGTCTGAACATATTTGTAGCAATTAATTACTGATATATTCCCCTCCATTATAATATCTCATATATTTAATATTTCTCTTAGAGGCATTCTCAACCAGTGCTTTCAACTCAACAAAGTTTCTCCAAAACTTCAGATTTCTTCTTGATGAAGAAAACCCAAGTGTATCTAGAAAAATCATCTATGAAGGTGAGTACATACTGAGATCCATTCATGGATGTGGTGGGAATTGTTCCACTGATATCAGAATGAATCAGCTCCAAGATACTTGATGCATGCTTGCCTTTCCCCGATCAAACTTGTGCTCAAGGTGTTTGCCAACAATACAACCTTTGCAAACTATGGTGGTAGCTTTTATGACTGGGAGGCCTTAAAACATGGATTTTTTCTGAAATTTATGCAAGCACTTGAAATTTAAATGACCAACTATATCATTCCATAGTCTACTGACCTCATTTCCATGAGTCAAAAGAGCGGCGGGCTTTGCATCCGCTAGAAAATGAGAAAACTCATAGGATTTTGCATGATGGTTTGCTAAACCTTTTGCAACAAGTTTTCTGGATGCAATCTCAGCAATTTATACATCACTGGGGATGAAGGTTACTCTCTTAGGAACTATGGTATGATTCATTTGATATACACTCAGGAGGTTGGAGGCCAAGGAGGGTACATATAGAACATTGAAAAACGTGCCATGTTCAAGATATATTGTACCTTGTCCTTTTGAAATGATGGTAGAATTATCTCCCATGTGGATGGGAATTATCTTGCCGATGTAAAGTGAAGAGAATAAATATCTGCTTTCCATCATGTGATTTGAATCTCTAGAGTCTATGAGTAGAGTTTTGGGCTTCGAGGTGCTTTCCATGAGAGCATGTCCTCTTTCTTGTTGGGTATCCTAATCTTGGTGATCTCTCTTTCGAGCACTCTTTGGAAGATTGATATTGTTTATCTCGAGGAGAGAAGTCATCTTATCAAGCTTCTTCTTCATGCAAGCATGTTCAGGGTGGAAGCCCTTCCCGCAATATGAACACTTGACTTTCTATTTCCCATGATTTCCTTTGTTCTTGTGTTTCTTCGAGCCTGGGGACTATTCTTGCTGCTGGATATTTTATTTAGGATTTGGAGCTTCGAATTTACTCTTTTGATTCTTCTTCCCTTTTCCCTTCGGATATTTGGGCCCCAAAGAAAATAGGGCTTGATCTTTTGAGGATCGAATGATCCCCATCTCAACAAGCTTGTCATGCTCGTTTATTAGGGACTCAATGAAGGCATTGAGAGAAGGCATCTTCCATCCAGGGGTTGTGAGATTCCCGGAATGGAAATTGGAAAAAAATATAGAGTAGTTGGCACAAAGTTTTGAGAGAATGGCAAGGATGAGATGATCATCCTCCTTCTTCACCTCACACTGCTTCAACGGTAGGACTAGATACTTGAATTTTGTGAAGAATTCATTGAGAGTCTCAAAATTTCCAGGTCGAAGAGAAATAAACTCATTCTCCAACTGATAAATCCTCAAATCATCATGTTTGTCATATAGGGAGGCAAGTTGGTCCCAAATTGCTTTCGGAGTCTTCAATCCCGAGAGATGGAATAGAAGGTCCTTAGAGATAGAGAGACACAGAAATCCAAAAGCTTCATCCATTTTGTTAAAGAATCTAGTCTTGTCCACAACATGGTTAGGCTTTTCCTCCATGTCCATAGTGACTCTGTAGAGTCCTTTAGCACGTACTTGGATCTCCATATCTCCCTTCCATTGGTGATAATTGAAAGGAGTTAGGAGTTCTATGGAAGAATCCATACTTCTACTGTAGTGAATGCAATGAACCCGTAAAAAATCCTACAATCAACACAAAAAAGTCACCGTAAGGTCAAACAACCTACACATTTCAGGTTTTCATCACACCCAGCATAATTAATCAAGCAAGCTTGATCAACAATTCCTTTACTTGCGGTATTAAGTGGTAAACCTTTAGCTTTTAGTGCAGTGATGGAATTTTAGCTTTTGCTCAATTTTGCATGCTAGATCCGACAAAAAATCATGTTTTTCTTGAAGAATAGCTTCATCCCACTGTGGCTCTGATACCATATTAATTCTTTCATAGAAACCTTGGGCCAAAGCATAAACTCATAAGTGATTCTTTGAAAAATTAGACATGAAATGATGTAACGGTACTGCAATAGGAGGTTGTAGCTCTGTATAATCAATGAAATAATGAATATATACAATACAATGTCATGTAGAATGCATGAATTCCAATCCAATTCGAATTCACTAGGAGGTCATTCGAATTGCATGGATGGGTGTAGCTTAACTGATTGTTAGCCAACACTAGACACACTTAGTTAACCAACTAAACTTTAACTGAATCTCACCAAGTCCTAAATAAATTAGAGTGCAATATATGACTGAGTCTAATTGAATGTAACTTAGACACATGTCACTGCATGCCAACTAGTAGGTGGTAGCACACCACTAACTCCAAGTAGCTTTGATGAAGTTAACTGAAGTGATACTGGTCAACAGAGGCAGTTGGAGGTGCATTAGTTCACTCTAGTTCATCCCAATCAACCCAAAATAGACAATTTCATGATGGAGGTTCCTTTACAACTCAACTTAACTGATTTTTAGGTGAAAAACAATCAGTTAGCAATTAGGTGCACTTATGACACTCAGATCACCCCAGAATTGCTCCCTGTTTGAAGGAGGAATCCTAGTTATCCTCCCCGATTGAAGGATAAGGCTTAGTTGGCCTCTTTGATTGAAGGAAGGCATGGGTGTGCTCATGCTGATGTCATAGTGTGCTCATATGATGTCTATTAAGTCAATTAAACTTAGGATAGTGGGTAATTAGGCCAAAATTGAAAAAATAAAGTGTGTAAGTTGGATAATGAGTCCAACAGTATGATTGCAAGGTTTATGAATTCTGAGCCTTTACACTTTTGAGGTGATTCCTCAAGGTCATATTTCTATTAATATTTATTCCTTTAAATAAGATGGATAGATCATTAAACATTTCCTTAGGTGTCCTCCTTAATGGTACTTGAAGAATACAGTTATATTTTATCGAGTCAACTATGATCCTCTTAGCCTTGATCATATCCTTCTTGTATTTGGCCTTAGATTCATCTCTTTTTGGATCTGTAAATTCCTCCTTTATAAATCCATATAAATCATTTTCTTCTAGGATGAGCATGATCCGATACTTCCATGCTCTGAAGTTTTCAACACCGTCAAGATTCTCATGTAGCTTGGTTCTTTTTGTCATATTTTAATAGAATTATAACTTCAAATGGAATTATAAGAAGTAATACTTGATGAATACTGCTTCTAGGTGACCTTCTTCGGGATGACCTAGGGTTTGATGGAGAAACCCTAATTTACCTGTTACAGAGAGAAAATTCCTATGGCTTGGGGGTACCACAACATACTGAATGACACAAGAAATCAATCCTTTCCAATATGCAAGAGCAATAAAGACATCTAACACTAAGGCATATGAATCGTAACTTATTCCAGACGGTTGATGTAGATCCCCGTTGAGCTTTTCCAATCACTCTTGTATTCCAAATTCTCTCTCAACAACAACAAACAAGACAATCATGTTATATATTCAAGTGTTAGGCCTACTCTACAATATATAATAAATCATGTATAAGAAAATAAATACATACATGGATACAATATTCATATTTATGCACATGTATTAGACAGGAAATCGATATTTCTATTAATAAAATGGAGATACAATAGTAAAAACCTCTGTCGGCACTTCTTCAAATCCAAGAAACCGAGTCCTCCACCCGGGCCTCCAACACTTCAATCCTCCATCTCTCAATGGAAATATTACAAAGAAAATGTAAGCTTGAGAAGAGCAAAACTGTGTGCTCCAAAGGGACAAAGGGATGCAGACTCAAGCATAACAAGTGAGGCAACAATGGACTATAGTTTCCTTGCTCTCAATTTTCTTCCCCTTCAATGTATCCAAGAGGATCAATATATAGCACTCCCAAGAGGCAATGGAGGTTCGAGTTCGAGTGTTCTCAAGGAATATGGAAGGCCAAGAGATAAGATATTCAGACCCTATGAGTAAACTCCAAAAATATTTGTCTTCATGCATGTTTCCCGATGTACGTGTGTTTTGGCTCAAAAGTTATGTATGCATGCGAGTATGGATTTAAAAGTCATGTAGAGGAATAAACAGGTGTTTTTTGGGGATAATATTGGGACATCAAAGTATAATATGGGAAAAGGGGGTCCATAGATTCTGCAGAGGGACAGAGAAGGACACAAATATGTGATCAACTAAGTGTGGTAAAATCAACTATAACAAATTCCCCCTAATGTGTGAGGTTAGAGGGGTAACATGATGGCCGAATACATTATATAATCCATCCCAGAAGTGGATTAATGAAGACCCAAGTGGAATAACCAACCACTAATTAGTACAATACAATGAAAAATCCCTGCATATGACTACAAATATACATATAGCAGTCTTAGACACATAAGAGTACAATGTCCATGAATATGCATGATATACAAATGTCATATGTGGTCATCGTCATGTACAATATACAATGGATGAAGATCTCCATAATGAATGAAGATATCTGATATACACTGGAATCTGGTCATGAGAGAAGAAATATCATGAATACTGGCATGATCAAGGAGGTAGCATATGTGGAATGCCACCAATATCGGAGGTCTTCTATGCAAACCTCTACGAGTACATGTCCTACTATGTGAATAGATGTGTCGAGGTCGAACATAGTAGTTCATCGTCTGATTACCGATCATTGATGTATACCGTTAACAGACATGAGATCACCTACTGATAATGATAATGGGAATCAAGGTACAGAGTGTAATCTAACAAGTGTGAATAGATGTGTTGAGGTAGAACACTTGAAATAATCCATCAATCATGGGACATTGATGTATTCCCAAAACTGTCGACGATAAGAGAACCTACCATAGATGAATGTAAGTCTCAAGGCTCATGTTCTAGAATAAATGATATGAAGTCAATGGAATGGAATCCACTGGAAGGAGGGAATTAAGGCACCCCCCCAACAACCAACATGAGGTACTCAACAATGCTGGATAATGTGGAAGAACTCAAACGAACAAGATGTGTATGAACCAGTAACTGTATCGGGAATGGCCAACATGCAAATTCAAGATAAATGAGGAATGGTCGAGTCAGGCTTCAACTTCCTTTGAACAAGAGCATAAGGTGAATGGTGACTGAAGGTAGGATACATGGACTTGACATGCAAACTAGGACATGTCTGCGACACAGGAGGCATCAACAGAGGCTCCATGGGGACTATAAGCATAACCAGTCGGTGGAGATAAACTCAGAGTAATGAGTACAACTCCTAAATTCAAACTAACAACCCAACCAATGGATGTGAGATATAATGCTCTGTTCAAAGGTGAGACGACTCAACAACTTCCAAATATAATATAATTTCCTGTCCGAATTTTTATGTTTAAATTTTTTTTTGGACTTTTTCAGATGTTGAAAATCTTGAAAAATAATAAAAGTGCTTTATAGTGTACATCTTGGAGAATACCAATGTCACGGACAAAAAAACTAGTTCCAAGCAGTGGAACATACCTATGCTTAGTGCAAGGAGTCATGTGCAAGATAAGGACACTCGAGGGAAGGTCTCCTCCTAGTAAAGGGTGATTAAGCTGCAAAGGATATGTAAAAGGATTGCTTGGTTAGAATTGAGACAAGCTCGGGATACATGGATTATAACTCGGAAGCAGCGAGCCGATGTAAATATCAATAAGGCAAGAAAAACTCATGAAATACAATCACAAATTGATATATACAAGGGAGTCTCTAGGAATGGCCAACATAAATTTCAAGAGGAGTATGAAGCTCTTTCTCAAGGACATGGCGAGACTAAAAAGGGACTCCCTATTGGGTGTCTTATAATGCCTAAATTAATCCACCTATTCTTTAATTATCAACCGGGGTTGGTAAGCTTAGAGCTGACACAAAATATATGTGAAGGTAGAGGGTGTCGTGTAAATATCTTAACAAAAAGAAGATCAAAAGATCTTTCAAAATGAAAAACTGAGTCAAACTCCTAAAAATGCAATTATTAAAGTAATTAAACTGAGACATAATAGTAAAATGAATAATTGATAATAAACTTTAAACTGAAATACAATCAACAATTAACTATTCAAATGGGAAACTGGGGTGCAAAGAAGATTTAACTTATAAGCAACTAGAAAACTTAATAAGAAAAGCAAGTATAAAACTTAATAAAAGAAGTAAGTAGAAAACTTAATAAAAGAAATATCTTTAGGTTCTGTCCTACAAGTTCTTTCAACAATAACACAACATAAAAGAGACAACCTAAAAACATACTAAGGAGAACACATGTAACACTAAACCTCACACGCAAATAAATAAATCAATCTAAAAGGGCATAAACAAAAAATAATACAACAATAAAACAAAATCACCAATAATATTCAAGAAAAAAAACATAAACAACTTAACACACATTCAAGGAGAAAAGAAATAAGGAAAATAATAAAACCTTAATAAATATCCTAAAACAATTAAACTTAAACTTTAACGTTAAACAAAACTATTATCTAAATATTACACAAAACATAATTCAGACATTAGCAAAACAGAACTAAAAACAATCTCAAAACACATAAAAAACACTAAAAACAGAACTAAGGGCTGAACGACAGACTGAACTGTGGGTCTGAAATGGGTGTTTGAATAATAGACTGAACAGGCTATCCGAATGAAAGTTTGCATAGTTAAAATGGTAAAAACAAACCTAAATGAACTAATCTTCAGCTGAAGTCATGCAGATGGAATTCTAATGCATAAAGAAAATAAATAAACCTACTTATTAAGCAAATTTAATGATAAAATAGACTTAAATAAATTCATAAACATAAGCATAAAGAAACCATTGCATATTAATAAAATGGAAGATAAATTGCATAAACTGATAATTTAAATTAGAAATGAAATAGACACAACTAAATCTATTTAACTTGCTAAACAACAATCTATTCTATGTAACTTGCAAATAAACTGGAAATGAAATGACTGAAAACACAGCTGAAAACAAATTATGCGCGTAGTTAACTATCTAATTCAGAAATCAAGTTGCATTTTAGAAGTAATAAAATAGACTAAGAATTAAACTAGCTACAACAGAAAAATGAAAGAAATAAACAAGAAAAGAAACCTCTGGTTGATGAGGGGCCCTCTCAGCAATCAGGGGTGGTTCTTGGCTAACTTCTACTCAAACACAATCTTCAACAACAACAAATACAACTCTTTATTCAAACGGTGGAACATAAATATAGTGCTTAAGAACAAATCAAAGCATGAACTGATTCTTCTTGGCTAACCTAACTCTTCTAGCTAACTGATCTCTCTCACACAGGCTGCTATATATAATAATTTACAGAGATGAGCAAGTTGACCATTTAGTGGTCGACTGCTCTCTAAATTTAGTCAATCATAAAGGCACGTGACAGATTAGAGGCTAATGCGCAGGAAACATTCCTTCTTCAGCATGGTTCTGATCTTTTTACTGGGAAGCAAACACACAGGCTTCTCTTCGGCATGAACAATCTTCAGATGTGGCGCACAGGTTCCTTCCTTATCACAGCAGGTGGGCTGATGGCGAATAGAGGAGAGCGTAGTGGTGAATCTTCTAGAACATGAGTTGAATGCATCAATCCAATGCGTGGATTGTTGATGTGGGGGCGAGCGAAAGAGACTATAGGCTGGAAACTATCTAGAACACAACTTCATCACCCAGATGCATGGATAACAATTCGTTTGCAAGTTGTTTCATGTTTTCAATACCCAGAATTAATTCTTAGCAGCGCGCAGTCTAATGGGTGATCTGGACGGAGAGCTGAATGAGAAGTTGGGCCATGTTTTGGATACGTTGGGCATCGATATAGGGAAAATGGAGTGTCTGTCTGTTGGCACACTTCAGGGATGTAGTCTACAATAACACATTTCAACATTTGGAAAACCACCAGCGAGTTTCACGCAACAGACTGGATGACAAGCTAGACGTTGAGCTAGACATGCTGTACAAAAGGCAGGATGAATGCGTTCTGTTTATTAATTTAGCCCAAAAAGATTATAAAATATGAAAACAAATATATAAATCAGTTAATACATCAAATTCACTTTAATAATGTCATTTTTAATTAATCAAACCATAAAAAATGATAAATAAAAATATTTCATATAAACCTTAAATACACTCATACCTGAGGATGAATAATGATCTGTGTGACATAAAATATACAAAATATAATAAAGCATGTGTTTAAATTAGTAATTTAACTACCAAAAATGATAACAAACCTAGGATCAACATTCCCCCAAACTGTAGAAATGTCAGGTCCCACTGAGCAAAAAGAAAGAAAAGCAATTTAGGAAGAAGGCGAACTAATGGCTGCCTTCAACTTGGCAGATGAAGAAGGTAATTTAAACTTCACTCTTTTAACCTGTAACTTAAAAATAACATATCTTTCATGTCAAACATTGTATGAAAGTTAAAAATGAATTTATTGGGTTTTTCAACACCTTTAAATTTAACAGTTCTCAAGTTCAAAATAATTTTATCATTTATAAGGTTTAAAATTAATTCAACCATGTCCAAAGTAACATCGCATTTTGAATAACAAAAAGATTGATAATTTTCATACATGATTGGGTAAGAGGATAGGATTATTAACAGTGAAATGGAAGTAAAAACTATTTGCCCAAAACAAAATTTAGTTAGCAATTTTAATCATAAGTGCTATAATATCACCATTTTCCTCAGATCGCTATTTTAATATTTCATTTACCTTCATTCGATCGTCAATATGGTATTCCATATTGATTTTTTCTATAAAAATATGCATCAAGATATAACCAAATTCCATTGTTTACATTCCTGAAAATACTTATCATTTGTTAGAGATAAATAGATTGTTCATAACTAAAAATAATTTATTTTTTTTACAAATCAAATTCATCTTCCCCCAAACCAAAGATATGGCATGTCCTCAAGCCATACAGAGATAAGAATTGACTTTTCCATAAAATGAAAGAGTGCGAGCATGTTGTTAATTATTTTTAAGAAAAACTAAGTAGGAAATGGAAATGGTTCGGAGATGTATATTCATGAAAAAAAACAATGCTTAGAAAGACCACGTAAATGAGAATATTATAATCAAAAGAATACCAGAGGAAAAACTAGCCAGCCATGCCTCATTGTAAACATACCTCGTCATCATGAAATATTTTAAGTGTACCCCAGAGTGTGTGAGATTTAGAGCTATGGGTCCCATTTATAAGATAATGATATCTTATGTATATGCAGAATTAGATGACCGGGGCAAAGTCCAAATTAGAGCCATTCTCAAATGACATTATAAACAATTGGCCATGACATATTTTTGTTTTGAAGAATTTTTAATATTATATTTTTTTACAAACTATGTGCATAGTGGTGCATTAACCAGATCTTTGTTGCCAGATATTGCTACGCTGTCAGCAAGCCTATTCAGTACCCCGACGAGGTTATCTTGGTACCATGAAAGCATTGCCCCACTTCCAATGAACATATTCAGTACCCCGACGGGTTTACTTGCATTTATCGAGCTTCCCATTGTAAGGTTTTTACTTAGCATTGACCCGCTGCCAGCAGGCCTATTCAGCACCCCGACGGGTTTTCCTTGTATAATGATATTAAGATATGGAAGCTGATTGGTACTAGAGCATGTTAAATCCTACTAAACACATAATTCAATTTTTTTTTAGAATAAAGTTATAAGTAATTTGATAATGGGCAGACTCATAAAATATGTCAAAAGAGAATAACTAAAAGTTGTTCTTTAACCTAACAATCCTTCTTCTTTATTAAAAAAAATTAATCTTCCCCAGTGACAAAAATTCCACTTACTATCGATTTATCACCAAAATACTCAAGAGACAAGATTTGATAACAAGTATAGGAAGAACTAGTAATCCATAGGTGAAAAATAAGGCTTGGAAAGATATGATAATAAAAGTGGGTCTTATCAAGCAACTGTTGAAAAGGATAAACCAGAAATATACATGTCTGAATAAAAATACCAAAAACTATATGAATCATAGAAAAAATGGTGAAGTATGATATACAAAGAATTTATAATTTTTTTTATTAGTATAAGCTGCAAATTTCAAAAGTACCCCAAAAAAGGTTAAAATACCTGATGAGTATTTTAGCATACTTTCCTTGTCTAATGTAATATTCCGTTAGCTGCTCATAGAGATAATATACTTGTAATCAAACTGCAACACCATTTGTTAGATGATTCAATTTATTCATAAAGACATAAAAGCAAAAGAGTCTTGTGTAAACAACCTATTATAAGTGACTCTTATTTATTCAAAGTAGCAAGCACATATTTACATATATACAAGTGATAATAACCCAAAATATTTTTCAAGGATCAGGAGGAGGAGGAATATCTTCCCCTTCAACTAATTCCATTTCATTTTGCTGCAAAACATTATGTATAAAATCCTGTTTAGATGTCGGTTGATGATAAAGTCTGAGTCTATGTCCATTTACTACAAAGGAAACTTCTAAGCCATCAATTGTTTTAATTTTTACTGATCCATTTTCAAAAGTTGTAGCTACTTCGTATGGACCCATCCAACAGGTAGTTAATTTTCCTTTAAAATTTTTAAACCGTGAATTAAATAGTAGTGCCCAATCTCTAGTATTAAACTGCTTTTGCTTAATAAATTTATCATGCCATGTTTTTTGTTGATTCTGTATTAACATCGTTCTTTGTAGTACATCTTGTATAATTTCATCTAACTCATTAATCTACAATATTCGTTGTTTATGTGCTTCATCCAAATTCATGCCTAATTGTGCTGCCATACGAAAGATTTTAACTTGAAATTCAATAGGTAAAAGGACTTGTTTTCCATACACTAACTCATGGGGGGTATGTATGTCTGGTAGTGTTTCTCCATGTTATCCTATAGGCCCATAAATCCTTTGGGAGTCTATCTTCCCAATCCTTATGATGTAAGTGAATGGTCTTAGTTAAAATGGCTTCTAATACTTTATTAGTTTATTATACCTGACCATTTTCCTAAGGGCGATAAGGTGAAGATTTGCAATGTCAGATGCCATATTTCGTAGTAAGTTCTTTCATTAATTTAGAAGTAAAGTAAGTACCTTGACCTGTGACAATTTCTCTAGGTACACCAAACTGGGTGAATATCTCTTCATATATGAATTCTACCACCGATTTCTCTTTGGCTCTAAATAAAGCTTTAGCTTCTACCCATTTGGTGACATAGTTCGTACAAACTAAGATATATTTCTTTTTACTAGACATGAGAGAAATTGGTCCTACAAAATCAAGATCCCATTTCTCAAAAGGTTCAATCATGACTTGGGGTTGTAAAGGCATTTGATTAGATGACGTAGGTCTACCCATTCTTTGGAAAATATCGCATCCTTTAACATATTTCAATGCATCCTTAAAAATGCTTGGCCAGTAATAACCAGAATGTAATACTTTATATGTTGTCCTCTTATCAGAAAAATGTCCTCCACACGGTCCATCATGGCATGCATGGAGGATGTCTGTCATTTCATCCTCCCGCACACATCATCAAATAATAAGATCTGGACCAGTGCAGAAGAGATCGTTATCAACCCAACAATAATTGGAACTCTGAACTATGATACAATGCTTCTCATGTGGAGACAAATGGTTTGGTATTTTCCCAATTGCTAAATAATTGGCAATATCTGCAAACCAAGTGGTTTGAAAAGATACAACAAATAGATGTTCATCAGGAAAAGTGTCATCAACTGGTTTATTACCATCTTCATGTTGAATACGGGAAAGGAAATCTGCTACAATATTTTCTTTACCAGGTCGGCCAATAACGATAATGTTAAATTCTTGGAATAAAAGAAGCCACCGGGTCACTCTACCATTGGTAATTGGTTTATTAATTAGAAATCTAATGGTAGAGTGACCGGTATGCACAAAACCTTCATAACCTGTGATATAATGACGAAATTTATTAATAGAATAAACTACTGCCAAGAATTCTTTTTCAGTAACAATATAATTTAATTAGGCAGGGGTCAATTTTTTACTAATAAAATAGATGGAATAAGGTGCTTGTCCTTCTTTTTGGCCAAGGACTCCTCCTATGGCCATATCAAAGGCATCGATAGCTATGTGAAAAGGAAGGGACCAATCGAGACCTCTAAGTATTGGTGCCACCGATAGTTTAGCTTCTAGGATTTCAAAAGCATTTTGACAAGATTTTGTCCACTATAATTTTGTGTCCTTTGTAAGAAACTTAAACATTGATGCATCTATTTTAGTGAAATTTTCAATAAAACAGTGGTAATAGCCTGCATGACCAAGAAATATTCTTACCTTTTTCTAAGTTTTGGGAGAGGGAAGGCCAACAATTACTTCGATCTTCGCAGGGTCTACCTTGATTCCTTGGGAAGAAACATGGTGTCCCAAAACTATACCTTCTGTTAGTAACTTTTTACATTTTTTCATGACTAAGGAATAAATTGATTTCTTGACATCAGATCAAGACCTTCTTGAGGTTGTCAAGGGATTCTTGAAAAGTATTACCATGGGCCGTAAAGTCATCCATGTATACCTCCACATAGTCATGTATAAGATCGGAAAATATTCCTAAGACTGCTCGCTGGAAAGTGGCAGGTGCTTTACATAATCCAAATGGAAAAACTCGATAAGTGTACGTTCCACAAGGGAATGTAAAAGTGGTTTTGTCTTGATATTCTAGTGCTATTAAAATTTGGTTGTAACCACTATACCCGTCAAGAAAGGAAAAATACTTTTTACCTGACAGAGTATCTAATACTTGATCAATAAAGGGTAAATGAAAGTAGTCTTTAAGTGTAGCTTTGTTTAGCTCTCTAAAATCAACACAAATACGTCATTTCCATGTGACTTTATTTGGGACTACTACTAAAGGAGATACCCATTTACTATCGAAGATAGGATAGATGAAACCAACAGTGATGAGTTTTTGTAATTCTTCTTTTACTATATCCTTTAGAGTAGGATTCATCCTCCTCTGTGGTTACCTTATAGGTGACATGCTTGGATCCATATAAATATGGTGAATACAGGTAGCAGGGTGTATACCCTTCATATTGGTGTATTCCCATGCAAATGCTCCAGCTTGTTTCTTAAGAACTTTAAGTAGCTATGCTTGTTGGTTTTCACTTAGTCCCACGTTTATATGTAGCAATTTTTCAGGGCCAACCTCACAAGGTATGGTATATGGTCCTGTATGCTCTCCAATTGTGAAGACACAAGGTGTTTCTGTAAACATTGAGAGATCCATATTCTCTTGAAACTCATCTCCAAAAATCTGATCGAGTTGAGCAAAGGACTGAGGGAAATCTGTACATGTTGTCAAAGAAACAAAATGGTTTAATACATTCTCAGTGGTCTTCTCCTGAAGTGCCAAGGAAAAATCACTAGGAAGGGAGAGATCATCAAAGTCTTCATCCCCAAAAGAATAATTTAACCAGCATGAATTTTCAGTTATTGGTTGTGTTGGGGGTATAAAATAAGTCTTTGTGTGGACAACCCATTGGAAATAGTCATCTCTCCATCCCTACATCCTATAAAAGCATTTGCAGTAGCTAACCATGGTCTTCCCAAGATAATAGGATGTTCTTTAGAAGGATCCTTTGATTCTACAACCATAAAGTCGATAGGGTATTCCCATGAAGCTACTGATACAAAAATGTCATCCAAGAATCCAGCGGGTTTTACCGTAGTGCGGTCTTCTAGTTCTAGGATGGAAAGAGTAGGTCAGAGAAATTGTCCTAACTGTAAAACTTCTAACAATGTGGTGGTCATCATGTTAATAAAGGATCCTAAATCTATTAATGTATTCTCTATGGTGGTGTTTCTTATAATTATAGTCACTATAGGGGCTCCTGGATTTGTATATTTGGGAATCCAGGACTGACTTGTCATACATTCAGACATTTCTCCTATAACATGAATTGTAAGAGCATCCTTTTGCTTCTTTCCTGGGCGTTTAATACATAGCTCTTTTATTATCTTACTATAGATCAATATATCTTTAATAGCTTGTAATAAAGGGATTTTAATACAAATGTTCTTTAATTCATTCAAAATGTTATACTATTGATGAACTACAGGTTTTTCTATTACTAGTCTCTCTGGAAATGGAGGAATTCTTTGCTCCTAAATAGTTTCTTGTGGAGGATGGGTGTGTACTGGAACCTTTGGAATTTTCACATCCTCCAAAATAGCATCATTCATGGGATCACTTGAATATTCTCCTTCATTTGGTTCCTGAATGATGAATGATGACTTGGGTTTATTATTCACAACTCTTATAGATCATAATTGAATTTCATGTATAGGTATAATCGAAATAAGGTATGATGGAAGAGTTTGCAAGTCAATGCTATTAAGAGCTTGAGTTGGTTTATTATTAGGGTTAGGTATCAGCTGTGTAGGTAATAATTTCGGTCGAGGAGGATTTTCATTCTGAAAGTGATGAGGTTGTTGTGTGATAAAAGGAACTAGAGGTACAAATCTAGGCGACATTTGCTGGAAATTTGTTTGATTATGAGGATAAGGATGATTAGGTGTAGGAATAGGTTGTGGCTAAGGATATGGCTGTCCTATCCATCCTTGTGACCAATATTGCTGTTGTGGAAATTGAGGAGGAGGGTACTGAGGTGGAAAATTCTTCTAGCTTGAATTGTTCCATTGTTGAGGTGGTTGATATGGAGGATAATAGAGTGGAGGTTGTGATGGAAATTTTGGATATGTCAGTTGGTCTGTAAGTTGCCAAGGAGGCCTCCTAGATGTTTCAGCTACATCCCCACTCTTATAGATGGCTTGCAATATAGGAAAGGATGGGAAATTATCTGTTGGATGCTCTTCTATACAAATGTGACATACAGAGATGTTGTTTAACGGACATTCCCTTTGAGGATGTTTAGTTCTACATCTTGGAAAAAAGATACTCATTGCTACTCATTCTTCATCCTACCTCTTCTTGGATTGTAAATCATCTAGTTGAGAACCCATTTCTCCTAAGATACCAGTCTTAAAATTCTCCAATAGGTTCTCTAACTCTACTCTTGTAACTCCACCTGAACTAGGAACATTTCCTCTTACATTTCTACTAAAAGGCTCTCGAAAATTTTTCGCAACTTTCCCCCTACTCTTAGAATAATTTTTACACATCTCACCGATCTGTGCAAATTTTTTATGAGAAATATCACTAGCTACCATGAATTAAGAATTTCTAACAAGTCCTCGGAGATCCCCTTAAGGAAAAGTGTACGTATTGCATCTTCTCGGAGGTCATTATATTTAGACTTATGTAATGTATAAATGAACCTTTCGAGATAATCTTCCAACCTCTTGTCTTCAAGTTGTTGTATCTTGTATATATCATGTCAAGAGTCCTTAGGTTTGTGGTATTCTTGATATTTTCACCGAAATGAGGTTTTCATATCATCCCAAGTCCTGATAGTAAATTCTCCTAATCCCATGAACCATATCAAGGAGGAATCTTTTAGTGTAGTGGGAAAGAGTTTTAGTTTGTGAGCATCTTGTAGATAATTATAGCTCCTACAAAGGATATCGAACTTGAACAGGAATGTCTCCGGGTCCTCATTAATTTTTCCATACAAAGTAGGTGAGGAGGAAGGAGGGATGTTTTTCATAGTTAGATCCTGCATTGTATCTAAGATAGGGAACCAAAAGGTAGCCTCGGTTCGATTTTCCCCTTCTCCTTCTTCATTTCTAACTTCATCACGATCTTCGTTTTCTCCCTGTCTCTCCATATAAGCTAGATTCTTAACGTAAATTTACATAGGAGGATCCTTTCGAGGTGATAATGGAGCATCCCAATGTTTTTTTTTGGGAGAGATCTTCCTCTAATCAACCATGTTTTTATTGAATCCTAGAGGGATAGTAGGTTCTATTGTAGAAGTTTCAATTTGTGAGATGAATGGATCTTTTGAGGTTCCAAAGAGAGCTTTTAATTGAGTAGGATCAACAAAGTCAATGAAATTCGGATCTCCTACTAGTGAAAAAGTTGTGTTAATTGGATTCAAAACTAGTGGAGGGTTAGAGGTTTCTACTGGAAGATCCACTTGAAATTCCTCAGGAACGGGGTCCTTAGGACCTTCTGCCAAGGTTCCTTCTCCTTCTAACGATTCTCCAATAAGATATTCTAAGAGAGCCTCCTTAGGTTTTAGGGTAGAACTACTTCCTATAGGCATCTTTCGATACCTTTCTGGTGAGTTAGTAGTTGGGAAATTACGTCCCCTACGGTAGTTAGTAGGTACTTCAATCAATTTTCTGGTATTAATAAATCTACCCTAAGGGTCTCTAATTCTACTCATGAAAGAATTTTAAACTAAAGAAAACCTATGCTACTACTGTTGCTGGAGTTGGGGGTGCCTGTTATAACAGATGTGTAGGTTCTTACCTCTCATCTTACTGCTTCCTTGCTACCAACCTATTGCTAATCTTCATAAAGAATTCTACTCTACCTTAAAGAACAACTCCCTGGCAACAATGCAAAAAGTGTTGGGTCTCTTATATTGTCTAAATTAATCCACCTATTTTTTAATTATCAACTGGGGTTGGTAAGCTTAGAGTTGACACAAAATATATGCAAAGGTAGAGGGTGTCGTGTAAATATCTTAACAAATAAAAGATCGAAAGATATTTCAAAATGAAAAACAGAGTCAAACTCGTAAAAATGCAATTATTAAAGTAATTAAATTGAGACAGAATAGTAAACTAAATAATTGATAATAAACTTTAAACTAAAATACAATCAACAATTAACTATTCAAATGGGAAACTAGGGTGAAAACAAGACTTAACTTATAAGCAACTAGAAAACTTAATAAGAAAATCAAGTAGAAAACTTAATAAAGAAAACTTGATAAAAAGAAGCAAGTAGAAAACTTAATAAAAGAAATATCTTTAGGTTCTGTCCTACAAGTTCTTTCAACAATAACAAAACATAAAATAAACAACCTAAAAACATACTAAGGAGAACACATGTAACACTAAACCTCACATCGAAACAAATAAATCAATCTAAAAGGGAATAAACACAAAACAATACAGCAGTAAAACAAAATCAGCAATAATATTCAAGAAACATAAACATAAACAACTTAAAACACATTCAAGGAGAAAAGAAATAAATAAGGAAAATAATAAAAACTTAATAAATAAGCTAAAACAATTAAATTTAAACTTTAATGTTAAACAAAACTATTATCTAAATATTACAGTCAAAACATAATTCAGACATTAACAAAATATAACTAAAAACAATCTCAAAACACTAAATACAGAACTGAGGGATGAATGACAAACTGAACTGTGGGTCTAAAAGGGGTGGCTGAATAACAGACTGAACAGGCTGTCCGAATGACAGTATGCACAGTTAAAATGGTAAAAACTAACATAAATGAACTAATCTTCAGCTGAAGTCATGTAGATGGAATTCTAATGCATAAAGGCAATAAATAAACCTACTTATTAAGTAAATTTAATAATAAAATATACTTAAACAAATTCATAAACATAAGCATAAAGAAACCATTGCATATTAATAAACTGGAATGTAAATTGCATAAACTGATAATTTAAAACAGAAATGAAATAGACAGAACCGAATCTATTTAACCTGATAAACAACAATCTATTCTATGTAACTTGCAAATAAATTGAACAATAAACTGGAAATAAAATGACTGAAAACAAAGTTGAAAACAAACTATGCGCGTAGTTAACTATCTAATTCAGAAATCAAGTTGCATTATAGAAATAATAAAACATATTGTGAATTAAACTAACTACAACAGAAAAATGAAAGAAATAAACAAGAAAAGAAACCTCTGGTTGATGAGGGGCCCTCTCAGCAATCAGGGGTGGTGCCTAGATAACTTCTACTCAAACGCAATCCTCAACAACAACACATACAACTCTTTATTCAAACGGTGGAACAGAAATACAGTGCTTAAGAACAGATCAAATAATGAACTGATTCTTATTGGCTAACCTAACTCTTCTAGCTAACTGAGCTCTCTCACAGAGGCTACTATATATAATAATTTACAGAGATGAGCAAGTCGACCCTTTAGTGGTTGATTGCTCTCTAAATTTAGTCAATCATAAAGGCACATAACAGATTAGAGGCTAAAGCGCAGGAAGCCTTCCTTCTTCACCGAGGTTCTGATCTTTTTACCGGGAAACAAACACATAGGCTTCTATTCAACGTGAACAATATTCAGATGTGGCATACAGGTTCCTTCCTTATCACAGCAGGTGGGCTGATGGCGAATAGAGGAGAGCGTAGTGGCAAATCTTCTAGAGCGTGATTTGAATGCATCAATCCAACGCGTGGATTGTTGATGTGGCGTCGAGTGAAAGAGAATGCAAGATGGAAACTATCTAGAACACAACTTCATCACCCAAATGCATGGATAACAGTTCATTTGCAAGTTGTTTCATGTTTTAAATGCCTGGAATTAATTCTCAGCAGCGCACATTCTGATGGGTGATCTATACGAAGAGCTGAACGAGAAGCTGGGCCGTGAGCTGGATACGTTGGGCATCGATCTAGGGTGAACAGAGTGTTTGTCTGCTGGCACACTTCAAGGCTGCATTCTACAACAACACATTTCAATATCTGGAAAACCACCAACGAGTTTCACGCAACAGACTGGATGACAAGCTGGACGTCGAGCTGGACATGCTATGCGAAAGGCAGGCTGAATGCGTCCTGTTTATTAATTTAGCCCAAAAAGATTATAAAATATTCAAACAAATATATAAATCAGTAAATACATCAAATGCACTTTAATAATGTATTTTTTAATTAATAAAACCATAAAAAATGATAAATAAAAAGATTTCATATAAACCTTAAATACACTCATACCTAAGGCTGAATAATGATCTGCGTGACATAAAATATACAAAAGATAATAAAAAATGTGTTTAAATGAGTAATTTAACTGCCAAAAATGATAACAAATCTAGGATCAACACTCTCCCCAAACCTAGAGGATAAATCACAGCATGGGCACCAAATGTAAATGAGATCTAACTAGGGCGCACATTTATAGGAAAGCTCTACCACTTACATAATGCCACTTCTAGTAGCAGTATGAAGGTTCCATGACATCACAAAGTGGGTTCGTACCTAAGGTCAAGATGAAACGGTCATAAGGCAATGCATAAATGCAAGCGGATGTGAAATCCTAACCTATATGCCAGTTCGAAAATATACCTTTGATAGGAACGAACGAGACAAATTCTTGGTCAAATCTCACTCAAATAAGGTCCCTACATAAAAAATTAGGCCAAACAGTCCAAAAATGTCAATAACGGTTCAAACTATATAAAAGTGGGTAAAAATTTCAAATTTTTTTCTATAAAATAGTGAAAAAAATATTTTTTTTCAACCATTTGGAATTTCACCTCACATAGTGTTTTTGAACCCAAAAATTCATAAGTTGATTCCAAGAGCCACAATCCACAAAATCACAACCGCTTGGATCAGGTAGATACTCATGCCTACTAATTCATTTCAGTACTTTTATTTTGTTTTTTCATGGTCAATTTTTAAATTTAAGCCATCTTAAAATAGGCGGTTTTGACCCATGCGAAAAATCAGCTGATTTCTGTGTATAGGGCTCGACATACATAGAAAAATACTCGATAACCGTGTATGTACACAGTTGTTTTGAAAACAACTGCGTATAAGGTTGTATGTGAAAATTTCAAAGGCAAAAACTAATGAAACTTTGAATTTCTTGTGCATGATGGTTTTAGAGTGGCGTGATCAAGAGCATGAAGAGGTTAACAGGGCTGTGCAAGGTGATTTACTGGCCCAACAAGATTTGAGGGCTTGTGGTTTTTACAAGTTCTTGCATCTTGGTAGATTGATGGAAAAAACAAGACTAATCCAAATGCTAGTAGACTATTGGGATCTTGACATGGAGAAATTCCAGCTAGATGGGATGCCCCTCAACATATATGTTGAGGAGGTGTCCTCATGATAGAGGAATATATCAAAGTGTACTGCCTCCCTGATACGGAAAAAGTTGGGAGTCAGATCCCGACGAACTCAATCCAAAACCTAGGGATGAAGGCCATAATATTGGTACTTGGAAGGATTGAAATATTGGCATCCCTCCATCAAGAATCTAGACCATTGATGTACTATGCAGTGGAATGCATGAGGCCTACTATATATGATTGGAGTACCTCACTGCTGGGCAACATGAAACAACAGCTAACAGACTGTAAGATGGGAAGGGTAAGAAACTTCGGTTTCTCTAGCATATTGAGTACCTTCTTCTTTGAGTGAGTACCGGGGCTAATCCCTAGAGAGGAGATCACTCCTCACGGTGCTTGGGATCTAGCTCAACTACACTGGGCGAATGTGATGCGGAAACTAGGAGGGGGATGAGTGGCCAACCCATACCCAATAGATTTCTTCCTCTGGTGGTGGGGGAAAATAATTTCCATAGATGACTACCCCTATGAGGGGATACACTTCCATGGAGACCCTGATATTCCCATCCCACCGGGATCCACATATGGAGACATAGGTACCAATACCGACTCAAACTTGGTTTTGAATTATTAATATCTTTTGTTATTTTTGATATAATGGAATAAAAAAGACATGTTTTGGGTCGGAAGACAAATATTGATACTTGGTCATATACTTACATATGTGGGTCCTAGATGACCATATGGTTTCCATAGTCATCGATGGAGGGGAAGGGGTGATGACATCATAGGTATGGATGTGGAGCGTACACTTCAAAACATCCATATGAAATTCACACGAAATTCATTAGGATGACACATAGAGTACCCATGGCACAAGTCGAGGACTTTCCTGAGGCCATGCAACAATAGGTGGCTGGAGTACCACGCGCGTTGGTTCGCTTATTCCGACGACTAGCTAGAGCTATCATGTGTTATCATGACCAGCACCCTCCATAGGCTTAGAAACCTAGATGTACTTTTTTTTTATATTGACCGTGTAGTATATTTTGGCAGCTCAGAAGCCCCATTTTTGTATTATGACATTATGTGTTATGACACCATGTTTTGGACTCTATTTTAATGAAAAATACTTACGATGATTGGTTATTTATATTTACATGTGTAAATGTGTTGTTCATGCTTTAATGTCTATGTAACAAATGCCAATACAACACGTAATTTGCATATGAATCAACAACTTGATTAACATTTCTTGTAATGTGAATGTATGTAATGTTCTCAAGCTGTCATTCTAACAACCTTACTCTCAAGAATATTCGTAATAAAGTGGGATCTCTAATACGATACACACCATTTAACTGTAAGACCACTAACTGGAAGTCAAGACGTACCTCAAGAGACTGAATACCATGTGAAATGACATCACACAATAAATCAATCATGACACTATACTCAACAATATTGTTCGATGAAGGCCGTAAACATACACCTCCTGAAGAAAAAACCTGACCCGTAGGAGTATAAATCACCCAAGCAGTTGAAGCTGAGTTTTGAGTGTGGCGGCTAGCACCATCAAGAAATCCTACATATACCAAAGAATCTGTCAACATATGCCACAACAAACAGAAGTGAGTCAACCAACTCGATCACCATAAGGGAACCAAAACTAAACTATGCAATTGTATAATGATATACAAAGTAACATCCCTCACTGAGCATTACACATAGTATTTTATTAGGTAGAGCCCATTTCTAGGCTCCTCCAAGGCTGTCCCTTCATAATCCACCAGCTCATAAGCACCTTTCTCTAATACTCATTTAACCATGTAAGGCCCACGCCACATAGGCTTGAACTTTCTTGCCCCTAATGGTTCACTAGCTTGATCCCAAAAAAGGACCAAGTCAACTTCACTAAAATTTCTAGGACAGACATCCTTATCGTACTGGGATTTAATGCAATGTTTATTAACCTCAAGAGCCACTAAAGCATCCCGACACTGCTCATCAAGTTGCTCTAAGTGGACCAGACATTCTTCTAATGCAGAAGTCTTTGGTAAAATCTCCATGGCCAACTTCAACGAAGGAATTTCGCATTCAATAGGTAAAATTGACTCCACCCCATGCACTAATTGATATGGGGAAAAATTGGTGGAAGTATTAACCGCAGTTTGATATGCCCATAAAGAAGGATATAACATGATATTCCAATTGGTATTGCTTTGTGCAATGGTTCATTGGAGAATGGAATTAAGTGACTTGTTCACTACTTCAAACTGTCCATTCGCTTGAGGATAGTAAGAAGAGGAATGCTCTTGCTTCTACCCTAGCTTCAAAGACAACTCAACCATTATATTATTTTGAAAGTGCCTACCATGTTCATTGAAAATATCCTTCAAGATACCGAACTAGGTGATAATTTGATTGATTACAAAATGCGCAGCTGTCTCACCGTCGGCTTTGACTATGGGAGTAGCCTCTTCCCATTTCGTAATGTGATGATGCCCCCTAGCTAAATCTGGGGTGCAATCCATACAATCGAACCCCCACTTAGTGAAGGGACTAATGGTGATAATCAGATGTAAAGGGAATGGATGGGAGCGCATGCTAAATGCAAACACCTGGAAAGGTTGGCACCGTTTGACCGCATTAACACAATCCTTAAAGATGGACACCCAAAAATATCCCACTCTCAAAATATTTTGAGCTATATAAAGCTCAGATAAATGAACACCACACGCCCCACCGTGGAAATCATTCACCACAGACTCAGCCTCTTCATGGGTTAAGCACTGACCCAAAATGGAATCAACCCCATGACGATACAAAGTGTCATGAACAATGAGGTAATTATTCACTACATGACATAATCATCAACGCTCATCTCACGAGAGGTGAGAAGGAACCTTGAAGGTTTGCAAATAAATGATAATGTCCCCATACCATGGGTTCGTAATCGTAATGAGAATTATGTTCTCATCAACGAAAGAGTCCTCATGGACCTCTCCTTCATCCAAACTAGGAAAAACAAATATGATCTCAGCAAAAACTAATTACTTCTTCAACTTCACCGAAACACACTCGAGGTCAAATTCTTGCAATATCAAAATCCATTTATTATACTTCCCACCTATCATCCTTATTATGAGGATGAATTGAAATGGATTAATGTGAGCCACAACCATAGTTTGGAAAAGAAGGATATAATTCCTCAAACGTTGGATCGCATGGATGGTGGCTAGGGCTATCTTCTCGACATGAGTGTAACAAAGATCTGCATCAATAAGGTTTTGATGAAGATAATAGATGACATCCTCATGTTTCTCCTCGTTCTCTTGAACCCAAACCATACCAATCATCTCTTGAGACGCGACCACATATATAAAAAATTCATGGCTATAGTCCGGTGGACTAAGCACGGGGACCGATGCCAAGGATTTCTTTAAAGCATTGAAAGAATCCTGGGATCGCTCATCCTAGATAAACGACGTATCTTTATTCAATAAGCACATGAAACTCTTAGTCAAATTGGAAAAATTGAACACGGATCTTCGCAAGAAGTTCTCCATCCCTTGCAAACATTGAAGATGTCTAATATTACATGGGGGAGACAACTAAAATATTGCATCAACCTTCAAAGGGTCGACTCTAATTCCCTCCTTGGAAACAATGAACCCTAGTAAGTGACCAATCATCACACAAAAGACACACTTATGAGGATTTAACCAAATTTGATAACGACGTCATCTTTCTAAAACCAAATGAAGATGATCAAGATGACGCACCTTCAAACGAGAGTCAACAACTAAGTCATCAAGATAAACTTCAATTATGCTTTTAAGGTCATGAAATGGGAAGGTCATAGCCCATTGAAAAGTAGCTCCACCATTTTTAAGGCGAAGGGCATCTTTCGATATGAAAATGTACCCCAAGGGAAAATGAAAGTAGTTTTATGTTGATCCTTGGGTTTAATCTGGATATGATTATATCCTGAAAATCCATCCATAAAGGAAAAAAAATCGCTCCTTGCACACTCATCCAAAATATGATCAATAAATGGTGTAGGGAAGTTATCCTTAGGACAGGCTCGGTTCAAGTCTTTGAAATCAGTGCATACACAGATCATTCCCTGCTTCTTTTCAACTGGAATGGGATTTGACACCCATTCAGTCAAGGGAACGGGATAGATGAAGCCAAATTTAAGCAACTTCTCTATCTCTACCTTAATGGTGGGTGCTTTCCTAGGATTCATCGCACACAAACATTGTCAAATAGGTTTAGCATCTATATAGGTTTTAATTTCATGTTTGACAATGTGAGGTTCAATTCTTGACATCTCCTCATATGACCAAGAGAAAAAATATCGAAATTCTTTAAAAATCTTGGTTTATGTTTCAATCTCACCAGGGGAACAATCCACCCCAATGTACACATTCTCAATTTTTCCAAGAATGAGAGAAATGTTGATAGGTATAGTAGGTGACAAGTTAGCCATGTTACCTTCGACATACTGACTAGAAGAGCCTAATGGGACCGCGAGCCTACCAACTTTCTCACTCAGAATCTCCCTATAGTCATCACACTCTACATGATCAAGCCTAGGAAGAAAATAAGATCTATGATGAAACTCTCCCCAAGGTTGTTCTAAACCAGACATAGCTTCGAGAATAGCCTCATCCTTTGGAAAAATGTCATCGAAGTAGTCATGCGAATGAGATGACGCAACACCCAAGCATGTAGTGCATAAGGTTCCTCCTCCTCTGTCCGCGAAGAGGAAGGACTAGAATCTACAACAAGACCAGTATTAGATTGATAAGCCACCAAAGATATAGATAATGACATGTCCATATCGGCAGATTGAGATCCTTCATCCGAAGTACTCAAAGAAGGGATATTCCAAGGATCCTCCATATGCGAAGTACAAAAAGGAACCGAACTCAACGATGGTGAAGCTCTACCAAGAATAGACCTTATCATAAGAATGGGTGCATGACAATTAAAAGTTCCCATCAATGAAGGATACATGCCCACCCCAATATTCTCAGTTTTCGAGTGAGAATGATCAGTCATCGGGATAGTAGCTCCCAACGATGATTTCGTACTGGAGTTATCAAAATACTTCTGATCGATGGTAACAATCCTCCCATCCAAAGGAAAACAAACTACCCGGAAGAGAGATGACCAACAAATTGCATGTTATAAATCTAGTTACATTCCAGTAAAATATTATAGTCAAGGGGTGCATCAACCACCTCAACCTCGATTGCTATGGTCACCCCCCCCAAATTGGACCTCAAGGGAAGGAAGTATACCATGCGGCCAAAAATATCTTCCATCAAACGCAGTCAACATGGTTCCATATTTCGACAACGTAGGAGAAACCAAGCCCTTCCAACGAGATAAATACATCATGAAAACCACAATGCCTTCATCAATCATTATGTGCTTGATGGTGTTTTTTAGACACTCTACATGTACTAAAAGAGACACATAGCAAGGAAAGTGAGGCTGGACTCCATGAGTTTCAAATTTAATAATTGTGGAAGAACTCTCATGAACAACCCCAAGAGAAGATAATAAGGCTTTCCTTTGCGAAGGGAAAGTTTGAAAAAATTCTAAAGCAGACATTGCACAAGGAGTCTGGCCTAAATCCTCGACAACAGAATAGTTCTGGGTAGCTCAGGAATTAAGATTGTGCCCCAAACTCTTTAAGACTCCCTTAGTAATGCGAGGCGGATCTTCAGGCTTGTCACTAGGTTTCTCAGTACACAAAGAGCTCTTGAGTGGAGTACGTTCTTTTCCTAGGTTAGGTTGCGACGTACAATAATCCTTAGAATGTGTCACAACATTTTTGGTAGACATCATCTTGATGCAACCATGGAAACTTATAGTTTTATGTGGGTTTTGACTCCCACCAAAAGCACTTCCATGGTCCATGGTCCTCGAGTTCATATTTTGGTTTTGCGGTAAAGGATCCATCAACATAGTTGGGCTCTATGCAATGAACTTCGAGGCATCTCCTATATGAGGGAACAAGTGAGTGAGATGATCGTCCTTACAAAGTTTGCAAGGAAACTTACCCTTATGTTTAGGTTTCTTGTCCCCCCTAGCATTACAATTCTTCTTGTCATCATTAGCATTTCCATTCCTATTCCCACCCTTTTAGTTGTTTCTACCTTTCTTCTTATTCCTTTTGTAACGTCCCCGACCCTTCGACCGGCGAAGAGGACGCTACTAAACACCAAACATCTGGGCAACTAGCCCCATGAAGTTTTACATAGCTAAAAACTGACAAACTGAAAAGCTTTGAAGTAAAACATGCAGAGATGCATAATTATTAAGCATACAGCGAAAGCAAAACCATATACATTCCAGCATTCAACATGTTCATCATTTCTCATGAAACAGTAGATATAATTGCAGAGATAGAATAGTCAGGAGTACTTATCTTTTTAATGAAGAACTCGCCCCACAACCAGCTACGTCACTGCAACATTCCACCCAACCATAGGCCAGTGTGCTCATCAATCTCTTAGCAACACTACCACCCCCAAGCTGGGCATGATTCCTCAAGGAATAAGGGTCAATGCAGGCTTACACATAGCTAAGGGTTTCCAATCAGCCAAACCCACATAGTAGGGTTTTACCAGGTCGTCAAGGAGATAGGAAAGGCTAGGTGCTAAGCTGGTGGCCTCAACGCCAGTCTTCTCAAGCATACCAAGCCTCTAATCCTACTCTCAATAGTCCAAAGACCAACCACCGCATACCACAACAAAACAACCCATTCACAGCTCTGTGAAGAAGGCAAGACAACCGGGTGACAATCCCAAACAAAAGGTGAAGCATAGTTCAGGTCCAACCACACTCTAGAGTTGTTCTTGGCCCTAGAGTGGCTAAAACAACTCAGCAACAATCCCCAAAAGACATCTGCTACCTCAGCAACCAAGAATCAACCCAAAACCAGGGTGAATCGACAGCCCAAACTCACAATGAAAACTATGGCAACCTTACACAGTCTCAAAACAGGGGAGAAGTCTGATTCTCAATCTTGGGCAAAAGAAGGACATAAACGTAGACCACAATCTGATGAGGAAACGATGAGAACCTTACACAGTCCATAGTTGGGGCAGAAGCAGAACTCCCAGCATAGACATGGGAGGACTCAACCAACGGATGTGGAAGTCAATGACCGTCCAACATCTAAAATCCCACAGCACACAGCTCCTCAACGCAAACGCTAAAGAAAGTTACACAGACGGAATGGGGAAAGAACAAACTCTCAACCCGTACACAAGGGGAAGAGACACAGTCCAAAAATGGAAGAAGGAATCACACACACAGTCCAAAATGGAAGAAGAAATCGAACTATCAACAATATCCAAAAATCATGGGAAGAATGAAAGCAACCCAAAATGTGGGTTAAACCAATAGAAAGCCAGAATTATAAATAAAAACCATGGCTATTTCACATACATAGCAGAAATCATGCCCTTGAGGCCTCTCTTCCAGCTCACTACATGCACAAAACCAAAGGAGAACCCCGACTGGTGCACGAGGGAAAATGATGGGAAAACTATGTGTGAGGAAAACAGAACGTCTCTCTGTGTGAGGATGGAATTTTCCAGACCACAATCATGAAGGTGAAGACCAGGCCAACTACCTGCATGAGGGAAATGATGGATTCGGCCGCTGGGTATGCATACCATCAAAGCTGACAGTAGCCTGCCATACTGACACCCCCCCCATGCCCACATTTCCTCAAGCAGTAACTGCCCTCAACTAACACCTGCCCCAAACGACTTGGTGGCTCAAAGAGACAAGAAAGGGGGTTGACACATGGCACTTTCCCAATGGCTCCCATGGTTAGACAATTCCCCCCCCCCCTTATCCTTAGGAAAATCATGCCCTTTTCATTTTAACATTGCACCGTCGTAGCTGGCTGTAGGTTTATTTTAATTGATGTGCATATTTACATGATGCCAAACTATAATGTGTCGGATAGCACGATATACCATCGACAACTATCCCTGTTGTTGAAACATACACAACCAAATCGATGGTGGGGATTTTTCCTTTAGCTCCTCACCACGATTAATTACATTATATACATCATGCAAACAAGGTCAAAACTGGGGTGTTACATTCCCCTCCCCCTTGGAATAACACCGTCCTCGGTGTTCCAATACATAGGAGTATATATACAATTTGCACATCCAAAATTTCAGAATTTTGCAGATCTATCCCACGTTCAATTATCCACTTTGAACATTTAGGACCAAGCCCCTCGGCTTCCACAAACTTCTCCCGCTGGTTCTCAGCTTTCAACTTATCCCGAAGTCTAGGAACTTTGTGTGGCTGTTTCCCTCTTCATGTTCCCTCATTGGGCAGTCTCGGCATAAATGATGTCCTCCGCATTTCCAACATTTCACTAGCTGCTTCATCTTTACCAGCTCAATTTCTTTTGAGTCTTCATGCCTGGACCGTTTCTCGATGGGTCACTTGGACGAATGTCCCATCACTGATCCACCTTCCTTTCCTTTGCCAATTTCTCCCAGAAGGCTTTTCACCTCCCTTTGCAACCCAATAGAGTTTTGGAAAATATGGTGGTTCATTTCATTCTGCCTTTTCTGTATCTTGAGCATCTCCCCAAGATTTTCTTGGGTCTTGGAAATCATTTGAAGGAGACTTCCAGCCAAGTCCAACAACTTTTGATATGCTTCCATGATCAATGTGCACCATCGGGTTTCACTTTTCTCACCTATGAAATGCACCATTGAAATTTTGTCAGGCCAAGCATAATATAGACATTAAAATCAGTTGGTTAACTGCCCAATTGGCATGACAGTCCAAGTCTCATCAAGGAGACTTTCATATTTTTCATGCCTTCCCAATAGGCACACAAGCTCATTCATGTCCATTCTTGGGCAGGGAGTTAACCATTCCAGCATTCACAAATTACTTTAAGCAAATACACACATTCCATTTTCAGTCATACATGCATTCAACAATCTTTCGTTTTCACAAGGAATATATATATATATATAATTAAAAGGGGCAAGAGAGAGAAGCAAGAGTTTTTCCCCTCTTTGTTTTGTTCCATCCTGGAATCCACACCACTATTGTGGCTTTTCATGTTCTCCGCCTCTTTCACTTCACCGTGAATGCTGGACCAATCCCTCTTGGTCATGACACTTAGTGTCTCTGGTCTATTTCAGACCTCTCAACCATGGAGTCTCTCCACATGGTTTGTCTCAGCTGTTAGGACCTCCACAGTCTTATTAACACCTTTTTAATTACTGCTCATTCCGAGCTCTCTAGGATAGTCACATGTCCACATGCACCCCTAGGATGCTCTCATAGTCCTCGCTCTCAGCAATACCTATATCAAAACATTAATTAGACTCCCATGTTTAGTTTATTCTCATCGGTTTTATCTCCAGAACAAGAGCTTAAAACATCATAACCAAATCATATACACATGTACATTCATAAGCAAAATAATCCAATACTTATCTATATTGTGCGTTTCCTCGTTGGTCCACAGGATCCTGCTTCGCTTTGCAAGCCTTGGGATCACCTATGGACTTGGATGTTAGGTCAGCATGCTGACTACTCCATAACATCAAATAATTAATGTCCGGCCAGTACACCCTCATGTCGACTAGGCTTGGAACTTTACCACGACCATTTCCAGGTCCAACATCTACTATGGATCCCCAGGCATATAACAACCCAACATACTCTTAGACCAACATACAATTATATCAACAATACACTCATACCAACATACGCTTATATCAACATACACTTATATCAACAATAATGCACACTTATATCAACAATAACCCTTACTCCGCAACCCCTCACAACAACCATTTTCCTTTTCTCTTTAGGGTGCAACACCCAACTACATCTATTTAGCCTGTCAACACAAGCAATATAGCAACTCATCAGCGTTATTGCTCTAAAACTGTAACCATATTTCATATCATTCACTATCAAGTATTGAGACACCAGGAGTATGTCCACTCCCTAGGGTGTAGTCAATATTGATAACCCTTTCATGACTCGACATCGGAAAAAGTGTGCACCCTTTCCCAGTGTGTGTCATGTAGGCCCTATTCATACTCAAGCAATCGTTCATCATGGAAATAAAGTCAAAACATGTTCTGCATATGGAATTTTAATAATTTGACATGCATATTCTTAGCAAGGGTCACAGAACACTTATACATTTGCCGACGCAGTATTCCTTCGTTAAGAAGGAATGGGGCTCCCTTCTCTGAGTTGACAGTCCCTCGGTTAGCCATCCCAACTCATTTTTTACCTTTCATATCCACACATGTCTTACCGACATAATCTATACCATCTCACTCATGTTTCTTACCAAACATGCAGTGCAGATGAGACATTTCCAAAATGTCCAATGGAGTTTCACCCGAAACCCATTTCCAAGATAAGGGAAAACCTTCCCATGAAGTTTGGCTCCTGCAGGCCATCACACATGATCTTCCTGTAGTGTGTACCCCTGGCACATTCATCAAATAGCCAAACAGTCAATCATTATCTTATAATACAATCCAAATTGATTGTTCCATAACCAAGCAATGACGTTAGTAATCAAATTCAATAGGAATTTGCAATTCTGTCTAGTACAGAAATTAGTTTGCTTAGCAACAAGGTGATCCTCAATTGTGGGTCTCTTGTAAGAAGCACCACTATGCCCATTATAATTTTATGCTTACTAGCATAATATGAATACCCACTTACAATGCGTCCTCCTGACACAATCTTATGCAAGCCAATAGTGATTAGTAGTTATCAGCAATTCCTTAAATCCGAAATTCACAACTCGATTTTAACAACCCATTATGCATACCAACTATTTTCACAACCATGAGACTCTTCTCATAAGGTTTGGCTCTTTCACATGGTAGATTTCGGCATTTGTCATGGTCTTACTCTCATTGCCATGCTCTAAATAATCTACCTGAAACCTGAGCTTCAATCAACCAAACACTTGGTAAGTTTGGATGCATATAACCTTCTCATTGTTGCAACCATCACTGAAGCATTTTCAGAATTTATAAAATTCAAATACTTCCAGCTGTTAATCACTTCAATATTACCAAAATTCATTTACTTCACGCAATCATTATCATACTAACATTTGCAAGGTATAGTCACATCATTCATGCAATTAAATGAAATGTTTAGATACTCCTTACTTCACAAGCATATCATTTGTACCACCTTGCTCTTCCATAGAGCATTCCCGGCAGCCAATTGGTCATGACTATCCTCTTTATGCACTTACTATCCTGCATTCATAACAGGCTTTGAAATGGTTCCTGAATTGTCATCAATTCATCATTTCAGCCATTAGTTATTCATAATATCACATGCACTCATCTCAATGCATTCATGCAATGCATCACAACATTTGCACCTGTACTTATGCAATCAGTCACTCACACCCTTCATATTCATCCATTCAATGCATGTCTACAAGATTCATAAAATATTTTTAATGCATATCCATTCAATGCTACCTTGCATTGATTCAGGAATACTATGCATTCAACATACCATGCATGGCCTAACCATGACTACTTCATATAGGATGCATTACTACAATCAGTCCATTAGTACTTACTTTCCTTGGGCTACTAAGCTCAATCAACATATACAGGCATGACACCTTTCTATATTCAAATATCCACATGGTATGAGGTCTCTTACCTTTACCACTCCTTGGAATTTGTCATAATTAAACCATTACCTGCATGGATCCTACTTACACCTTCAACACTACCATTTTAGTCGGTATCTTGCAGAGGATTGTGGAATTCGCTCTCCATCTTCTTGATCATGGATCTATTTCCTTATCCATTTTTTTATAAGGTTGATGGTCCCATGCAACGACATCATCAACATCTTTAGCCACGCTCTCGTGTTGTTGGTTTTTCCACCAATACCAACACCAATACAATATTTACCATTAGTGTTTCATTATAAATATACAATTCCCACTACTTTTACCAATATGTAATATTCTATGCATGCAATACATATCCCCATGCATTTTCAGCATCCCCATGCCATAATCTTTATGTACACCAAGCTTATAAAATATAAATATAGTTAGCAATATAGGGGTTAAGGAATATTCCCTTTCAAATCCCTCATCTTTGCATGGAATTCCTCTTCCACATAATAGTTGGTTCATCTTCCTGGTCTTTGCTACTTCTAGGCATGAAATTCTTGGATTTTTCCATATTGACAGTAAAATTATTTGTCAAAACAACCACTAGTACTTTTATGCTCCTCATTCAAACTCTGGTGGTTCTCCATTGTTCTCTGCTGGATACGATTTCCAATGCCTATCTCCATGCTCCATTCTGATTTTGGGTGTGAAAATCACACTACTTCTAAAATGACGTTTTTCACCAAATCTCTGCATTTTTACACACAACTGTATTTTAGTTTGTGGTGCCAACATCAACCACCTGTGGGAGCAAGTCTAGGAAGATTTAGGAAAACTTTTCTATCGGGTGAAGTCAGTGCATACAATGAGGAACACTCAGTAACTTGCGGATCTCGTTTTCGATGCACCATTCATCTTTTATGAATTTTGGATTTGACTAATTTGCCCAAAACATAGAATTTTCTTTTCACAAGAACGACTGTCTCTGGAGGACGACGGGGGTCAAGGGGGCTTGCCCCTTTGTGGCTTCCCTGTGCCATTGTAGGGCAGGTCGAGGGCAACGCCCTCATTTTTTTTTTGTAAATATTTGATTTTCGCGCAATCTGGCGCATAAGATCGCTGCCATTTTTCTCCTTTTCAGCCCTGTAAATCCACTGAAAAACTGCTGAAATCTGCTGAGAAATCCCACTTGAAAACTCAAAATTTTCCTTTGTTAAATCGGGTCTCTTCCCAACTAATCTTCCGATGTATCGGGTCCTTAGTTGACTAAGCTTCCGACGGTTTGGTGGTCTCATCTTCATATTTCATCCGACGCTCATTGGCGGTCCAATCAATTAAATTTTTCGATGTTTCGGGTCGATCCTCCTCTGGATTTCGACGTATCGACGGACTGATCCTCTAAAGTTTTCTAACGTTTTCTTTACTTAGAAAAGTTTTCAAAAAAATTTCTTCTTCCTTTCACCGCCGCATCGCCTGCTCGATCGTCTAAATTTTTTCAACGCTTCCAGCTCTTCGGAGAAAACTTCTCCCTTCGTCCGCCACCACATTGGCTGCTCAATCAACTAAATTTTCTTCGACGTTTCGGCGGTCTTTAGGAGATCCCTACCAACACTTCGGCTCCATCGACCTTTTCTCCACCGGCGGCATTGGAAGTATTTCCATCTAAATGTGTCAACATTTCGACAGTATTCAGCTGAATCCTTCCGATGATCTCAACACTTAGAAATTTTTTTGAATTTTCACCCACGTCGGCTCAGTCATGTACTATCTGCTGCCGTCGTTGCGGCTCAAACCTGCCAACCCAGCCGACGTATTGGCACCTTCAACATCTTTCTTCTGCCACCATTGCAGCGCCTTCCTGCTTTTCCATCTTCTTCATCGGCTCAGACTTCCTCTATCTCTCGCTGCCACCGGGGTCTGTATCAAAGGGTCTCCCAACTAAGTCTTCTAACGATTCGACGATCTTGACACTTAGAAAATTTTCTTGAAAATTCCTTCCGACCGTCTCTCGTCGGGTGGACTTCTGCCTAGGCTATCCGATGCATTGGAGGAGCTTTCGGCTAAGTCTTCCGACGTATTGGGTGAGCTTCAGCCTAAGTCGTCCAATGATTTCACACTTAGGAAAATTTCTGAAATTTTCCTATCATCTTCTCTGGTTTCTCATTTCTCTTCTGCTGGGCAGATGGCAACCTACCTCTGTCACTGATTCTCATGGCCCATGGAGGCCCACACTGCAACATGAGATCTGATACCAATCTGTAACGTCCTTGACCCTCCGACCGGTGAAGAGGACGCTACTAAACACCAAACATCCGGGAAACTAGCCCCATGAAGTTTTACATAACTAAAAACTAACAAACTGAAAAGCTTTGAAGTAAAACATGCAGAGATGCATAATTATTAAGCATACAGCGGAAGCAAAACCGTATACATTCCAACATTCAACATGTTCATCATTTCTCATGAAACAATAGATATAATTGCAGAGATAGAATAGTCAGGAGTACTTATCTTTTTAATGAAGAACTCGCCCCGCAACCAGCTACGTCGCTACAACGTTCCACCCAACCATAGGCCAACGTGCTCATCAATCTCTCAGCAACACTACCACCCCTGAGCTGGGCATGATTCCTCAAGGCATAAGGGTCAATGCAGGCTTACACACAGCCAAGGTTTGCCAATCAGCCAAATCCACACAATAGGGTTTTACCAGGTCATCAAGGATCTAGGAAAGGCTAGATGCTAAGCTGGTGGCCTCAACACCAGTATTCTCAAGTATACCCAGCCTCTAATCCTACTCTCAACAGTCCGAAGACCAACCACTGCATACCGCAGCAAAACAACCCATTCACAGCTCTGTGAAGAAGGTAAGACAACCAGGTGACAATCCCAAACAAAAGGTGAAGCACAGTTCAGGTCAACCACACTCCAGAGTTGTTCTTGGCCCTAGCGTGGCCAAAACAACTCAGCAACAATCCCCAAAAGACGTATGCTGCCTCAGAAACCAAGAAGCAACCCAAAACTAGGGTGAATCGACAACCCAAACTCACAATGAAAATTATGGAAACCTTACACAGTCTCAAAATAGGGGAGAAGACTGATTCTCAATCTTGGGAAAAAGAAGGACATAAACGTAGACCACAATTTGATGAGGAAACGACGAGAACCTTACACAGTCCGCAGTTGGGGAAAAAGCAGAACTCCCAGCATAAAAATGGGAGGACTCAACCAACAGATGTGGAATTCAACGACCGTCCAACATCTAAAATCCCACAGCACACAGCTCCTCAACGCAAACGCTGAAGAAAGTTACACAGATGGAATGGGGAAAGAAAAAACTCTCAACCTGTGCACAAGGGGAAGAGACATAGTCTAAAAATGGAAGAAGGAAACACACACATAGTCTGAAATGGAAGAAGAAATCGGATTCTCAACAGCATCCAAAAATCATGGGAAGAACGACAGCAACCCAAATCACGGGTTAAACCAACAGCAAGCCAGAATCATGGATGAAAACCACGGCTATTTCACATACATAGCATAAATCGTGCCCTTGAGGCCTCTCTTCCAGCTCGCTGCATGCACAAAACCAAAGGAGAACCCTGACTGGTGCATGAGGGAAAATGATGGGAAAACTGTGTGTGAGGAAAACAGAATGTCTCTCTGTGTGAGAATGGAATTTTCCTGACCACAATCATGAAGGTGAAGACCAGGCCAACTGCCTGCATGAGGGAAATGATGGCTTCGGCCTCTGGGTATGCGTACCGTCAGAGCTGACAATAGCCTGCCATACTAACACCCCACCCCCATGCCCACGTTTCCTCAAGCAGTAATTTCCCTCAACTAAATCCTGCCCCAAACGAATTGGTGGCTGAAAGAGACAAGAAAGGGGGTTGAAACATGGCACTTTCCCAATGGCTCCCACAGTTAGACAACCCCCCCCCCTTATCCTTAGGAAAATCATGCCCTTTTTTATTTTAATGTTGCACCACTGTAGCTGGCTGTAGATTTATTTTAATTTATGTGCGTATTTACATGATGCCAAACTATAATGTGCTGGATAGCACGATATACCATCAACAACTATCCCTATTGCCGAAACATACACAACCAAATCGATGGTGGGGATTTTGTTTTTAGCTCCTCACCATGCTTAATTACATTATATACATAATGCAAACAGGGTCAAAACTAGGGTGTTACACCTTCCTGGTTGTTGGTTACCCTTCTGGTTCGACTATTGCACGAAAAGTACATCCACCTTTTGAGTGGGATGAGATGAAGCCATAGCTTGTCCCGACATAGGCTGGTTAATAGACAATTTATTCATTTGGTTTGTAACTGAGTCTGAAGGTTTAGCACTTGCAGATCCAACAATTCCATCAGCATGTGGCCCAGGTTTGAACTTCGCATTGAAATTGGATCGTGGTACATTCAGAATAATCTCATATAAAATCCTAGACTGAGCGTAAATCAAATCTAATTGATGAGCTCTAAAAATAGCATGTTCCTCATTATGCACTCTGGATGTAGAAAGATCCTTCGCTATATAGGGAAATAACAATTTGAGGAACATTAGAGGAAATTTGGGGTATAAAATGGGCCTTATAAGAAAATGCGCCAACAATAAATTTTGTGAGTTGGAATTTAAGAACCAATAGAATTTCAATAAAATGAGTCAACCATAATGATTGAATTGACATATTTGTCATAAAAGAAAACTACTTTTTTTGTTCGTATTTCGACATATCTCCCTGTGTTTTTACTCAAAATCCGAGCAGGAGAGATCGTTTGATGCATAATTTAATTCTGCATCCAACGAGTACCCACACTGCATATGTTTGACAGACCTCGCTACCCCAAAAACAAGAAATACAAGAAAAAACGTGATGATGAAATCATCATGACATTTTTTCAAGTATTTCTTGTTTTTGGGGTAGCGGGGTCTGTCAAAAGTATGGAGTATGGGTACTCGTTGGATGCAGAATTAAATTCCACATCCAATGATCTCTCTCGCTCGAAATTTGAGTAAAAACACAGGGAGATATGTCAAAAATACGAACAAAAATGTAGTTTTTTTCATTCTTCCTCCAAAATTAATAACTATTATTTTATTATTTTCCTTAGGAGGCCCATTTTAGACCTAAAATTTCCTCTAATGCCATTCCAAGAGAAACTCTAGTGTAATGTGAGCCTTAATCAATCGCTTTTGTCTACGCCACTCTTGAATGTGATCGGATACATGGGTGGCTTTATCTTGCCGAAATGTCGACAAGAGTTCAGTACCGACATCGTAATGCACGGGTAGCTGAAAGTGATTGAGAAAAGTCATGGATAAGTCATTAAAGGTCCGATATGTCCCCCCAAGAAACTCTATATACCACTTCTCCACAGGACCCGTGAGGGTGCATTTAAATTGTATTAAATGAATAGAATCATGATTGAATGAATTCGAAGAGCACCATGGGTGGAAATTCATAATGTGCTCATGAGGTTCCTCACCAGTCGTACCTTCAAACTTTGGAATGTCCAAATGAATCTTGGGAAGGAAAACTAGCCATGTTGGATCATGAGATACCGGATCATTAGTCAATCTCGATAAGTTAGGTAAATTTAACGTCGCTAGAAAAGGGAGCCTAGGATGAATCATCTAGTTCCACGCTCCCTAATAAGACTGGTTCACAAAGGAATGATTGTTGTAAAATCCATGTCCTTGGAAAGTGGGATAGTAACCTCCTCCCGATTGACTCATATAAGGTTCCCTGGGAATATTATAGTTCGGATTACCTTGAGACTGGGGTGCTACGAATCCATAGTTGTGATATTGATAAGCGGGTTGATACCTAGACCCATAATATGTATAGGTTGGACCATAAGATGGTACATAAGGTGGTACATACCATGCTGAAACATAAGGAGGCACATAGCCTTGTGACATTATAGTGTGAGAACACGTGGGAACATCATGGCAAGTGGTAGTACTTCGACCCGAAGGACCATGCGAGTTAGGGGGAGGATGTGTCATGAGAAATGCATTTGAAGGAACCGATGTTGAAGATGATGAATAATGGGAAGCGATATAGCTTATGCCCCCAATATTCACATGTCTAGGGTTAGTTCCATGAACGGGAACACTAGTACTAGGACTAGAGCATGCCCACCACAAGGATAGAAGGTGCAATATGATTATTACCAAACCTCTCAACATGGAAAGGAATGGAAGTTCCCCCAGGCGTAGCACTAGGGTCAACACCTGATCCAACATTGGGTTTTGAAACAGTCTCAGGAAGGCCTGGCATGCCATACCTAAATGTGATAGTGTTAACAGGTACATGGTGAGTCTCAACGCTCAGAATATGTGACCAATACCGACGGTTGGAGTTTATGTAGTCTGGAAATTGTGATAATACATCATGTGACGTCCCAACCACAAAGTGGTAAGGATATTCTGGAGTCCTATACAAGATCTCAGGTAAAGTCTCCCCCTTAGGGGGTGGAGAAGGGGAACATTCTAGACCCTCAGACGTATGACTCATGGTGAGATCTGTGTGTGAATCAAAGTGAGTATCGATCCACCCGGACTGTCTATCTCTCTCTCCCAAAGAAGGAGGAGATGTAGAAGGCAGAAGACCTGCTAAATGATGAGAATGGTGGGGTGATGCACCCATATACACTATGACGCAACAAAAAGAAAAATACTCAAACTAATTACGTCCCCTAAAGCAAACTAGCGTACATAGAGCACACTCCTAAGAAAATATATATCCAAAATACAAGAAAACCAAAGGGAGGATATGCGAGCTCCCGAATTTAGCTAGTATGTCTCGCCTAGGAGAGGCTTGAGAATCCCATACACTACAAGCAGAGGCATGTAACCAATTCTAGTGGCCCTCAGCTTCAACGAGTAAAGAGA
Organism: Pseudotsuga menziesii; assembly: GCA_001517045.1. Lineage (NCBI taxonomy): Eukaryota > Viridiplantae > Streptophyta > Pinopsida > Pinales > Pinaceae > Pseudotsuga > Pseudotsuga menziesii. The sequence goes on from LPNX010201733.1 coordinate 229,928, forward strand.
CCGTGCTGTCCGACCCCTACTTGGCTAGGACACTCATAGAATAACCTCTGCAAGTACCCCTTGCGATACCTAAGTAAGGAAACTAAGGTCACCCAAATATAACCAATGCTTAAGAGGATTGTCACAGGCGGGATCGACCATATGGGAAGGGTAGCAAAGCCCAAATCTCGAAAGCACCATCCGGTACCTCAAAATCCCCCAGATACGAATATGATCCTAGAAATATATCTGGCGCTCACAGAAAGTGGCCAAGGTCTATCCCAACCACAATCCTATATGTTGACTCATGCTTAACTCATGTGTAAGAGGAGCCTCCTAGGAAACACTAATTATACCAAGGATTTCACTGTCTCATCTGGACAGACACCTACTTGTTGTGTTTAGTAGTCTTGGAGAATTAACTCACAATGAACTATTCCAAGACTCTAAATCCTAATATTGTTGGTGAACCCTATCAAAGAAAAATGTGTAGTTCATTTTAATTTAAGCGTTGATTTTAATGGCTGTGATTAATCAAAGGGAAATGACTGTGCAACTAATGGTATTATGACTTAGCAGTGAAATAAATGTGCACACCTAACAAACAATTCCAAGTGCAATCTTGTCTAAATGAAAAAATGGGGTATGCCACTACATGAGATGCATGTTTTTCCTTCAAATGATAATGCAATCATTCCTAAAATGAGAACCTGACTATAATTCCAGTAAGCAAACCTAATGCAAGTACCATGCAAGTGCAAAGATGCAACAATGCATAAATATGTAAAAAATCAAATATTTTTGTATTTTTTGAAATAAATGAGATGTAAAAGCAACAAAAAGAATCTAAAAATCTCACACCCTACAACCCCTCACAGACAACAGCCAAGCAAGGCACCAACATAAAAGAGACCTAATGCACTAATCCCAAAATAAAAAAGGAAAAATATGACAAGAACAACATCTAATAAAAAGGAAATAAAAAAGGGTCTTTGGTTAGAAACAAAGGCAATATACAAACACCAACAACATCCAGGAAGACTCAGCAACATTCAAAACTCACTCAATAACTTCCAATCATCCAAATAAAGCTTAAAACAAAGGCATGCATGACTCTTCGCAAAAAAACTATGTACATACACGAGAATTCAGAAGAAAACCGCGTGTATACGCAACTGTGAAGAGAAAACTCACATACAAGAAGGAAAAAGAGGGTAAAATGATAGGCCAAGACAAAAATTACTTCAACCAGACACTAAAGGGTAAACCTGCTTCTAAATTTGGCACAAAAATTAAGAGAATAGAGAGCGATTCAAGCACATTGTGCACCCAACCCCAAATTAAAAACAAGGAACCTCCCCAACAGAGTCTCCAATTCTGTTATGGAGAGAAACTTCCTATGGCTTGGGGGTACCACAATAGACTAAACAACACCATAAATCAATCCTTTCCAATATGCAAAAGCAATAAATACATCTAACACTAAGGGATATGAATCGTACATTATTCTGGATGGGTGTTGTAGATCCCCGTTGAGCTTTTCCAATCACGCTTGTATTCCAAATTCACTCACAACAGCAACAAACAAGACAAGCATGCTATATATTCAAGTATTAGGCCTACTCTAGCATATATAATGAATCATGTATAAGCAAATAAATACATCCATGGATACAATATTCATATTTATGCACATGTATTCGACATGAAATGGATATTTCTATTAATAAAATAGGCATACAATAGTGACAACCTCTACCGGCACGTCTTTGAACCCAAGAAACTGAGTCCTCCACCTAGTCCTCCACCACTTCAATCCTCCATCTCTTAATGGAAAGGTCACAAAGAAAAGGAAAGCTTGGGAAGAGAAAAACTATGTGCTCCAAAGGGACAAAGGGATGCAGACTCAAGCATAACAAGTGAGGCAACAATGGACTATAGTTTTCTTGCTCTCAATTTTCTCCCCCCACTTCAATGTATCCAAGAGGCTCAATATATAACACTCAAAAGAGGAAATGGAGGGTTGATTCGGAGCGTTCTCAAGGCATATGGAAGGTCAAGAGACAATATATTTGGACCCCTATGAGGAAAACTCCAAAAATATTTGTCTTCATGCACATTTCCCAATGTACGCAGGTTTTGGCTCAAAATTTGTGTATGCACGTGATTATGGATTTCAAAGTTGCGTATAGGCATAAAGAGGTGTTTTTTCGGGATAATATTGGAACATCAAAGTATAATATGGGAAAAGGGAGTCCATAGAGTCCGCAGAGCGATAAGGAAGGCCCTAAGTATGTGATCAACTAGGTTTGGTAAAATCATCTATAACATTACCAGTTGAGATCACTAGTAGGACCGAGTGATGGAAAATATGTGCCTTCCCAAGGAGAGCTACACTATATCTTTATTTTTCCGATATTGATGATGGAGTCTCAAGAAAAATCAAGGCCCAGTTCTTCTCAACAGTAGCGTCTGGTCCAAAATTGAAACTTCTCATAATAGTTATATTTTCATAGAAAGATGTGCCCTCCTACGGAGAGTTGAGTAAGCCCTATTTTCTGGTTTATTCGTGGAGAGATTTGTTCAGAATAACAAACCCTACCTGTGCAATGTCCCCTTTCAGGGAAGCTCTGATACCATGTTAAGTTTTTTTTTAATTTCTTAGATGATATTCTAAAACAATTTACACTAGTAGCATCACTGAAGAACAACAAGCACATTAACGCAAAGAACACAAATATTTTCCTTGAGGAAATGAGAAGGGAGAAAACCCCACAAAACTTCCTCAGTATAGAACTCAACCAAAATAGTGTAAAACCCCAATACAACTTCTCCTATTAATTTCTGGCGCACTTGTCTTTCTCTCTCTTGCAAATGTGCTTGAGTGAAGTGTGTACAAATGAAGGGGGCGCCTCCCTATTTATATTTCACTCTTGACTTGACCTAAAACCTAGCAGGGCTGACTTGTCTAACTGATAGTGCCAACTTGTCTAGTAAGACACCAAAATAATACTTATTATAATGACACATGAGTACTATTGACTCAACTTACATCTAGAGGTTTACATTGATTCTTTCAATGACTCTTACATAACCAATCACATCAGTACATCTCCTAAAGGAGAAATACAATTAGTACAACTGGAATATCTTCCAAAGTTAAAATACTTTAACACTTGTCCCCCCATCTAAAACTGAGTTGAAAAGTGTTAACATATGAAAAGACATTGGTGTTACATAATAAAATGTAATGATGGAGTATTTGAATGGAAAAAACAACATCCAATGGTATTTTATTAACGTGTGAATACTTTAATTCATCCCCAACCAATGCATGACTGAGGTAATAAATGACATGCTCTTGGAGAGTTTCATCTTCCTGAACTTAAACTATGCTAAGTGTGGAATTAGATGTGTCCAGATATAACATAAAATATTTCATGTAATATGGAGGACTAAGCAAAGGAGTTGATAGAAGAGCTTTCATAAGAGATTAAAAGGGACTCTAAGTAGCTTCATCCCATATAAATGGGAGTCCTTTATTTAACAGCCACATGAAACCTTTAGTAATCTTGGAATAATTAATAATGAAATGCCTCATAAAGTTCACTTTTTCCTGTAAAATAATAAGTTGGAAAACATTAAAAGGATGTAAGTTGACAATGGGTTCAACATTAAAATGGTAGACTATAATCCCTTTGTTTGATACAATAAAACCTAAAAGTTGTCCAGAATCGATGCACAAAATACACTTGTTTGGATTCAATCAAATCTTGTTGTGTCTACATCACTCAAACACAAGGTGAAGGTGAGATAGATTAAATAAACCCTTTCTAGGACGAGTAATTAGATCATCCAAATATACTTCAACAATGTGCTTGATATCATGAAAAGAGAATGGCTTATCCTGCTGAAAGGTAGCTCCAACATTTTTATGGCTGAAGGGAATCTTTCAATATGTGAAATCTCCCCAAGAGCACATAAACACAATTTTATGTTGATCCTTAGGACAAATTTTAATCTGGTTATAACCTAAGAATCAATCCATGAAAGAAGAGATATCACTTTTGGCAAACTCATAAATCATATGTTTGATGAATGGTGTCAGGAAATTGTCCTTAGGATATCCTTATTCAAATTGTGGAAATCCATACATAATAAAATATTACCATACTTTTTGTCAATTGGTATAGGATTGAATACCCATTTAGTTAATAAATATGGATAAATGAAACATTCTTTAAGAAGTTTTTCAACTTCAACTTTAATAGTTGTCACTTTCCTACGGTTGACCAGACAAAGTTTATATCAAACAAGTTTTACGTTCCCATATGTTTTAATCATGTGTTCAACAATGCTAAGGTCAATGATTGGAATCTCCTTATATGACAAAGTGAATAAATCATGGAATTCGTTATATATATATATATATATATATATATATATATTAATCTCTTCTGAAGAATAATTTGTGGCAATGTATACTTTTTCCATGACATTAAGTTTGTTGGAGATATTGATTGAGATTGTTTCAGAAATGTTAGCCATATTACCTTCAACAAATATTCCATGTTTATCCAAAGGGTTTAATGATCGACCAAGATATCGGAGTAAATTAACCCAAAATTCTCCTCTCTCTATCTTATCGATGGATAGAAGTAAATAAGAACGATGATGCAATTCATCCCATGGATTATTAGGCCCTATAAAATATTCCATGATAGCATTGTCAAAAGGAAAGACTTTATCAAGAAAATCAATAGAATTGGAGGAATAGACAACCCAAATAGTCTTAGTACAATGATCCAACTCCTCAATATGTGAAGATTCAATGTCTAGAGTAGTATGTTGAATTACGTAATAAGTGACTTCAGATACATACAAAGGTGAAATCATCTTAGAATAATGAGATTCATGCATTGAATCTGATGGAGGAGGAAGAGTCCAAGGATCATATAGATAGGGTGTATGCAAAGAATATACTCATGAAACAGGGACTTCCTCATCATCCTAAACTGGAATGGAACTAATAAAGAATGTAGGATTGGGAAAAGTTAAAAGTTCCCATTAGTGAAGGAGATAATACTACTCTTGCATTCTCAATTGCTTGATGTACATTATCAATCGATGGAATATTTGATCCTATAAGCTTATTAGGCTTAGTTAGGTTGAACTATAACTGGTCAATAGTGGAAATTTTTCCTTCAAGGGGAAAATATAATACTCAAAAAAATGATGATACAATGGATGCCATTGCATACATCAAACTTCATCCTCATAAAAGATTGTAATTTACTACTTCCACCTCAACACAAACAATTTTTCCTCCTAATTGAATATGAAAGGAAGGAATTATTCTATGTAGTATAAAATATCATCCAATAATAGAAGTGAGCATAATAATTCATGGACCAATTTCTAGAGACCCAATGGCTTTCCAACAAGATAGAGCCATGACATAGATTGATGCACCCTCATCCACACCAATCCTTCTAATAAAATTTCATTGAATAACCCACATTAATATGGAAAGAAACATGATGGTGAAGATATGGTTAACATTATACACATCAAACTTAATAACTTGACCATTCAGGGAATCAATATTTTCAATAGCAGACAATACAACACTCTATTGTGATGGACAACTTTGGAGCACCTTGAGGTCATACATGGCACATAGAGTTTGAAATAAATCCTCAACAATTGAATAATTGGGTGTAGCTATAACATCTAGCTTATGTGATGCTCTTTTATAAACACATTTGGTTATTCGAGGTATTGTATCTACCACACGTTTCTCTATATGAAGAAGGTTCCATGGTTCAGGATTTTATTTATCTCTTGAAAAAGATTTAGGATTTCCATAGTATTTGGATCATGTCAATAATAGAAAATTTGATCCAACAATGTCGAAAAAGTATTGATCAAAGGAGGGTTCACTATGTGTTCCCCCTTGCATACTTCCAGTGGGATCAAGAGAATCAGAAGTCAAATGTTGTCGTTGTGGAAAAGGATTAGTCAAAACAACAGTTTGTTTCTTTTGAGTCAACAACTTGTGATCTTAATCCATCAATGGGAATTGATGCATAAGAAGGTTTTCTTGCAAAGTTTTCGAGGGAACTTGAATTTTATTCACTCTTTCTTAGCCCCACTAACATTATTATCTTGTTTTGTTTAATTCTCATAATTACCTTCTCCTTTATTATTATTATTATTATTATTATTATTATTCTTTTTTCCACTAGAATGTTTGTTGCATTCTTTATTTTCCTTGCAATATGCATATAATTCAACAAACTAATGTTAAAATTATAATTAACAAACTTTATAAAATAACAATCTCATTTGAAAATTAAATTTAAGATTAAAAATTAGATTAATATTAAAACTAAATTAAAATCAAAACCAAATTAAATAATTGAAATTATAATTAAAATTAACCTTAATATTACATTTAACATTATCTTCTTTTTAAATTTAAAAATTTAAAAATGTAATAAATTTAAAAATTTAAAAATTAAATTTAATACTTAGTTAACATTAAATTAAAAATAAAACTATATTATAATTGAAGTTAAAACCAAAATATTTTAATTATAACTAAATTTAAAATCAAATTTAAAACTTAATCAAACTTGAAGTTAATTTATAATAAAATTCTAATTAACATTTTAACAATTATATAAAGAGATAAAATAATAAATAATAACATTAATAATTTTAAAATTTCTTGACCAAACTATTTGATTTTTTCATGAGTTAAACCCTAGTTTCCCACACTAATCTACCTTATCCATTCCTTTCATCTCCACATCTCTTTTATCTACTCATCTATGGTATTAATCTATTAGTTCTCTTACTCTCCACATTTGATAATATGTCCTGATGATGAGTCCTGATATGGATTCGAAACGTCGATCTAGTGAACTGATTACTATAGTTTCTCCGACAACATCCGAAACTAACCACCACCGAAATTTGGCAACAGAAATTACATTCCTGCACGGAAGGGATAGCTGGTAGCAATTTTGTCTTTTGGAGAAATTGAGGATAAAGATCAAACTCAGAGTAGAATATTTGAATTTTTTGAAATACTGTAGGGATAAGAAGCTCACTCCTGCATTCACCACCATCAAACATAAGATGCGCAACATCTGGAATAAAAAGGCGTTTGACAGACTTAGAAAATCCCTAGTATGATTGGAGATTAGGAGGACGTGTGCTATGCTGGACCGCCTCTCCCGAGAGGCACTCATGCTCCATCTAAAACTTGTAAACTTGATACGATTTGACCTGTGGATAGTTGTAGACGCTAGTGCAGATCTCAAAGTGAGCAACCAGGAACGCAAGGTACAAGTGAAGCATGTTAAGAATATTTCTAAACTAGAAACTCGCCTGAACCCCAACGATACACCTACGCAGAGATCGAACGATGGAAAGAAGGTATTCAACCTCTCCAGCCATATGCTGAACACCGTTGAATCCATGATCCTAAAGAAAGGTCTCAACTCTGTCGTAGACCCTAATACCATCCCCACCGAATCCATCATCTGCAACATTGAGGAGAGCATCTAGAACCTGAACACAGTACAAAAAAGAAACAATCAAACAGGAGTGCGTGTTAGTGTTGAAAAAGGCCAAACCCCCCAAAAGTAACATCACTAAGGAAGAGGAACTAGCCTTAAAAAACATTAGATAAAATGAAGACATAGTTATACTAAAAGCCGACAAAGGAGGAGCCACAGTAATATTGAATAGGACAGATTACAACACTAAAATGCTTGATCATCTTACCACAAGTGGTAGCTATAGGAAACTAAGTAAAAACCCTATTTCTAGATTTACTATAGAGGTTAAGAAAGTGATATTGAACTCAAACCTGGACGATGGATTGAAAAAATGCTTAGTCCCTACCAGAGAGATCACACCTAGGATCTATGGCCTTCCCAAAATCCATAAAGAAAGGATTCCTCTTCGGCCTATCGTCAACACTGTAGGATCCCCCACCTATGAACTTGCCAAATATTTAGCTAAGATATTAGGTCCCCTAGTAGGTAATATAGATTCCTTCATCAAAGACTCAAGCGAATTTGTGAAACTGATCAAAGATGAGAAAATAGAACCCAAAGACATGATATTAAGCTTTGATGTGGTTTCACTCTTCACTAAGATACCTTTGGATGAAGCAATCCAAGTCATCATGGATGCCACTGATCCTAACACAACTAGGTTAGCAGAAATATGTCTTAGATCAACCTTTTTTAGTTTCCAAGGTGAATTTTATGATCAAACCATAGGTGTAGCCATGGGATCCCCCCTCTCACCCATAGTGGAAAACCTTTTTATGGAAAAGTTCGAGAAATAAGCTCTAAACTCCTATCCCTTGAAACCAACAAAGTGGAAGAGGTACGTAGATGACACCAATGTGATCTGGCCACATGGTGATGCTGAAAAAGACCACCTTAAAGAAGTTTTCACTAACATAGGTTACAAGCCCAAGCATATCAAGAAGACCCTAGACAAATCCCACAATAAGAGCCATGCTAGTTTTAAAACCTTTGTTAACGAGACTACCAACCAAAGGGCTTACTTACCTTACATTCAAGGGGTAACTAATAATATTTCTAGAATTCTTAATAAGAACAACCTTACAACCTCTTTCAAACCCCTAGAAACCATTAGGAAGAAAATGATATCCGTAAAAGATCCTATCGATCACACACAATTTAGAGGTGTTTATAAGGTCCCTTGTTCTTGCAAGATCAGTTACATTGGTGAGACGAGACGTTCTTTTCACACTCAATTAAAGGAGCATGGGGTTGACATTAGAAAAGAACGTATATGTACCTCAGCCCTTGCAGAACATGTTGCCAAAACTAAACACCAACTTTTTGTAGAAGACACCAAAATAATGCAAAAGAAGACCACTATTTCAAAAGGAAATTTAGGCAAGCCTTAGAAATAATAAAACATGCAAACAATTTGAATAGGGATGGAGGCCTCAAAGTGAGCACAAGCTAGCTTCTCTCTATTCTCAAACGTAAAGAAAGGACAAACCCTCCTCATCTTGTTTCATGACCTAGGTCTTAATGAACTTAACACTTTTTAGGCACTTAGGCTCTCTTTCTTTAGTAAGTATTATACTATTTTAACTAAGGCCTTCATACCTACTCTTAATTTTTAAAATAAAATTTTAAAGTTATATTAAAATTAAAACAAATTCAAAACTAATCTTGAAATTATAATTAACAAACTTTATAAAATAACAATCTCATTTGAAAATTAAATTAAAAATTAAAAATTAGATTAATATTAAAACTAAATTAAAATCAAAACTTAAACTAATTTAAAATCAAAATCAAATTAAATAATTGAAATTATAATTAAAATTAACCTTAATATTACATTTAACATTATCTTCATTTTAAAAATTTAAAAATTTAAAAATTTAAAAATTTAAAAATTTAAAAATGTAATAAATTTAAAATTTAAAAATTAAATTTAATACTTAGTTAACATTAAATTAAAAATAGAACTATATTATAATTGAAGTTAAAACCAAAAGATTTTAATTATAACTAAATTTAAAGTCAAATTTAAAACTTAATCAAACTTGAAGTTAATTTATAAAAAATTCTAATTAACATTTTAACAATTATATAAAGAAATAAAATAAAAAATAATAACATTAATAATTTTAAAATTTCTTGACCAAACTATTTGATTTTTTCATCGATTAAACCCTAGTTTCCCACACTAATAGATCCTATCCCTTCCTTTTATCTTCACGTCTCTTTTATCACCATGTCTCTCGTATTAATCTCTTGGTTCTCTTACTCTCCACATTTGACAATACGTCTTGATGATGAGTCCTGATATGCATTCGAAATGTCGACATAGTGAACTGATTACCATGGTTTCTCTGACAGCATCTGAAACTAACTACCACAGAAATTTGGAAACAAAAATTACATTTCCGCACGGAAGGGATATCTGGAAGCAATTCCGTCTTCTGGAGAAATTGAGGATAAACATCAAACTCAGAGCATGAGATCTGAATTTTCTGAAATACTATAGGGATAAGAAGCTCACTCCTGCGTTCGCCGCCATCAAACATAAGATGCACAACAACTGGAATATAAAGGCATTCGACAGACTTAGCAAATCCCTATTAAGATTGGAAATTAGGAGGACGCATGTTGTGCTGGACTGCCTGTCCTGAGATGCACTCACACTCCATCTAAAACTTACAAACTTGATACGATTTGACCTATGGATAGTTGCAGATGCTAGCGCAGCTCTCAAGGCGAGCAACCAAGAACACAAGGCACAAGTGAAGAACATTAAGAAGATTGCTAAACTGGACACTCGCCTGAACCCCAACGATACAGCTACGCAAAGATCAAACGATGGAAAGAAGGTAGTCAACCTCTCCAGCCATACGCTAAACACTGTTGAATCCATGATCTTTGCCGCCATCAAACATAAGATGCACAACAGCTGGAATATAAAGGCATTCGACAGACTTAGCAAATCCCTATTAAGATTGGAAATTAGGAGGACGCGTGTTGTGCTGGACTGCCTGTCCTGAGATGCACTCACACTCCATCTAAAACTTACAAACTTGATACGATTTGACCTATGGATAGTTGCAGATGCTAGCGCAGCTCTCAAGGCGAGCAACCAGGAACACAAGGCACAAGTGAAGAACATTAAGAAGATTGCTAAACTGGACACTCGCCTGAACCCCAACGATACAGCTACGCAAAGATCAAACGATGGAAAGAAGGTAGTCAACCTCTCCAGCCATACGCTAAACAAACAATGGAAAGAAGGTAGTCAACCTCTCCAGCCATACGCTAAACACTGTTGAATCCATGATCGTGAAGAAAGGTCTCAAATTTGTCGTATCCCCTACAACCATCCCCACCGAATCCATCTTCTGCAACATTGAGGAGAGCATCTAGAACCTGAACATAGTACACAAAGAAACAATCAGACAAGAGTGCGCGTTAGTGTTAATAAAATCCAAACCCCCCAAAAGTAACATCACTAAGGAAGAGGAACTAGCCTTAAAAAACCTTAGATCAAATGAAGACATAGTTATACTAAAAGTTGACAAAGGAGGATCCACCGTAGTATTGAATAGGGCAGATTACAACACTAAAATGCTCAATCATCTCACCACAAGTGGTAGCTATAGGAAGCTAAGTAAAAACCCTATTTCTAGAGTTACTAGAGAGGTTCAGAAAGTGATATTGAACTCAAACCTGGACGATGGATTGAAAAAACGCTCAGTCCCTACCAGAGAGATCACACCTATGATCTATGGCCTTCCCAAAATCCATAAAGAAGGGGTTCCTCTTCGGCCTATCGTCAACACTATAGGATCCCCCACCTATCAACTTGCCAAATATTTAGCTAAGATCTTAGGTCCCCTAGTAGGTAATAAAGATTCCTTCATCAAAGACTCAAGCGAATTTGTGAAACTGATCAAAGATGAGAAAATAAAACCCAAAGACATGATTTCAAGCTTTTATGTGGTTTCACTCTTCACTAAGATACCTTTGGATGAAGCAATCCAAGTCATCAAGGATGCCACCGATCCTCACACAACTAGGTTAGCATAAATCTGTCTTAGATCAACCTTTTTTAGTTTCCAAGGTGAATTTTATGAGAAAACCACAGGTGTAGCCATGGGATCCCCCCTCTCACCCATAGTGGAAAACCTTTTTATGGAAAAGTTCAAGAAAGAAGCTCTAGACTCCTATCCCTTAAAACCAACAAAGTGGAAGAGGTATGTAGATGACACCAATGTGATCTGGCCACATGGTGATGCTGAAAAAGACCACCTCAAAGAATTTTTCACTAATATAGGTTACAAGCCCAAGGATATCAAGAAGACCCTAGACAAATCCCACAACAAGAGCCATGCTAGTTTAAAAACCTCCGTTAACGAGACCACCAACCCAAGGGCTTACTTACCTTACATTCAAGGGGTAACTGATAAGATTTCTAGAATTCTTAATAAGAACAACATTACAACCTCTTTCAAACTCTTAGAAACCATTAGGAAGAAAATTAGATCCGTAAAAGATCTTATCGATCACACACAATTTAGAGGTGTTTATAAGGTCCCTTGTTCTTGCAAGATCAGTTACATAGGTGAGATGAGACATTGTTTTCACACTTGATTAAAGGAGCATGGATCCAACATTAGAAAAGAACGTATCCGTACCTCAGCCCTTGCAAAACATGTTTCGAAAAGAAAACACCATGTTTTCCTAGAAGACACCAAAATCATCGCAAAATAAGACCACTATTTCAAAAGGAAATTCAGGGAATCCTTAGAAATAATAAAACTTCCAAACAATTTGAATATGGATGGAGGCCTCGAAGTGAGCATAAGCTTGCTTCCCTCTATTCTCAATCGTAAAGAAAGGACAAACCCTCCTCATCTTATTTCTTGACCTAGGTCTTAGTGAACTTAGGCTCTCTTCTTTCAGTAAGTATTATAATTTTTTAACCAAGGCCCTCATACCTGGTCTTAATTTTTAAAATAAAATTTTAAAGTTATATTAAAATTAAAACTAATTCAAAACTAATGTTAAAATTATAATTGACAAACTTTATAAAATAACAATCTCATTTGAAAATTAAATTTTAGATTAAAAATTAGATTAATATTAAAACTAAATTAAGATCAAAATTAAACTAATTCAAAATCAAAACCAATTCAAATAATTTAAATTTAACCTTAATATTACATTTAACATTATCTTCTCTTTAAAATTAAAAATTAAAATATTAAGTTTAATACTTAGTTAACATTAAATTAAAAATAAAACTATATTGTAATTGAAGTTAAAACCAACAGATTTTAAATTTAAAACTTTAAAAATTCTAATTCTAATCAAACTTTTTGATTAAAAATTTTAATTAATATTTTAACAATGATATAAAGAAATAAAATAAAAAATAATAACATTAATAATTTTAAAATTTCTTGACCAAACTATTAGAAATAATAAAACATCCAAACAATTTGAATAGGGATGGTGGCCTCAAAGTGAGCACAAGCTGGCTTCTCTCTATTCTCAATCATAAAGAAAGGACAAACCCTCCTCATCTTGTTTCTTGACCTAGGTCTTAATGAACTTAACACTGTTTAGGCACTTAGGCTTTCTTCTTTCAGTAAATATTATACTATTTTAGCTAAGGCGTTCATACCTACTCTTAATTTTTAAAATAAAATTTTAAAGTTATACTAAAATTAAAACAAATTCAAAACTAATCTTAAAATGATAATTAACAAACTTTATAAAATAACAATCTCATTTGAAAATTAAATTAAAAATTAAAAATTAGATTAATATTAAAACTAAATTAAAATCAAAACTTAAACTAATTTAAAATCAAAACCAAATTAAATAATTGAAATTATAATTAAAATTAACCTTAATATTACATTTAACATTATCTTCTTTTTTAAATTAAAAATTTAAAAATTTAAAAACTTAAAATTTAAAAATTAAATTTAATACTTAGTTAACATTAAATTTAAAAAAAAAAACTATATTATAATTGAAGTTAAAACCAAAAGATTTTAATTATAACTAAATTTAAAATCAAATTTAAAACTTAATCAAACTTGAAGTTAATTTATAATAAAATTCTAATTAACATTAAAAAATTTAATTAACATTTTAGCAATTATATAAAGAAATAAAATAAAAAATAATAACATTAATAATTTTAAATTTTTTTACCAAACTATTTGATTTTTTTCACCGGTTAAACCCTAGTTTCCCACTATCCCTTCCTTTTATCTTCACGTCTCTTTTATCACCACATCTCTGGTATTGATCTCTTAGTTCTCTTACTCTCCACGTTTGACAATACATCCTGATGATGAGTCCTGATATGCATTTGAAACGTCGACCTAGTCAACTAATTACCATGGTTTCTCCGACAGCATCCGAAACTAACCACCATAGAAATTTGGCAACAAAAATTACATTTCCGCATGGAAGGGATATCTGGAAGCAATTCCGTCTTCTGGAGAAATTGAGGATAACGATCAAACTCAGAGCAAGAGATCTCAATTTTCTGAAATATTGTAGGGATAAGAATCTCACTCCCGAGTTCACCGCCATCAAACATAAGATGCACAACAGTGGGAATATAAAGGAATTCGACAGACTTAGCGAATCCCTGGTAAGATTGGAAATTAGGAGGACGCGTGCTGTGCTGGACCACCTATCCTGAGAGGCACTCACGCTCCATATAAAACTTACAAACTTGATACGATTTGACCTATGGATAGTTGCAGATGCCAACGTAGATCTCAAGGTGAGCAACCAGGAACAAAAGGCACAAGTGAAGCACATTAAGAAGATTGCTAAACTGGACACTCGCCTGAACCCCAACAATACACCTACACAAAGATCAAACGATGGAAAGAAGGTAGTCAACCTCTCCAGCCATACGCTGAACACTGTTGAATCCACGATCGTGAAGAAAGGTCTCAACTTCGTCGTAGCCCCTACGACCATCCCCACCGAATCCATCATCTGCAACATTGAGGAGAGCATCTAGAACCTGAACATAGTACACAAAGAAACAATCAGACAGGAGTGCATGTTAGTGTTAATAAAATCCAAACCCCCCAAAAGTAACATCACTAAGGAAGAGGAACTAGCCTTAAAAAACCTTAGATCAAATGAAGACATAGTTATACTAAAAGCTGACAAAGGAGGATCCACCGTAGTATTGAATAGGGCAGATTACAACACTAAAATGCTTGATCATCTAACCACAAGTGGTAGCTATAGGAAGCTAAGTAAAACCCTATTTCTAGAGTTACTAGAGAGGTTCAGAAAGTGATATTGAACTCAAACCTGGACGATGGATTGAAAAAACGCTCAGTCCCTACCAGAGAGATCACACCTAGGATCTATGGCCTTTCCAAAATCCATAAAGAAGGGGTTCCTCTTCGGCCTATCGTCAACACTATAGGATCCCCCACCTATGAACTTGCCAAATATTTAGCTAAGATCTTAGGTCCCTTAGTAGGTAATAAAGATTCCTTCATCAAAGACTTAAGCGGATTTGTGAAACTGGTCAAATATGAGAAAATAAAACCCAAATACACGATATCAAGCTTTTATGTGGTTCACTCTTCACTAAGATACCTTTGGATGAAGCAATCCAATTCATCAAGCATGCCACCGATCCTCACACAACTAGGCTAGCATAAATCTGTCTTCGATCAACCTTTTTGAGTTTCCAAGGTGAATTTTATGAGAAAACCACAGGTGTAGCCATGGTATCCCCCCTCTCACCCATAGTGGAAAACCTTTTTATGGAAAAGTTTAAGAAAGAAGCTCTAGACTCCTATCCCTTGAAACCAACAAAGTGGAAGAGGTATGTAGATGACACCAATGTGATATGGCCACATGGTGATGCTGAAAAAGACCACCTCAAAGAATTTTTCACTAACATAGGTTACAAGCCCGAGGATATCAAGAAGACCCTAGACAAATCCTACAACAAGAGCCATGCTAGTTTAAAAACCTCCGTTAACGAGACCACCAACCTAAGGGCTTACTTACCTTACATTCAAGGGGTAACTGATAAGATTTCTAGAATTCTTAATAAGAACAACATTACAACCTCTTTCAAACTCTTAGAAACCATTAGGAAGAAAATGAGATCTGTAAAAGATCCTATCGATCACACACAATTTAGAGGTGTTTATAAGGTCCCTTGTTCTTGCAAGATCAGTTACATAGGTGAGACGAGACATTATTTTCACACTTGATTAAAGGATCATGGAATCGAAATTAGAAAAGAACGTATTCGTACCTCATCCCTTGCAGAACATGTTTCCAAAAGTAAACACCAAGTTTTCCTAGAAGACACCAAAATCATCGCAAAATAAGACCACTATTTCAAAATGAAATTCAGGGAATCCTTATAAATAATAAAACTTCCAAACAATTTGAATATGGATGGAGGGCTTGAAGTGAGCGCAAGCTGGATTACCTCTATTCTCAATCGTAAAGAAAGGAAAAACCCTCCTCATTTTATTTCTTGACCTAGGTCTTAGTGAACTTAGGCTCTCTTCTTTCAGTAACTATTATAATTTTTTAACTAAGGCCCTCATACCTAGTCTTAATTTTTAAAATAAAATTTTAAAGTTATATTAAAATTAAAACTAATTCAAAACTAATGTTAAAATTATAATGAACAAACTTTATAAAATAACAATCTCATTTGAAAATTAAATTTAAGATTAAAAATTATATTAATATTAAAACTAAATTAAGATCAAAATTAAACTAATTTAAAATCAAAACCAAATTAAATAATTTAAATTATAATTTAAATTTAACCTTAATATTACATTTAACATTATCTTCTTTTTAAAATTAAAAATTTAAAAATTTAAAAATTAAATTTAATACTTAGTTAACATTAAATTAAAAATAAAACTATATTATAATTGAAGTTAAAACCAACAAATTTTAAATTTAAAACTTTAAAAATTCTAATTCTAATCAAACTTAAAGATTAAAAATTTTAATTAACATTTTAACAATTATATAAAGAAATAAAATGAAAAATACTAACATTAATAATTTTAAAATTTCTTGACCAAACTATTCGATTTTTTCACCGGTTAAACCCTAGTTTCCCACACTAGCCGACCCTATCCCTTCCTTTTATCTCCACGTTTCTGGTATTAATCTTTTGGTTTTCTTACTCTCCACATTTGACAATACGTCTTGATGATGATTACTAATATGGATTCAAAATGTCGACCTAGTCAATTGATTACTGTGGTTTCTCTGACAGCATCCGATGCATATAAGTTGTTTGGGAAGGAGGAGGGTGAGAAGTGTTAGCTAATTCTACTGCAGAACGCAGAATATATAAGTTTTTCATATGATTTATAACTACTTATACAACAATATTTTGCACAAAACCAACTATGCCATCAACATGTGGTCCTGGTATGGGTTTCGAGGGGTATGAACTAGGTCTTGGTGCATCAGGTGTAATTTAATATAGTAACCTAGATTGAGAATATATCAAGTCTAGATATTGGGACCTAAATATGGATTCTTCCTCAATAATTAACAATGACATCAAAACATCCTTGGAGATATAAGGAAATAAGGATTTGAGAAATCATTCTAACAAGAACTCAAGGGGGATACTAGCCTTTATAAACCTTTTCCTTCTACACTATTCTTGGATGTGATATAAGACATGAGTAGCTTTGTTATCTCTAAAATGGGACGATATATCAGTGTTGACATCATACCAGCTAGGAAGCTAAGAATTATTAAAAAATACTATGGCCAAATCATGGAAACAATGATAGGTTGAACTAGGTAATTCAATGTACCATTTCACAGCTACTCTAGTTGATATGAATTGAAATAGTCTCAAATGAATTGAATCCTCATTAAGAGAATTGGAAGAACACCATAAATGAAAATTTGTAATGTGATCTCTAGGATCTTCATTAGTCTTATCTTCAAATTTTGGAATATCCAAAGGAATTTTGGTTGAGATTGAAGGCCAACTTGGTTCATGAAACATTAGTTCATTCATCCACTTTGATAAATCCGACAAGTTGAAAGTTTCCAGAAAAGGAAGTCTTCACTATGTGGAAAACGTGTTTGGATATGAACCCTATGGTGGGAAGTTCCCACTGGCAAGATTCCCAAAATACTAGTAGGGGTTTCCCCTAACAATAGATTGACAAGAAAATGATCATTGAAAAGGGTTCCAAGAATTGTGTGGAGGATTTACCCTAGTTATATTACCATGAATCCAATTCCATTAGGCCTGTTAAGTACTGCTCTAAACTAGCATTCCATTAGATCTACCACCACCACTAAATAGTGGAAAGGGGGTATATCTAAAAGGCATGGAGGATGATTCAAAACCACCCATTTGAATATTCGAACCTGTAAATGGTTTTTCCGAAACATGAACAATGGTTTGGAAAGGTCCACTCCCAATAACTAGAATGGATGGGGGAATGTATCCTCCATTCCAAGGAAAACCTTTGAAAGGAATAAAGGAACCTACAAAACCAGTAATAGAATTTGAAAATAGAAGTTGCAAAGTCATAGAAATATTTGACATTCTCATCATTAACATCCTAGATGTAAATATACTAGAACCAAAGGGTGAGGAAAATGGATCACTTGAAGGTTGAGTTACCGCATAGCCCAAGAGTAAAGTGCTAGTACCAAATGTAACAGCATGAATTGTTCTATCCCGTGTCTCATTTGACATATGGGAACTAACGTGAGGAGGGGATAACCCTACTATAACTCTAATTGAATTAGGAGTATGTAAATATATTTATCCTTCTCCTAGACTATTCATAATTAATCCACTACTTATATGTTAAGCAATTGTTCCTGGTTCAAAATATTTTGAAACATGCACTAGAATTTGATCATCGGGTTAACTTAAAGGAGAGTTAAAGGGTCTAATGAAGCCTTCGGTTTGAATATATTCAACTATAATATATTATAGTGTATAAGTTTTAGTTCTCAAAATTTATGGTTCACCGATAATCTCAGAAGAACTTTATGGTTCAAAAGAACCATCCATGTTTAATAATCCCCTTTGAGGAGGCGGTGGAGGCTCTAGCCTGGTCGAAGGAATATTGTGGATCCTCTTGGATTGATTAAGAGGTTGATATTATACCATTAGTACATGTTTAAAACAAGTTAAAACTTAATGCCACTTAAAACATAGAGATCACACCAATAGAAAAATTGCTAGAGATATCAAACAAGTAAATAAAGAGCCTTTCAGAGTTGAGTATGGGTTGATTAAGTCTCACAACCAACAAAAAATGTGTGGAAGAAGTTACTAAGGACTCAAATAACAACCATTATTCTCCTAGGAGGGTATGGGACACCCTCCAAGGGTAATTATAGTTTGGATCAATTTCTTCTTAAAGTTTCATAGGAATCCCCCTGCAGTTGCTTGGGTGGTGCCTAGGATAAGTAAGTAAGACTACGAACTCACAGTCGATGTCTGGGGGAACAATCAATGGTTGGAATCATATGTATAGGTTTCGTAAGACTACCAACTCGTAGTCAAGGTCTGGGGGAACAATCAATGGTTGAATCATATGTATGGGTTAGGGTTAATGATCCCAAAGTTTCAAAATGACCAGCACCAAATAGGTCCCAAGTTGGTACAAGTGAAACCCCCATACACACAAAGTCACACAAATTCTTAGTTAACAATCGAAGGGGTAGTCTCCTCAACTTAACCTCACATGACATTGTGCTTGAATCTTGTTTGAGAGGAGACTCCTAACCACACCTATATGGCAATCATATTTTCCTATCCTTATGGAAGATACCTACGTTTCACAGTTTTAATAGCCTTATAATGTTTACTTCCACCCTAGTCCGAGGATACTATACCTAGACTAGTTTGTGAACCCTTAGATAAAGTGTTATAATTTTTAGTTAGTCTTTTAATTTTATTGGTTGTTTTCACTGAAGGGATATGATCATGAAACTAGTGGTATGCTATGGCACTTTAAAGAAATACGCACTATAAGAACATAACTGCTTATAAAGAAAAGGAATATCCTTAAATGTTTTTTAGTGTCAAGAAATAGTTGTAAAATGAAACAACGTTTCCAAATTGTTTTTATTTTTTCTCTTTTCATTTTATAAACTATCACGTAGAGGAAAAATACAACACACCATTTTTATTTTCTTTCAAAACTGACAAATCAACTTTCAAACACTCAAAACAAAATGTAATTTTTTTGTTAACGTTTGTAAGAGAAAAGAGAAATATGCATATGCTATATTATATTTGTTTAATGAAACTTGTCTAATGGAAATAACATGACAAGCATAAAAACAATATATTGGAAAAACTTATTTTTCAAATTTTCTTGCAACACATAATCAAAGAAAAAACTTAAAAATAAAAGTCTTATTTTCATTTTTTACTTAGATGACAGATATATAAAAAAGAAAAGAAAAATAGGTCAAGTTTTTCATAAAAACCAGATTGCTAAACAAGCAATCAAGTAGGCCAACTAAAATACGATTTTTTTTTTGGTAAAACAACTGTAATCTAAAAGGAAGAAAAAAAAATTGTTTACAAAATTGATGCTTTATGAGACACAAATTTTAATGTCCACAATCTTTTTTTAACCATGAGAGAAAAAAGCAATTAAAATTGGAATTCCATGACCCAAGTTACTTTGTAAAGTTCATGAGAAATTGTTAAGGAGGCGATGTGAGTCATAAATTTGTAAAGTACAGTGTCCAATATTTATGAACAATATGACATTATATAAATTGGAAAAAGAGGGTACATTAGAAAAGGAATCGTGGGCCCATAAAGGTGTGGCACACGGGAGGAGTTTCATAATGAAGGCATCTTGGGAGTGTAACTCACCACTAACTAAAATTATCCAGGAGGGGTGCATAGTGGAGGAAGGAGTCCAAGTGGGTTGTAAATACCACCAAATGAGGAAGAATCTCCTCAAATCAAGGCACATGTTAATGATTATATTCCACTGGAAAAAAATAGCCAGTGAGGGTGAATGAGGGAAGGTGTAAATCTCAAAAGAATCTCATGATGGATCATTTTCTAATAATATCCTAGGGAGGGCACATGATGAGAAGAGTGGTATCAAGGGGAGTTGCAAATCCCACTAAACAAGGATATTATGGTGGTATCATAGAATGATCCTTGATAGTTGTGGGAATTCAATGGGAATTTTGAAGAATATTTGAGATCAGAACTTTCAAAAAAAGAACTGCAACAGGTGTAGAAGAAGAAAATTTCATCAATGGATAGATTTGTTTATGGAAGAATGTTACCCACTTTCCTTATAAGCTTGACACCTAAAGATAATAATCATAAATGGGAGAAGTTATCAAAGAAACGATATAAGACATAACAATCGTTAGATAATAACTTGCAATTTTTTAAAACCTTGCTACCATAATGCTTTGCTTCACGAGTTATGGAGAGGATGTTCAATGTCTTTACAAATAGAGGAAGCAAAGCTTCCTATGATAAGTTTGGATCAAGAAGCAACGATTCCACTAGCATTTTTCATACTTCAAATGAACATGAGAAAATCAACAGCCCATTAAGGGAAGAACCATGTTATTCCACCTATCAAAACAATGTGTCACCTAGCCATACATGTGTTGACCCTAAATAAGAATCACTCCATGGGGAGCGCATGAAATTTCCATATACCTACAAGATTTAAGAAGAGAGTGTAGAAGCTGAGCATGGAGGACAAGAGAAAAATCCTACACCCAATTATACAAAGGAATGGCACATAGGAGATGGCCTATAAGCAATTCATGAGGATGATGCTAATATCATTTCCCAGATGGAATACATAGAAGAAAATGAGACTATGTTCGTAAAATATCTACAACCATACGAGAGTTTGGATCAAAAGGAATAACATATTGAAACCTTGAGTCTTTAGGTTGAACACAAAGTGGAGGAGCATACCATTAGGGATGGACCACATGGCAATGATAAAACTCCAACAAAAAGGTATGATAACAATTCTGATTTTTTCAGCAGTCATATTTCCTTAAAGTAGCAGGATTTAATATCAACCATTTTATGTACGGATGGTGGTCTTGTAGAATATTTTAATGCTGGTACTCAAATTTTTGGTGTTAAAGACAAATTGTGTGTTATGGATTCATGCCACAAACATTTTGATTTTGTATATCAACCACTAGAAAATGTGAACAAGACACAAACCTTGGGCAATGAGTGGTTACCGAGATATAAGGAGGTCGTGTTGTTGGAATCCCAAGCAAGATAATTAAGAGGAACCTCATTTCTTCCAAGGGAAAAAGGCACAAAAGTTGACCCAAGTTACATAGCCATACTAAGTTGTTGGGTTAGATGAAGACAATAAAAGGGTTGAAGCAATAAATGAGATCTTTTATGGTACACATGAGTTGGATGATCCCATTATTGAAAACATACACAATGTTGATAGGATGACATTCAATGACTTAGAGAACCAACTTTTAGTCACATGGGAGAAGATGTTGCAAGTATTGATAAGGACTCATGGTGCACATAAAGGTTTTATTGAATCCCTTATTTGGATGATTGAGGTGTAGGAGAGACATAAATGTTTTGTTGGAGAGGTCACTAGTGCCAAATTGTGCATCATTAAAAAGGAACTGGAAAGAACGAAATCAAATTACTTGCAACTGTTTATGGACATGGACCACATTCTAAAGTTTCCCGAAGAAAAGGAAATGGAGGCTGAGTATCTTGATGAGAAGTTGGGTGGATTACATCCTTTGTCCTACACCACAAATAGTCAGTTGTATAGAGTTGGTGGAATATGTGAATTAATGGAGGAACCTCATGTCAGGGTTGAGCATGAGGAGCATTCAGATTTGTAGTTTATTGAGGAGAGAATCGTTGGGTGTGGAGCTTTATTATTATTTTAGTTGTGTTCGGACTATTGGACGAGCTATAGGGGGTCCATGTTTTTTGTCCATTTTTAGGCCATTGAAATGTGGTGAAAATTGCCTTGTAAAATGTTGTAATTTTGTAGCCAATCTGATTCGTTCATTATATATTAGATACGACAGTAGAAATTATGTTAGAGATTTTATCCCTAGAAGGAAAACCTCTTTTATATGAGGAATTATATTACGACTATGTATTGTATTGTGAAAGATGAGACTAAGAGAGAGAGCGAAGATGAAGTTGCAGCAGATGTGTTGCAGGTTATATCCCTTCATTTGTTGGACAATTTAATAGAAAGGATTGGGAATTTATGTGTGGATGTAGACCATCTTGGGTGAACCACATTATATTAGTGTCTCTAATTTATTGTGTTTATGTGTGTTATTTCCGCAACTTGCTTTATGCTATTATTCAGCGATCCTATTTTTCTAACAAGAATTGTCATGGAATATTTTGGGTAGGCACCTATTTTGCATCGGGAGGATCATGAGATGCCTCCATGGGAGAGATAATTATCCATGTATTAGGTATACAAGTACATTCCACATGGCTAAGACAACATATCAGTATCTACATCCATGGATTTGTGGGATAGATGTATGGTGAATATGGATACACTTTGGTTTAGGGCTTGGTTATCCTCAATCAAGTGTTGGATGCAACATACCAATTGAAGGTAGTTATTTATTTGAGGTATCACTAGACTAGGGACAAGGAGTAGGATACACACATATCTTCTTTGAGACTCCATTATGATCATCTAATGATTATTTTCATTTGGGACCCTGGGATCCTTCTTGGAATTAGTTGTTTGAGCTAGTTTGTTTATGGATTAGTATGGGAGATGAAGATATCTATAGAGGAAATGAGTATAGTTCATGAACATCCCAGAATCATGACCAGTGATCAGGACAAAATTCATTTTCCAATATTAGTGATTGAGTATGGTAGCAAGATTGTGGAATTCACTTGGATGCATATGCAGGCCACTATCCATGGTGGCAGGTTAAATATTCATAGAGATGTCATCTTGAGTATCCATGAGAGGATAAAGCAGAAGGAGTATGACAATTGGATGGTTATGATTAGAGTGGTGTAGTAGCAACATGGTGGTCCCTTTCTAAGATTAGCTTGGGATCTTAGAATTATGTTACTGAGAATATTTCAATCAATGCAGACATAGTTTGTTCCCCTATCCTGCATGGTGCAAGTCTAGAACAAAAGGACACACAGTATATCCTCTCCCTAGATGACTGATCTACTTGACTGAAAATATTTTTTTACCTCGAATGTGGAAGGTTGTCCTTGTTTTATAGATCCTTGTGCGATCAACTATACCTGCAAAGAACACCAAAACAAGACAAGAAATGAGAGCAACAAGATAAATCAATGATCTATACTAATGATCAAGGAAACTAATAATAAAAAAATCAATATTAACATAAGTCTTTTAAGGGAAAGGGAAACACTTTTGTATTAAAGATGAGAAAATAAAGCTACAACCAAAGCCTTGATGTCGAAGCTTTTCTTTTATAGGATATTTGACTCACTCACAAATGCACTACAAACTATGCAACCTCTTACTCACAACCACTCTCTCTTTTTCTCCTATACCGGACTTGTATCCAACAACATAAGGATGCTCTCTTGGTCCCTCCTCACATGGTCCATGTAGCTTTATTTTATAGGTAAAAGGAAGCCAAAATGGGTTGATATCTGTTATAGCTGATTTTACCACTCCAGGTGAATCACACTTGTATGGCCTTCCCCTATCCCTCTATAGACTCTTTAGACCCCTTGGACCATTTTTTGTCCTTTGATGTTTCATTGACCATCCCTAAAAACATGTAAAAAATGATACACGTGACTTTTAAACCCTTAATCGCGTATATACGCGGGATTGAGCCCTAAAACCACGTACATTGGGTTGTGTGCATAATCCAAATACTTTTGGATTTTTCCTTGACATGGATTTGACTCGCTTGACTCCTGGCCTTCCTTATGCCGTGAGATTGCTCGAATTCGACCTTTCACTACCCCTTTGAAAAGCTATATAAGGAACTCTATGGTACATTGAAGGCATATGAGAGAATTGAGAGCAAATAAACTATAGTCCATTGTTTCCGGAACTTGTGCTTGAGTTTGCATCCCTTTGTCCCTTGGAGCACTTTTGTGTTCTTCCCAAGCTTGTCTTTTGCTTGTGAGCTTGCTATCGAGAGATGGAGGATTGCGGTGGTGGAAGCCCAAGTGGGGGATTTAGTTTCTTCGATTTGCAAATGTGCCGACAGAGGTTGTATCCATTGTAATCTCTGATTTTTATTAATAGAAATATCTTTTCCTGTCCAATAATGTATGCTTGAATGAATATTTTATCCATGGGATGATTTCAAATGTTTATACATTGTTGATTATATATGCTAGAATAGATCTAACACCAATATATATAGTATATTTGTATTGTTTACTTGTTGTTGAGGAAGTAATCTCTCAATTCAAGTTGAAGTTGGAAAGCTTAACGGGGATCTACTTCAACCGTCTGGAATAAGGTACAAGGTCTGATCCTTTAGTGTTAGATATTTAATTTCTATTGCATATTGGAAAGGATTGATTTCTGGAGTCAAGCTGTCTATTGTGGTACCCCAATCCATAGGAATTTCTCTCCGTAATAGACTTGGTGACTCCATTGGGGATGTTCCTTGTTTTTATTTGGGGTTTGCGGGCACAATGGGCATGATATTCTTGACTTGCTCTTTGTTTCTCCTTGTTTCTGTGTTGCATTTTATAGTATGTTCATCCATTGACACTCCCCTTTATTGGTTTGACCCTTGGCCTACTTTTTACCACTACCTTCTCTGTATACGCAGGTTTTTGGCCAAAAGTCGCGTACATACACAGATTTTTGGCCAAACGTCACGTATACACGCAGGTTTTTTGCCAAAATCCACGTATACATGCAGCTTTTTGGCCAAAAGTAGCGTATATATGCAGTTGTTCTTTAAACAGTCGCGTACATCCTACCTTTTGGTGAGTTTGATGTTGTGGGAAGTTCTTAGGTGGGTTGTGAGTGTGGTTGGGTCTTCCTTGGGTCTGATGTTATCTGTTGGATGCTTCTTTTGTGACCAGAGACCGTTTTTTCATTGATTTTTCTTTGAAAGTAGTTTTAGTCATTTATCCTTTTTGTTTTTTTATTAGTGCATTACTCTTTTTTGTCTCGGTGTCTTGCTGGGCTTGTGTTTTATACTTGCTGCGGAGACTGAGAGTTTTAGATGACTTTTATTGCATTTTTCATTCTTTTATATTGAAAAATACAAAGTAGTTGCACTCTTAGTTGCATCTTAGATATGGATTTGAGGAGGTACTTGCATTGGATTTCTTGGATGAGAGTTGTGTTTAGGCTTTCATATAGGAAGGATTGCATTGGCATTCGAAAAGGAGTATATATTTATGCATCTCATGTAGTGGCATACCCGATTTTTCATTTGACAAAGATTGCACTTACCATTGTTTGTTATGGTGTGCATATTTACTTCACTGCTGAGTCATAACTTCATTAGTTGCACGATCATTTCCCTTTGAGTAATCACAGCCAATTAAAATCAACACTTAATTAAAATGAACTACACTATTTTATTTGATAGGGTTCACCAACAAGATTAGGTTTTAGGGTCTTGGAATAGTTCATTGTAAGTAAATTCTCCAAGACCACTAAACAACAACATGTATGTGTCTTTCCAGGTGAGTGTGTGAAATTCCTTGGTATAACCAGTGTTTCTCAGGATCCTCCTCTCAAAAGGGAGTTAAGCACGAGGCAGTGTGAGCGGTTATTGATTGGGATGACCCCTAGTCATAACTGAGTAGCACTGAAGATATTTCCAGGATTGTATTCATATCTAGGGGCTCTTTCGAGAGTTTTGAGCTTTGCTACCCTGCCCATACGGTCAATCCCGCTTGCGACTGTCCACCTGAGCATTGATTATATTGAGGTGACCTTAGTTGCCTTACCTAGGTTATCGAGGGGGTACTTGCAGAGGTTATTCTGTGAGTGTCCCGAAGAGGTAGAGGTTGGACAGCATAGTCGCTTTATGCGTTGAAGCTGAGGGCCACTATAATTGGTTACGTACCTCCACTTGTAGTGTATGGGAGTTTCGAGCCTCTCCCAGGCGAGACATACCTGCTACATTCAGGAGCTCACATATCCTCCCCTTGGTTTGCTTGTATTTTGGCTGTAGATTTTCTTAGGAGTGTGCTCTTTATGTGCTAGTTGGCCTTTGGGATCATGGTTACTTGAGTATATTTATGCTCTCTTGAGTTTGGGTCCTTTTATTTTTGGCATGCCTGGTATCTTATCACCCATCCTTGGTCCTAGTACGGACCCTGGTGTCAGACTTGGGGGCATCACAACCCCTTACCCTACTCATAGTTTGGGAGTGGTCACATTCCGCCCTCTACTCCATTTGTGGAAGATTTTTATTCCCTTCGCTTGGTCTTTACACCAGTGGTCACCCTCACAGGGGTGGTAGTGGATATGTGAATGTTGGGTCTACACTTTACATTCCTTTTATGGCCCATCGTCCACTGCACTACTTCCTTTGAATTTATTTCTCATGATCATTCCTCCCTATTCCTTATAGTTTGGATTCTTTATTGACTATTTTGGGTTGTTTTGGACTAATATGATTGTCATGTAGGGTCCAGTTTTTGTACACTCTCTCTGAGGTTTCGACCCGTTCGTTCCTATCACAAGTATTATGTCTGAACTGGCATATAGGTTAGGATATCAAATCCTCTTGCACTTATGCATTTCCTTATGACCGTTCCATCTTAACCTTAGGTAAGAACCCATTTCATTGTATCACAGAACCTTTATGCTATTGTTAAAAGTGGTACTATGTGAATGGTAGAGCTTTCCTATACATGGGTGTCCTAGTTAGCTCCCCTTTGCATTTGGTACCCATGTTGTGAGTCCTCTCTTAGGTCCGAGAGTCCTTTGTATAGTACCGCCATGAATTTTTGCAAGAGCCTCATACTCCTCTTGATCTTTTGTTGGCCTATTTCCCTCAGGACTCCCTTATGTCAAGTTGTAATTGCATTAGCATGATCTTTCCTGCCTTATTGAGCTTTATGCTGGCTTCCCTGACATTGCGTTTCAACCATATAGCCTGAGATTGTCTCATGTCTAGCCATGCAGATCCATTTTATATATCCTTTGCAGCTTGATTCCATTTTTTACCGGGAGGGGATTTTCCCCCGAGTGTCAATATCCTACACATGTGTCCTTGCATTGAGCATAGGTATGTTCCACTGCTTGGAACAAGTTTGTTTTCCCCTATGACACTCGTCTCCTCCTAGTCTGTAACTATAAAGCAGTTTTATTCTTTTTCAAGCTTTTTAAATATTTGAAAAAGTCCAAAAAAAATCAAAAAACCAAAAATCCGGACAAGGAAAGATGTTATCTTTGGCAGCTTTCGAGTCGTGTCACCTTCGAACAGAGCACTGTATATCACATCCATTGGTTGGGTTTATAGTTTGACTTTAGGAGTTGTACTCGTTTATCTGAGTTTATCTCCACCGACTGGTTAAGCTTCCAGTCCCCATGGAGCCTCTGTCGATGCCTCATATGTCGCAAATATGTCCTAGTTCATATATCGAGTCTATGCTACCTTTATTCATTCACCATTCGCCATTATGCTCTTGTTTGAAGGAAGTTGAAACCTGAGTCGACCATTCCTCAGTTATCTTGACTTTGCATGTTGGCCATTCCCGGTACAGTTACTGGTTCGTGCACCTTATGATCGAGTCCTTCCACATTATACAAATTTGCTGAGTACCTCGTGTTGGATGATGGGGGATTCCTTAATGCCCTCCTTCCAACGGATTTCATCCCATCGACTTCAGATCATTTATTTTGGGATTGGAATTTAGAGTCATTTTGAGTGTTTTGAGACTTGCAGTCATCAGTGGCAGGTTCTCTCGCCATCAACAGTCTTTGGGAATACATCAATGTCCCCTGATCGATGGATCCTCTCAAGTGTTCTACCTCAACACATTTATTCACACTTGTTAGTTTTCACTCTAGTACCTTGATTCCCATTTTCATTATCGGTGGGTGATCTCGCGTCTGTTAAAGGTATACATCAATGACCGATAATTAGACGATGGACTACTATGTTTGACCTTGACACCTATATTCACATAGTAGTACATGTACTCGTAGCGATTTGTGTAGAAGACCTTCCAGATTGGTGGCATCTCTTATATGCTACCTCCTTGATCGTTCCAGTGTTCATGAGATTCCAGCTCTCGTGACTCGATTCTAGTATATGTCATACATTTCCATCTATTATGGAGATCTTGATCCATTGTATGTCTTTAGCCATTATGGAGATCTTGATCCTTTGTATATCTTCATCAAGGAGATTTTGATCTATGTATATTGTATGTGTCGATGACCACTTATGTGATATCTTGTATCATTCCTATTCATGGCCATTGTACTCTTATGTATCTGGGACTACTATATGTATTTGTAGTTATGTGCAGAGTTATATCATTGTACTATGTTGATTGGGTGGCTGGTCTTCCATTTGGGATTCTTCATCACTCCACTTCTGGGATGGACTTATAATGTATTTCGGCCATCGTATGACCCCTCTGACCTCACACATGAGGGGGCATCTGTTATAGCTAATTTTACCACTCCTGGTGAATCACACTTGTATGGCCTTCCCCTGTCCCTCTGCAGACTCTTTAGACCCCTTGGACCATTTTTTGTCCTTTGATGTTTCCTTGACCATCCCTAAAAACATGTAAAAAATAATACACGTGACTTTTAAACCCTTAATCGCGTATATACGCGGTTTTGACCCTTAAAACTGTGTACATCGATATGTGTGCATAATCCAAATACTTTTGGAGTTTTTCTTGACATGGATCCAACTCACTTGACTCCTGGCCTTCCCTATGCCGTGAGATCACTCGGATTCGACCTTTCATTACCCCTTTGAAAAGCTATATAAGGAACTCTATGGTACATTGAAGGCATATGAGAGAATTGAGAGCAAAGAAACTATAGTCCATTGTTTCCAGAACTTGTGCTTGAGTCTGCATCCCCTTTTCCCTTGGAGCACTTTTGTGTTCTTCCCAAGCTTTCCTTTTGCTTGTGAGCTTGCTATCGAGAGATGGAGGATTGCAGTGTTGGAGGCCCAAGTGGGGGATTCAGTTTCTCTGATTCGCAGACGTGCAGACAGAGGTTGTATCCATTGTAATCTCTGATTTTTATTAATAGAAATATATTTTCCTGTTCAATAATGTATGCTTGAATGAATATTTTATCCATAGGATGATTTCAAATGTTTATACATTGTTTATTATATATGCTAGAATAGATCTAACACCAATATATATAGTATGCTTGTATTGTTTGCTTGTTGTTGAGGAAGTAATCTCTCCATTCAAGCTGAAGTTGGAAAGCTAAAAAACGATCTACTTCAACCGTCCGGAATAAGGTACGAGGTCTGATCCTTTAGTGTTAGATATTTAATTTCTATTGCATATTGGAAATGATTGATTTCTGGAGTCAAGTTGTCTGTTGTGGTACCCCAAGCCATAGGAATTTCTCTCCGTAATAATATCTTTTTGGAAGAATATAGGGAAGGATCCCTAAGGGATAGGAGGTTGAGTTCCAGATCTTCCAAGTAGTTAGGTTCATACTCCATGAGATATTTTTCTTGGAAGCTTCTCAAATCTTCTCTTTTTTCCCCTTTTCGGACTGGTGACGCTCCTTTTGAACAGGGTAAGTGCACCGATGCACCTTGTAGTCGTGTGACATGCGTCACTGGTGCCTTATGCCAATGGAAAAGAGGTGTTAGGATAGTCTAATGTTTTTTGTTAGGAAACAAGGTATGTCAGACTGCCTAGGATTGAGCAGTAAGGCCCCAACGAAACGTTTTGGCCAAGGAATTCAAGGGATAATAACATTAAGAAAATTTTGAGGTGTAACATAATCCCCCCAAAAGTATGAAGATATAGGAATGTGATAGGTGAAATGATTTTCTAGATATTGTACCAGTATCAAAGGCAAAAGAGAGGGGATTTTTTATTTGTTGTTTGAAGACTTATACTTTGATCGACCATTGAAATATCCTCCTGGATCAATAATAGTCAAGAAGGATGGCGAAAGCTTTCGACTAATTCCTTTGATTAAAGATTTGAATGACCAAGGAAAGGAAAATGACAAGTCCAAGAGTTATTGGACATAGGATTGATTAGAGACAACCTGAGTCTATGTGTTGTGCCAGCTATACTAGCACCCAAGAATGAAGGAGAATGGATAATGTGTACTGACTCAAGGGATGTAAACATTATTATGATCAAGTATAGGTTTCCATTTCCTAGGATGGAGGACTTGATTGATTACTTGAGTGGAGCGACATACTTCACCAAGATAGACCTGAAAAGTGGATATCGCTAGATATGTATAAGGGAAGGTCATGAATAGAAGACAACCTTCAAGATGAAGAAAGGACTGTATGAATTGTTGAATATGCCATTTGGGATAACCAATGTTTCAAGTACGTTCATGAGGCTGATGACCTGAGTAAGAAGAATATTATTAATCCTGAACTTACCAGATACCCAGTTGATCACCAACTGTGAATCCCCAAAAATCTGCAAAGTATGAACCCCCTGCTTTAAAGCCAAAATGATAAGCAACTTTAAAGCTAAAAGCTTAGCAAAGTTGTTGGTACCCAACCCCAATCCAGCAGAAAATGTAAAAAAGTGCTCATCCGATAAATATAGAATACCACCAGCCCCACAGATCTATGGCACTCCAGCTGTCGAGCCATCAAAATACCCCCAAGGTGATGCTTTGTCAATATGTTCATTAACAACCATTCTAATATTCATAACTCTATTATCCAAAGGATAAGAATTAGTAAACCCAAACATAAGAATGATACCACATAAGTTTTTGGCTGAATATCTTCAAAACAGCATTGATTCCTAGACTTCCATATGAACCATGAAACAATAACAGCTAAAGATCTATACTTGATCTCTGCATTCAAAACCCAATTCTTTACAGAGTCTAAAACTGATATATTGTGCCAAAATTTTAAATATCTTAACTTGGCCTCGATTTCTGACCAAACCCTCCTCGTAAATGAACATTCGAACCCAATATGAGAATTAGTTTCAGACTCCATTTTGCAAAGATAACACTAGCGAGGTCCTTCTCTGCCTTTTCTACACAGTAGATTTTTATTTTAGTGGACCTTTAAGTTTTAACTTTAGCATACAACACAAAAAAAGACTTTCAAAACCCCAAAGGAGAACAGAAGCTATTATCGTTTTGTTGTTTAGTTTTTAGTGGTTAATAGTTGTTTAAATTATGTTATTTTGAGAACAAATACGCAGATCATTATTCAAAACGGTGACATTATGCAAACTATGAAAATACCGAGAAAGTTTTGCTATACAAAAGAAAAAAATACCATCATACGAGTGAATAAATTTGAAATCTATTTGAATTTTAAAATTTATAACAACTGAAATCTATTGAATGAACAGTAAAAAGACAATTCAATGTTTATAACGCTTTGGTAAAAGCACCAAATCTATACGCATGCAATTATTTTATATTTTACCACAACAAAGTAAATGTTTTGTTAATAACTAGCATATTTTGTAATGAGATAAACAAAGTAGAACGAGAAAATAATAAGAGCACAAAGATAAATTTAAAAAAATTGTTTACCATAAAGTGAATGAAAAAGGGATATTTAAATGAATTTTGTAAATATACAGCTGGATTGGAATGGTGATTTGTTTTAATAATATACTCCCAACTAATTTTAAAAGAAAGAAATATAACCTCATGATAATTAACACGGACTCTTGTTCAATGCACTATTGTTTATTAATATATTGTTGAACAATTGTAGACTAAATGTGCTGACATGGGAGACACGTAGCCATTTCTACATGTGCAGTAAGGGATACTTTAGTCCTGCTCTTGTTTTTAATCGATGGTTATTCATTTTTGAGGAGTTGCCCAGGACCGAAGAACTGGAACCTTTAACGGTTGCAGCTTCTTGGATATACACAGTTAACTCTAAATCTAACGGTGAATACCTTGAACGCCCTCCTTAAGTTGTTGAAAGTCTTTTTGTATGGCCATTCTTATATGTATTTTGTCAAAGGCAATAGCATGCAGCGGCATAAGTTCATGAAAAACTGTTCAACCCGTCATGAAAAAATTTCTCAGTTTGTTGTTACATTGTTTTATGGAGTCAAAAAATTTATAGAATTGTGAGAGTGCGCGTTTATTAATTGAGATTATTGTTAAAGTGTTTATAGTTTCAAAATTTATATCTGCTAATTTAGAACAATGAAGGATTGAACAAATTTTTTTATAGGTATAGCTCAACCTATACAAACTTGAAATTTTACCCATTCATATCAAATTCAAGATCTAAAAGCTGATTCTTTTACTGCAAGATCAACTTACTCTATTTTTTTCCCTTCCATATTGAATTTATGATTCTTTTGCTGCAAAATGGACTTACCACATCTAAAAGAAAACAATGAAAACTTTTCAGCAAAAAAAAAAAAAAATGCTTATTCCATTAACAAAATCTGCAACAACTAAGTTCAAACGTGAATGTTTTTTAAACTTTCTTTAGCAGTTAGAAATTTTGTTATTTTAAATATGCATTCTAAATAGCACAAATTTGGGTGAAATTTTTGAAAAAACAAAACCGTAAGAATTGTTGTTTTTTTTTCAATTCTGAAAACGAAGATTTTCATTTCCAGTTGAATGTAGCAATAAACAAGTAGATACATTCAGTAATTTCCTCGTTGGCTGGAGCATTTTCAACTGAGAGCGTGAGGTATCCATTCTAGAAATGAAAGAGAGAGGGAAACAAGCAGAGCTGGAGGATCATTGATAATACCTTCTACGATATAGAGACTAATTTTGTGGAGCATTTTCATATGGTTAATGGAACTCTTAGGACAATCTGCTCCTTGCTCCCTTTCGAGGCCTTCGAGGATCGAACCAACGGTCCAAATGGGGGTTAATACTTAGGAAGACAAGTGGTTGGAGATAAAAGAAAGAACAAGGGTTTATCATTCTGGGTTGGGTGCTGCAGTTGAGCATTTTGGCATATCCTGCCACCAACGGCTAATTGTAGGTCTCATCCAGGCGAGCAGGATGCTAATTGTGTTATCGGATCCTAGAACATGATGGTCGAGCTAAATACTAAATGGAACATTTAATGTAGCCATGTGCTACGCCTAGAAAAAAATAGATCGAAAGCTGAGTTTCAACTCTAGGAAACCGAGATATGGATAAATCAGCCATAAGTACAGATCCATGTTGAAGCATAGAGGAGGTTACAATTAAAAGAGAAAGGATTGCTTATGCCATATTTTGTTTATCAAGTATTGTAACTAGTTTTCAATATTAATTTCTCTATAATTTTTTTATATCTTTTTACTGAACAAACACTTGAATTTTTATTTGTATGCATGTTAGAAAAAGGAATTTAACACATGGTAGTGTTTGCTAAGCACATGTTCATTCTTCTTTCTTCTACAGGAAAAGTTATCTACTTCATATGTTCTTGTCCATGGGAAAGTTTGTAAATAGATGGACCACCTGCAATCTATTATCAGTTCTCTTAGGTGATCTCCTTGCAATAAGAGACCACCTGCACAGTTTAATCTTAAGTTAAAACTCTCAAATCCGCATTTTAATGATAGTTTCAGGTTTAATTTGTTTATA
The DNA here is from genome assembly GCA_001517045.1 of Pseudotsuga menziesii. Lineage (NCBI taxonomy): Eukaryota > Viridiplantae > Streptophyta > Pinopsida > Pinales > Pinaceae > Pseudotsuga > Pseudotsuga menziesii. The sequence continues at coordinate 264,243 of LPNX010201733.1, forward strand.
TCAATAATGGACTCCATTGAAGCAACATAAGTGATGAAGCTATATACATGTTTGAAGTTATAAGTTATATACATGTTTGCTGACAACGGAGTGGTTTGTTGACAACAAAGTGGAGTTCGATGATCAGTTTGTCTTCTTCTACTGTGAAGGTGTTGGCACTCGAGATAGGGACACAACTCTTTCAACCTCTCAACAACCCATCCATGTAGGAAACCTGCGGCCTTGGGGAGAGAACGCTAGGAACCTTCTCCATGGGCTTGAATGTGAGCAATGAGGTGGTATGGTCCTTTTCACAACAGGTTGATCTCCCCATCTTCATCTTCATGGTAAAAGGGAATAATGGAGTTACAACTCTTGTAGATGATCTTGAACAAATGGAAAACATGCAGAAAGAAAACTACGGGATGACGGTGAACACATGATTTTGAACAAATGGAAAACATGCAGAAAGCAAGCAAACTACGGGATGACGGTGAACGCATGACAAACATGTAGGAAGCCACCTACAGGAATCAAGAACCACATGCAAGGAGTTACACCAAGGGTTGACAGGTTGATAACATTTTATGTTTAAAAACTAATGTTATCTTCTACATAGTATTAATATAAATGAAAAGGATGTTATATATTTCAGTGTTGTTATGTTGTTTTAAACCTATGTTGAAATAGGCAAAAATGAAAATGGCCTCGATATGAGGCCAAATAAGGCTTCAATGTTTTATATAGGTCAAAAACCATGCAGTAAACGTGTCATAGTTTTCTATTGGTCCAAAAACCCATGCTATAAACATTTAGCACATAAAAGTTAGGATAAAAGTTAAATATTTGTTTTGGTTTTTGTGTCATTTAATAGAATCGGGGAAAAGCCGATTCATAGAGTTCCTGCTAGCCCAAGGACAAACACCTTTTTCTATGAATACTTAATAAAGCGCTTGCTAAACATAAACGAAATCTAATTTGATCTACCATTTTTACCATTTTTAATAGATATAATTGTAATATGTTTATACTTCAATTATCTTATTTCTAATGATCAAGGAACACTTGGGCATGCCTATTAGATCAATGTATAATGGTTAATAAAATATCACAATAATATATTATCCCAAAAAAAAGTATGTAAGCGATTTTAAAATTGGGTGATTATTTTAGTTTAGGACAAGGATCCTATGTCCAAGCCGAGAACAAAGAAAATCAAGAATATCAATATTACACTAAGCCTACTTACTATCAAAGAAATTACAAACTAAAAAATACTTATATGGAAATATCCTAATGTGATTGATAAGCAATTACAAATAAAATTTTGATTATTTATAAGATATGTTTGCGCCAAGAGGCACTCTACAACCTAGTATGAGGGAGATCTTGTAACATTACGTTGTAAAGTTTTTCGATATTAGTCGGCCAAAAAAAATCTAATATGGGGAGATCTTGTAACGTTTGTTACTAACAAAATAATAAAAAATACAAAATTTAATTATCCGCCAAAATAAATGTCGGCCACAAAAACAACCTAATATGGGGGAGATGTTGTAATGTTCCTACCTAACAAAACAATAAAAAATTAAAAAATTAATTAACCGCAAAAAAAAAGTGTCCTTGAAAAAAACAACACAATATGGGGAAGATGTTGTAATGTTCCTACCTAACAAAATAATAAAAAATTAAAAAATGAATTATCCGCAAAAAAAATGTTTCCCTTGCACATGGTTTTAAAACCATGTGCAAGGCCTCTTAAATAACTCATGGTTTTATTGTACATGGTTTAGGAGGACCTTGCAAATGGTTTTAAGACCATGTGCAAGGACTCCTAAACAAACCATGATTTTTTTGGAGGGCCTTGCACATGGTTTTAAAACCATGTATGGGGGAGATGTTGTAACGGTTCGTTACTAACAAAATAAAAAATATTTTATGTAGGCCATAAATAATATTAAATATTAATAATAATAAAATTATATGTCGGCCTTAAATAAAAATATGTATCTTTTGGTTTGAATCAAATCAATGGTTATATATAGTACACAGCAAAACTAATATCTCCTTGAGTGCAATACTTAAGAAGAAGTTTGCACCTCGAAAGATATGATCCCTCTCAGCGCTTGATAGAGCCTAGGATTTGGATCTATGCTAATAAAAAGATATTAATAAAAAAGAGCAAAAAACAAATTTATGTTTCATATTATGCCAAAGTATCATTGTCATGTTGCTATCAAAATTTGTTGGACAAAATGTCCTCCTCGATCATAGGTGATCCTCACTAATAAGTGGGTAAGTTAGCTAACTAATCAACATCCAAATCTATTAAGCTATTGTGCACTTTAAAATCATGAATACCATACTAAATTATCTATATTCTATTGGAAGAAGTCCTCATATACAACTTGAAAATCTTAACTAAAAGATTTTAATGTTAGAAAAGAGCGAAAAAACAAATTTATGTTTCATATTATGCCGAAGTGTCATTGTCATGTTGCTATCAAAATTTGTTGGAGAAAATGTCCCTCCTCGATCATGGGTGATCCCCACTAATAAGTAGGTAAGTTAGCTAACTAATCAACATCCAAATCTATTAAGCTATTGTGCACTTTAAAATCATGAATACCATACTAAATTATCTATATTCTATTGGAAGAAGTCCTTATATACAACTTGAAAATCTTAACTAAAATATTATATTGTTAGAAAGAAAATACATCCATTGAAATATGCAATGATGGTTTTCTTGAGAGATCATTATTCAAGTATTTTATATAGAATGTTGTTGTGGGTCATGCAACCCTTAGCATAAAAACTATGAATAGTTTCCTAAAGATATTTTGTGGTAATGGAGATGAATTTGGAACAATAATACCATGTGTTTGAGTATTTTTGCAATGAAAAGGTGATGAGCATTAATGTTTTCTACAAATTTAATTTCTTAATTTCTTGTTTCAGAATGGCACCTCCCAAATGATTACTACGAATTAATGATGAATTGGTTGGAGTAGAGATACTCGGAGGGACAAGAGATGAGGCTAATTAGAATCATGTTAAAGAAAGTGGGTGGCATTTATGAATGGAACAATCTTTAAATGAGTTAAGAAAAATGAATTTATCTCCATGAATTTTGATCACTGATATTGATTGTCTAACTCTCATTATAAAAATATTGTTAATAACTTATTATTGTATAATAGATACAAGGAAAAGGGTTCTATGATTATATAATGATAATTTTGATATGAGGACCCAGGAAAAAAATGATTTCCATGTTTGAATTTAATGATTAATATCATTCTTCTTGTCCTTGAAGTTGAATTTCATAAAGTAAGTCTCATATATTGAGCTCCTTTATATTTATTTCATATAACATTACTTAGTCTTGTTTTGATAAAAGAACCATTCTATCAAGAGTAAGTATAATTCAATAACACTATCATACCCAAACTAAAGTATATAAGGATATCAACTCAGTATTGCAAAGTCTTCCTGTGTACTAGATGCCCCTATTTGTGTTACCTAGAGCGGTCTTAAATATCATTCATCGAAAATTATTTCATTTCCTGTGGGAATAATACTCAAAAAATTCCATTTGGTTGCTTAGGAAGACTTGGAAAGACCTAAAAATCATGGCGTATGGGGTATAAAAAACTAGATTGGTTTAGTTTGGCTCTACGGGCTAAGAGCTTATGGCATTGCCTCTTCACATATGGAATATGGGGTGATGTTTTGAAATCTAAATATTTGAGGGTTTTGGTCCTCACCTGGGTTCGTAATCCTAAACTTAAATCTATGAATGGTTTGATCATTTGTTGTGGTATTCTCTTGGCTTATCTGATTATGGGCAGGTGGATGAGTTGTTTGGTTGGAAATGGCATACAGATCTTCTTGGGCATAGATCCGATGATGGGATTGGGGAAGAACTATAAATTGTCAAACATGTTGGTGATTCAACTTCATTGTAGAAACCTTTTTGTCCTTGCTCAGGTAAAAAGATATGGATTATGAGTGGAAGACTTGGGTTATTGGTTAAAAAGAGATGATCCCAGGATTACAAAGGAGGTTAAGACTAAGTGGGATGGTTATGTTTTGAATCTAAATTTTGTTGGCATCACTCTATCTGGAAGAAGCGATTATATTGTTTGGTAATGGGGTGATGGGAAGGGACAACTTACATCAAAGTTGGTATATGATTCTATCATTGATCATGTTGTTGATTGTTCAAATGGTGGATGGATTAAACAAATCTAGAAGAGGAAGGTACCTTTAAAGTGTTGATGTTGCAACTGCCTCCCCAAAATTTTACATTTTAGGGCCCCTCCTTACAATTTTGATTTTAAGCCTTCCTTGGATGGATTCTACTCCTTGAAATTTTCATTCCATAACTTAGTTTTTTCTTTGATTAAGCCAGAAAAGTTATTTTTCTAAGTTAGAAAACCCAGCTTTTTCTTCCGACGAGTCTAGTCGACGAATCAGATCAGCTAGGCCAATTTCGCCGACGCATCAGAAGAACTCAATGAGTTATCCCGACATGGTTGCTAACCACTGGTGAGTTGCTTCCTATTTTCTTTAAAGCCAAAGTTATTTTTTCGGCCAAGTTTTGAAGTTTTGATCAAGGGAAAAGTCTTTATCAGAATAAATTCTTGAGTTTCGTCGAATTCTTTATCGAAAGAATTTGATGAGTTTCTACCAATAGTGTTGGTGAAACTCGGCCTTTCTTGCCGATGGTCTTCATCGGGAGAATTCTCCGAGTTTAGTCGATGTTATCGGTAAAACTCATTGTTTGCAGTCGACGCCTTCAACGAAGCTTATCATTTGTAGCCGAAAAAACTCATATTTTATAGCCTACAGTGATGCATCAGGAGGTTTCTATCGGATGACTTAAATGAGTTCAATCAATAAGTGTTAGCAAAAATCAAGTTTCAGAGCCAACATTGTCGTGAAAACTCGGCTTTCGCAGCTGATACATTGGTAAGTTGGGGAAAGGCATAGATGAGTCGTCGACATTGTTCAATGAGTTTTGAAAGGTTATCACCGAAACAATGTTTCAAGTGTTGCATTTAATTCACCCAACCGCTGCATTAATTATGTTTTGGAAATATTTTATTATATAAACACAATGAGTTTTTTACGGTTTGTTACCGCAATCCCGTTTTGGACGCATTGAATCATTACTAGACACTTGGATCTTTCGAATTTCCTTGGCAAGTGTCACACCCGCACCAACAGTTTCCAGGTAGGCCCTAAAACTTATCTTTTGTCCTATATTATTCTAGAATCTTGAAAGGACTATATTGTTGGAATTTTAGGGCCACTATGGTGGGGTTGTTTGCTATCCATGTCTGCATCCTAATTTCTTTAAAGCTAATTTTCAGCCCATGGGGTTTCAGTTTTTGGTCAACCACCAAAATCTTCCTGAGTCTGGTTTCAACAAAACCCTTGACCTCGCTGAGTGCTCTTCCTGATTGCTAGCCCGGTCATCATGGGATATGTCTTAACCTTCATCGCACCTTTTAGTTTTGTTATTCGAGCTGTGAATATGTGTATATCAAACCTCAGGGTTTTGATGATGAAGTTACGACAAGTTGGGTGTTTTGTTGTATGCGCCTTGTTTAGATTGATTTTGTCAGTAGATGAATATGCAGTGGTAGGGAAACCTTTGGCGTATTTGCACTTTGAGTATCACTGTGTTTTAAATATTTGGCCTAGGGTTTCTTTTCAGGCAGGATTTGACCCCATACTTTCCTCCTTAGGGCCGGCGCTGTCGTGTAATACGTTTTCATGGGTTTTGGGTTCAAACCAAGGTTTCAAGGTTTTCCCAAGGTGTCTGCAGTTTCAAGCTTATTAAGTCGTTGTCGCGTTTTTTTCTGGATTATTCTCTTACCTTTGGAATCCAAGTCAAGAGGTCTCAATGTTTTGGTGTTTTTAAAGCTAAATGAATAAAGATTGTAAATTCTGCAGACAATTAGCATTAATACTTTAAAGAACCAATGATGTAACTCCCAGAATAATATATACACATGTGTTGATAAGTTTTAATTTAAAAAAATTTCAAACATTCACCCTTGCTGCAAGTATAAGATGACTAGGAAACCTCTGGGGAGTGGACTTTCTTCTTCTCACAAGAATGTTTCCGGGTGGCTAATAATAAAATGGTAAATACTATCATGTTAGACACTAGCTGTAATCTTGTTTAAAAAAAAATGGTTCTTTGAACAGTGATTCATATATTTTGTAGCTCAGCTTCTCATTTCAGTTATTCCATGTTGATAAAATGCATGTTTTTTTTCATTAGTATGACTAAGACATTCCTTGTTGTGCTCATGCTACACTTTCAGTTCTCACCTCACACCATGCCTAAGAAGAGCGGAAAGAAGAAAGCCAAGGACACCGAGGCTGATTCAGACGTGGAAATCGTTTCTGGGATGGAAATCATATATTAAGACACTAAGGACATCATAGGGGCCGATCAGGAGTTCAAGTGGGGTGAAATATATCAAATGATCAGAGACCAAAATGTACCTGAGGCTACCTGAGGCGAGCCTGAAATAAATGACCTTATATGAAAATATCATGAAATCAGGAATCACTAAGGAAACCACATGCCCAGAGCTTTTACCATGTGCTAAAGTAACCAGATGGATTCTACCTCGGACAGTCTCATCCACGATGATGATTTCCAACATAGGAGGGGAAGCTTTTGCTTCTTTCACTCTGGCATACATAACTAGGGCCTGCAAACTACCAACCCCATGAGTTATGATGACATATGAATGGGTTAAAAATGTGGATTTGGACATTATGGACTGTGCCAAAATGAAGATGGTCACAGGTAAACAACTGCAACAGAAATCCATTGGAAAATATGAGACTACAAGTTTACGCACCCCTTACAGGGTCATAGCCCTAATGCTAAACAAGATATTTGCTGTGGAAAATGGGAAATTCTACAAGTTAAGTTGGATCCCATTTATGTAATTTGTGGCCTTGGAAGGAAAAATTTTCAATTCGGTGGACATTATATCAAGCAACTTGTCCTCATGTATAGCTATCGCACATGGAGGGATGATTCAAAGAAAGTCAGAATTCTACATGGCTTCTTACTTGATAGATTGCATTCTATGCCGACATCAATTCCCAAAGATCAATTGTGCCATGGGATCACACTAAGACCCCTATATATGTGGCCTATCAAATTATGTGGGAGCATAGGTACTCAAGCTTCTACAAGATTATATGCGAGGAGTTTATGATGCCTTTATACGAATTAATTTTCCTCAAAGAGTCCGACTGTATGTCAGAAAGTTCCATGGAAGTCATATGTGAATACGGGGATTATTATTTCTCTAGAGAAGGTGCTTACCTGACAATGTATGGAGGATCTAGAGCCCCATCATTGATGCCTAAATATGCCACAGACTATGTAGTCCACAAGCAAGCAGTTAGATAGTTGTTCATAGATGGAGTAGGCAATTTTCTATTCGACGTGAAAAAGGAAGCCTTCCAACCACTACCCTTTTGTATAAGCAGTTATAAATTCACTAGGGTCAAAAGCGCATCTGAATTTGTAAAGGATCTAGAAAATTTTCGTTTTGGGGAAAATAGTTTCCATAGAAATGACAAGATGGATAAAGTTGCATACCATTGTGCGCTTGTAGGAGTTCGTTATGAATACTCTCCTCTTTTTTATAAATATGGGGAAACATATAAGAATGCCAACAACATGAATTCTCTAAGTAAGCATTTCAAGAAAAAGAGCAGCACCATTGGGGGCAAAGGTAGCGGCAGCACAACAGAAAAGTAGGAGCAACAGGAAGAAGCTGAAAGGAAATGAGCAGAAGATGCTTAGAGACTACAGGAAGAAGTTGAGAAGAAAAAAACCGAGGAGGCTTAAAGAAAAAAAGAAGAGGAAGAAATATTACAAAAAGAATCAAAAGAAAGAGCACGAAGAGAAGCTGAGGAATTGAGAAATAAGGAGCAAGAGGATAAGGACGGAGAAAATTTGGACCAGGACACTACCCAAGACAATCCAATGGACCCTCCTGCCTCATCAAGTAGCACAATCATAGGAGGCCATGTTCCTTTTGCAGAACTAGGACTATCTCCTTTAAATCCATCCAAGCATCACATAGTGGCATGCTAGGTCACTATATTCTTTGACAAGGAAAGGAAAACTATTGTTAAAAGGTTAGAGAAGAGGTTAAAGATCGGCACACAACCTGATGTGATCACAGTGACCGAGAAAACCGTTGTGGAACACACCAATCAAGACCCCAAATTCCTAGCATCTGTAAGTATAGAAATCGTGAAAGCCAACGCGGATAATGTTGACAAGTTGGTGGAAGATGTAGAGCATTATAAAGAAAAGATGATTAAAATGAAAGACACTTTGGTCAAGGAAAGAGGAGAAGGATGAGAGTTAAAAAGGAAGCACGAGGCTACACTATCCGAGAAGGAGAGTCTCCAAAAGGAGTATCAAGATCTAGAAACATATAGGGATGCATTAGTTGTGCAGATGACCATTATGGAAGGGGAGAAAAATGATTTTGAAGACAAAATTGCAGAACTGGAATTACAGAAATCCACAACAAGTCGTCAAGTGGAAGAAATAATATCCCAAGTAGAGGAACTGGTAACATAGAGAGGATCTTTTGAATCTCAACTAAAGATAGAAGATGACAGGAAGCCAGACATCATCCCTTTCCATGATCAAGCCTGCGTAATCCGAAGGAAAATCCATCAAGTCCAATTAAAACTTGCAAAGGATATATATAAGGTCAAGCAGGCAGAGACAAGGTAGAATGAAATTGTAGCAGACTCGCCTGATTTTAGAACAAGGCTATTGAAGGTTGCGGAAAAGGTTCAAAGCCAGCTAACCTTGGTGGAGGCCTATTCAATATTTCCTGAACAATTGCCTCAAAAGACAACAAGAGGTCTGAAGATAGAATTAGCACTTTTGGAATTTTGCAGTAAATCTTTTTTAAGATTGAGCAATGGAATCGAAAAAACTTTGGAAAGATGCATAGAGTTCTACAAAAAAATGCGCTTGGTTCATAATAAGTGCCAGATCCCTTCGGCAATGAAGATTAAGGACTTCCTAGATAAATATCAACATTTGAAATTTATACAAGACAGATTGCTTCAAGATGAACAATACATAATTCAGAAGATGGCGATTATAAGTGAAGAAGATGTGAAAACCTGGCTTGCACAAGATGCCGTCAACAATAATCTTTTGGAATATTTGTACATATTTACTCCAGCAAAAGTGACAGAAGTGGAGTCACACTTGGTTATACATGAAGTAACTATGAGGTGATAGAACCAATACATTATCGAACTATCGCAGAAGAAGCCAATGCGTGGGGTGAATACATTTCAAGAACACCTGGGCCTACTTGAAATTTTGTCTTTTCTGTATTTTGTCACTTTATGTAATTTATTATTTTCTTTTCTAGTGCAAGGCACTAAAGGAAACAAATTTGGAAATCCTACAGTCAGGAAAGTTTCGAAGTCAAGGAAGTCAAAGAGTCATTTGTAATTGTATTATAAATATAGGTAGGAGGTAGAATAGAGAGGAATTTTTGCTGGCATAAGGAGGCTAGTTTATTTATAAGAAGATCTATTTTTTCTACTAATGAAAAAGGACAATTTTGTCGGGAAAGGACTGCACGGGTTTTGCATGAATGAAGTGGAATCTAAATTGTGGAATTACTTCCATTTAGTTTCTGTTCAAACTGTAAGATCGTTCTAACTCTCTATCAATTATTTATTTGATGATGAATGGTTTTACTTTATATATAAGTCCTATGTATGAATTGAGCAATGAATGTTTATTATTTCAAAGCTATATTTGATTATTTTTCTATTGTAACTATGCATCTTGAATTGAAACAGTTATCTGTTAGATTTATGGCGAATAATTACAGCACATTGCTCTACGTATTTTAACTTTGCTCCCCTTGGGGATAGGATATATTAGTTTAGAATAAATTAGAATTTGAGTGTTTTCTTAGATTCATATTCATAGAAGTGATTGAGGGGCAAGAGTGATAAGGTCGGAGGTAAGAACCTACGCATCACTTGTGAGGCTCTTGTTCACCAGTCACCTGCATTTAGTTTAGGCATTTGCATTTCATCCATCTTAACATAAAATCACATAAACGGTGGACCAGGATGCAATCAGTGAAAGACTTAAACAAGCTTTAATTCTACGGTAGCCGGGGCATTAACTAGATGGGTTCCCCGTACCAAATGGTGATCGATCTAGTTGGGATCGATTATCGGGGAGAATCCCTACTATCGGTACCTGGGATTTTCCAGCAATCAACATAAAGATGAAATTTTTTATCTGGATTTGATTTCGTAATAAAATCCTAAGCTGGAGAAATATCCAAAGGACAGGCTTCATAGGCCCAGGGCATTGTGTCTTATGTGGATGTGCTTCTGAGAGTGTTTCTCGCATCTTCTGTAAGTGTTCCTTCTTCAAATAAATTTGGTCAGTTTTTAAAGTGAATATACATCATGAAGATAATTGGGCTAAAGAAGAATTGCAAGATTGTCTCGTTGATTGGTTTCATTCGCGAGTTAGTTTTTAGAACTTGCCTTTTTTCTGATTTGGGAGATCTAGATCATGAGGAATAATTGTATTCTCCAGAATAGGAATCCCTCAGTGGTCCTGGTGTGTTCTCATGTTCTCTATGGTTTATTTAGGAATTCCCATAAGTGTAGGATTAATCATGTCAAATCTATATTCCCTCTAGTCATGTAGGAGGGTGTGGTGGTGGGGTTCTTCGAGAAAGCAACATAGAAAGGACTATGCAGGGACGGTATGGTTCTTGTCATTAAAAAGGACCACTAGATCCATGTTAAATTATATTTGGGTTCGGGAAACAGTATGAAGGATGAATTGGTCGCTTGTTGGGGACTATTGTGGATGTCATGCCATTGTGGTGTTTTGAGGATCTAGGTATTTGGTGATTCAAGAGTAGCAATTGATTGGGGAAATGGTTTTGTTGACATCCATTCTCTATATCTATCTCACTAGACGCAATGGATCAAGAATATTGTGGGCTCCTTCTATGAGATTTCTTTTTCTCATATTTATAGAAAACTTAATCACTTGGAGGACACCCTCTCAAAGGATGTTATTGGCCCTGTGGACGGGATGTTGCATTTTCAAGAATTCATATCTGCTCAGTTGTTTGATAAGGGATCCATTCATCTCTTTTGATCCTATTGGTTCTCTATGTTTTCGATTTTCTTTATGTATGTAACTTTGTACGATTCATGATTAGTGGTTTATGTATGGTACAAGGGGTTGTAATCCTAGGTTGTACTCATTTTTGTTTATATGTGGAATGTATGACGACAGCGGGAGTCTGCGTATGGTAATTTTGTGGAGGATGTAGGGTTTTGGGGAAGCTTGTGCTAAAGGAATGGACTTTGTAACTTGATTTCTAATGAAATAACAAGTTACTATCTTTTCTTCTTGAAAAAAACGTATATAAGGATAATTAACACAAATTAACATCACATATAAACATAACTAAAGCATAAAATAATACCATGAACATAATGGAAAAAAAAAACATTATTTTGCATTGTTAGAATAACAACCAAATCGTCTAACAAACAAATCACTTTGCTAACTTAATAATGTAGAGACCATGATCCATACACAAGCACCAAGACCCTTAGTTGTGATACAATCCTAACTATCTTGCCTTATTTTATCTATTTATAAAATCATACAAATCCCTCATTTGATTTCCATTTAAATTACAATAATGGTTAATATTACATTATCAAATCACCAAGGTGCACATTTATGGTCCACAGATCGCTCCAAAAATTATGTATGGATACATGAAATTAACATACATTGGCTAATCAATACATGATAAAATCACCAAGGTGCACAATACAGTCTATATATCTACCCAAAAATTATGTATGGGTACAACAAATTAACATGCATTAGCACGTAGACTTTCCATGCTTATAACCAAGTACTTAAAAATAGACAAAAGAATGCATAGCTTAAATGTTTGAAGGAATTTCAACCCAAGCACTAATACTCAATCAACACTATTTAAACCTAAGATAATGCTTCACCCCAAATCATGTCCACCAGCTCATGCATAGCTTGAATCTTTGATATAATTTTAAACCAAGCACTAATACTCAATGAACACTATCTGGACCTAAAAGAATGTGTCGTCCCAAAGGATGTCCATTGGCTCAAAAATGTCTATCTTTGAAACTTAGGAACAACTAAAATAAGTGTTGACATTATAGAAAATTACTAAACAACTCCAGTTACGGTTGGGTAGAGTTGTGTAAGTAAAAGATATGATTCTTGAGTGGTGGAATGGATTAGAGATGTGTAAATGTTCATGGTACAAGACACTATGGAGGCGCAAGGGTCACTGTTGACCGTGAAACATTTGAGGAATGCGTTCAGACTATGATAACATTGAAAAATGAGTTAGCAGCTATGCATCGGCTATGAAGGAGGTCCAACAAAAAGGATTTACCATCGAAACTATCAACCATAGTGATGAAGAAGTTAAGGATAGAGAGGCTCAAGAAGAAGAAGAGTTAGCTGAGCTAGAAGAAAGACTATTGAAAGTATTGTCAAAACTGAGATGAAAGGCTTAGATGGATGTACCCACCTTCTCAGGGAGCCTAAACCTAGAAGAGTTGATATGCTGGGTAAGAGAGATGGAGAAATACTTCGACATGGAAAATATTGAAGACCCTAAAAGGGTAAAAGTTGCTTTTTTTAATTTAAAAGACCATGATTTGTCATGGTGGGATAATGTGCAAGCCGACAAAGTAAAGAAAGGAAAGGAGAAAATAAAGGATTGGGAAAGGATGGTTGCCAAGTTGAAGGATAAGTTCCTTCCCATCGACTACATGATATCTTTGTTTGGGAAACTGCAAAACTTGAGGCAGAAGGAGTTGACTATAAAAGAGTTCATAGAGGATTTTTAGAGACTGTCGATCAGGTTGGGACAGACAAACGAGGGAGAAGAGGCAGTCTCCATATACATAAACGCTCTAAAGTATGACATATAGGATGAGTTGATCCTATTGAATTTTAGAACTGTGTGTGAAGCCTACCAACTAGCGTTGAAGGAAGAAAATAACTCGTCGAGAAAGACTTCGACAAGTAGAGAAAATTTGACTGCTTGAAGTCAAAAAAATTCCGCCTCTAGAGGAAAAACTAGTGGGGTGAGGATAGAAGAAATTTGAGATGATAGACAAAAAGAAAGTACGACCAAAGGTGACACGTCCAACTACAAATGGGGAAGTCAAAACCCTAGAGGTTGAGGCAACAGTGGTCATAGAGGAGCTTTCATAGGTGGACATGTAGACTAGTCAAAAGTCATCTACTACAAGTGTCGAGAACTAGGACACAAGGCATATGAGTGCCTAGAAAATTTGCATAACGCAAGTTGACAGGAAGCCAAGAGTTAAGGAAGCGATGATACTAGTTTGAATACAAAGGATAGCTTAGGAGAACTGACATCAGAGAGAGGTCAAAACCTGATGACCTAGCGAACATTATTGCAGACACGGGAAGTAGAGGAGTCGACGCAAAGTAAGGTGATCTTAAGGACAAGGGTGAAGATTCAGGACAGGTGTTGTATGACCATAGTCAATTAAGGCATCACAAAGAAACTGGTATCAACAGAGGTAATCGACAAGTTGGGGTTAGAGTGTCGACCACACCTGAATGCATATAAGGTTGCATGGTTGCAGAAGGGTCATCATGTGACAGTGATGCAACAATTCCTAATCAACTTCAAGATTGGAGGACTGCAAGATAGTGTATTATGTGATGTGATTCTGATGGATGCATGCCACATGTTATTGGGTCAACCATGGAAATACAACCAAAATATGTTATATGATGGTTGATGGAACACAGTAACTGATCTGAGAATCTTCAGGATATTTTTTAACCATTAATAATTGCATGTGAACTTTATATGTCAATTACTCATAAACAAGCTTTAAAACTAAAATTTAAAAGCTTAAACATACACACATAACGAAATAAACAGTAAGAAAACCATGAAAATGATAGACAAGAGTTGATAATGGATTTCACCCCTCCTTGTATTTAAAGCTTACAATAATGGGTTTCTAGAACCACTTCTATTTTTTGTCAGCAACCAAAAAAATAGACAACACCACTGGGATCCTCTCGAAATTTTGAGAAAAATGAGTATAAACTCGACTAGGTTTTCTTGAGGCCTTCTTTGGCACACAAATCAAGAAACTCTACCTGCACAAAAGACAAAAATGTATGGATTCCACCTCTAGATATGTTCCCATTAATGACTGTATAGACCTCGAGAACTGTTTCAAAATTCCTCAAGAACTGTGCAGAAACTGTCTTGAAAAACATGCAAACCCGTCTTGGAAAGCATGCAAAACCACCTTGGGATCAGTGCCCTGTACTGGCCTCAAACTCTGTGAAAAATTCTATGTTCTTCGCCTCGGAATCCATGCCCAAACCATGGTTTTATAGTGGTTTTGGAAGTGGTTAAGGGGCACGGGTCAGAAATCCATGTACCCTTTTTTGGCCCCATGGTTCCCACCAACAAACTCTTAAGCTGTTTCCACCACTTCCTAACCAACGGAACACTGGTGGTGTGTTGGCAAAGGCATTGGATAGGGGGAAAAGGTCCTAGGGTAAAATCCATGGGCCTCTCTCCATTTTATGTTATCATTGCAATGTATATACAATATTGTTGTGTCATCAATATATCACATGGTTTGTTGGCTTGTTGGCTATGGTTTTGTGGCGATATTTGGCAATGTAATATGGTTTGTGATTTGGTTATGGTTTAACATGTTGGAACTTACTCCATGGTTTTCGCATATGTTTTATTTGCATCGATGGAATACAACACAATACTCTAATGGGGGGTCTTGGTGTTAACATGGGGTCGAGGGATAAGCCCTTGACCATGCCCCATTTTCAAAACGAAACTTTATTCAAGTTTATATATCACCCACACGCCATGCCTGCTAAGGAACAAATGCGGGGAAGTTGGATAGGAAAGCTCGATGAATACTTTGGACTAGTTGGAGGTCTCGGGATTGAATCCCATAGACTCCACAAAATTTTAGCAAACTATACATTAACCATTTGTTTTTCCAAATTAACCTTTTTTTTCCATTTAAACCATTTTTATCGAAACTTCAACCTTTAATAACTTCTGCATCTGGAGGTCGTTTCATGTGAAACAAGAATTGACGAAACGATATTGACAAGCTCTTTTACCCTGTAAGATTTATTTTTCTTTTTGAATACTTCTACTTTTATTGACCATTGAAATATCCTCATGGATCAAACTTTCCCACTAGAAAGCTTTTTGACCCCCAAAAGCATATTTTTCATCTAGAATTCAAGTGAGGACATGTTCGTCTCACTTGTCGTGTATCACTTGTCCAATATTCCTGGAACCTATACATATGAATCAACATAACAACAATCAACATTGCACTGACATTGTTAAGTACATTAATCCCTTTTTCAATCAAAATTTCATTCAAATTTGTCAAAACCAACCATAAATTGTTGATCGGTAGAAAGTTGAATATCAAATTGAACATTTGAAAGAGATTGTACCCATATAATGCTTATTTTAACCATAGAAACACTATCACCATAACATTTGCATTGTAGTGAAATGGCACTTCATTTTCATGCTTAGGATTCTTTTTCTCCTTACATTGCATAGACATAAGTGTCAAATCCTGACTTGCATTAACAACCCTTTTTAGTTGTTGTGTAATGCCCAATGATCTATCATTTTTAAATGAATGTGAATGTATTATGTACTCAATAACTTCCTTAAACAAGTGATACCAATTATGTTCTCTATAGAAGATTGCCTTTCGATCATATAAATACGTACTACCCAACACAATTCCACAGATATCTAGTAAAACCACGTAAAATACAACTTCATATATAAACTTAGATGTTATAGCAAACATTAGATCATATTGGTTTGTTACTTGTATATTGTTTCTTTCCACACCCAGCCTAATGGATAAGGTTTATTATGTGGTTTTTTTGTTAATCCCAACTACTTAACTACTTCTTCTGATATGATATTAGCTTGGGATCCACTATCTATGAGTGTGTTTGTCTTAGATTGTTTTGTAATCACCGTTATATGAAACAATGCATTCCTTTTTATATCTTTAGAATTGAAATGATCTTTGGAAGTAGAAGCACATGAAGAACCAATGGTAGAATTATTACCAACAATAGCTTTACCTTTCACACCTACGAGTGTTATATTTGTTTCATCCTCAGAATCTAATCCAAGGTCCCCAATGATTACCGCTTCCTTTTGCTTCACTTTCCAATCCTTAAACCACTTCGGTTTCAATTCTGGATGCAGTACCCAACACTTTGCCTCTTTGTACCCTTTCTTTTGACAATGCAAGCATGTAGGCCTCTCATCACCTTTCGTCATCATAGTTGAATGCTTACCTTTCCATTTTTCCTTGCCTTCTTTTGACTACCTGGATTCAGCTGAAGAAAAACCATGAACACTCTTCCCTTTGGACTCAATGTGCATATCTTGCACACATACCTCGTCAAGGTTAGTAGGAATAAACATAAGTATTGTATGACATAAATAACTATTCAATCCTCCAATAAACTTGAGAATAGTTTCTTGAGTGTAAAGAGGTATACCCAAAATCAAAGCTCTCTTTCTGAATTCCTGAGTGTATTCTTGTACATTCTAGCATTTACCTTTCCTTAAGTTTTGTCCATCTATCATAGCTTGTTGTATGTAGCCTAATGGATGGAAAAAAAAATTTAACGTAGCAGTAAATTCATACCAGGAAGAAATAATTTTACCTTTTGTAAGGATGCCTTCATGTGTCTTACTCTCCCATTAGATGAGTGTGGTACCTCCAATATGGAAAGTAGCCAACTGGATCTTTGCTTCATCATCTACAAGCTTCTGGATCTTGCAATACACCTCAATCTTCCTAATCCAATCATCTATCTTTTCTGCATTAAGTTCACCATTATATGTAGGCAATCAAACTTAATATCAAGTTTCAAATAAGGTAAATCATACTTAGCCTTCTCAAGTTATTTCTTTGGATTTGAAGAATCAATAATGGATCTTTCAGAAGAGGAAGAAGAAGATGGAGAAGAAGGCTCATAAGTGTCTCCTCCTTTTCCCAAAGCATTATTCTCTACTTTCTCCTTCTTTGTTTTCTTGTTTTCCAACCTCTTGATAATCTACAAACATTTTTTCTACTATGTCTAGCATCTGATAGAAAGCCTTACGGAAGGCCTTCTCATCATCTCCTCGGTATTATTCAGTTGTTATTTTCTCTCTTCGATTTACACACCCAATCTCTGGATTAAAAGACTCAAGTACACATTCACCTCGCTTTATCTTGGATCTTGTTAAGATAAACTTACAATGCAATGGTTATTAAGCTCTGATACCAAACTTGATCTGAAAATATTCAGGAAAATTTTTAACCATTAATAATTGCATGTAAATTTTATATGTCAATTACTCATAAACATGCTTTAAAACTGAAATTTAAATGCTTAAACATACACACATAAGCAAATAAGTAGTAAGCAAACCATGAAGATGATAGACAAGAGCTGATAACGGATTTCACCCCTCCTGGGCTACGTCTTTGAGCCACTTCCAATGGGAAGGTCGATCTTTTTCAGTCTAAAGCAAAAATAATGGGTTTCTGGAACCACTTTTGTTTTATGTCAGTAACAAGCAAAAACATATAGCACCACTACCATCCTCTCAAAATTTCGAGAAAAATGAGTATAAACTCGACTAGGTTTTCTTGATGCCTCCTCTGGCATGCAAATCAAGAAAATATGCCCACATAAAAGACAAAATAGTACGGATTCTACCTCGATATCTATGCCCATTAATAATTGTACGGACCTTAGGTACTATGCCAAAATGCCTCAGAAATTGTGCAAAAATCATCTTGAAAAATGTGCAAAATCATCTTGGAAAACATGCAAAACCACCTTGGGGTCCGTGCCCTGTACTGGCCTCGAACTCTTTGCAAACTACTATGTTATCCATCTCAGAATCCATGCCCAAACCATGGTTTTATAGTGGTTTTGGAAGTGGTTAAGGGGCATGGGACAGAAGGCCACGTGCCCTTTTTGGGCCCCATAGTTCCCACCGCCAAACTCTTAAGTCGTTTCTACCACTTCCCAACTAACAGAACGCCAGTGGCGTGTTGGAAAAGGAATTGGATAGGGGGCAGAGGTTCCAGGGTCAAACCCACACACCTCTCCCCATTTTACGTTATCATTGCAATGTATATACAATATTGTTGTGGCAACGATATATCACATGGTTTGTTGGCTTGTTGGCTATGGTTTCATGGCGATATTTGGCAATGTAATATATCATATAACACAATATTCTAATGGGGGGTCTCAGTGTTGAAATTCCCTCGACCCCGCCCCATTTTCAAAATGCAACTTTATTCAAGTTTATATATCACCCACACACTATGCCTACTAAGGAACAAATGTGGGGAAGTTGGCTAGGAGAGCTTTGTGAAGACTTTAGACTAGTTGGAGGTCTTGGGTTCGAATTCCATAGACTCCACAAAATTTTAGCAAACTATAAATTAACCATTTTTTCCATTTTAACTATTTTTGTCGAAACTTCAACCTTTAATAACTTCTACATCCTAAGGCCATTTCATGTGAAATAAGTGTTTACGGAAAGATACCGACGATCTCTTTTACCCTGTAATATTTAATTTGTTGTTTGAAGACTTATACTTTGATCGACCATTGAAATATCCTCCTGGATCAATAATAGTTGAGAAGGATGGCGAAAGCTTCCGACTGATTCCTTTGATTGAAGATTTGAATGACCAAGGAAAGGAAAATGGTTATTGGGAAAAGTGAGTGTCGATGTGTTTAGCTAAGGAGTTCCTGAAGGAGGAAGAAAAACAACAATATTGTTTTGTAGTGTTTTCGAAGGGGCCAAGTTTTTACCAACCAACTTGGAAGATTCTGATGGATGTTGAGGAAGTATTGTCAAAATTCAAGGGCATAATGGTCAATGCGATGTCGACTGGGTTGTCATCGACGAGAAGTATATCACACTAGATCAACTTGATTCCAGGATCGAGTTTTCTGAACAAGGCTCCGCATAGGATGACGTCGATGGAGAATCTAGAGTTAAATAGACAAGTCCAAGAGTTATTGGACATAGGATTGATCAGATACAACTTGAGTCTATGTGTTGTGCCAGCTGTACTAGCACCCAATAATGGAGGATAATGGATAATGTGTACTGACTCAAGGGATGTAAACATTATTATGATCAAGTATAGGTTTCCATTTCATAGGATGGAGGACTTGATTGATTACTTGAGTGGGGCGACATGCTTCACCAAGATAGACCTGAAAAGTGGATACCGCTAGATCTGTATAAGGGAAGGTGATGAATAGAAGACAACCTTCAAGATGAAGAAAGGACTGTATGAATTGTTGAATATGCCATTTGGGATAACCAATGTTTCAAGTATGTTCATGAGGTTGATGAATCAAGTGATGAAGCCATTTTTGGTCAAGTTTGTCATGGTATATCTCGACGACATATTGATCTTTGACCGGAGTAGAGAAGAGAACTTGTTACACACTCGACAAGTCCTGCATAAGTTGAAACAAGAAAAGTTGTTGGTAAATCTACAGAAGTGTTCCTTCATGCAGCAGGAGTTAGTATACCTAGGATTTGTGATTTCCAGAGAAAGACTGAAGATGGACCCTAAAAAGGTCAAGGTGATTCTAGAGTGTCCTGAACAGATGAATTCCATGGGAGTGAGAAGTTTTCATGGACTTGCTAGTTTCTACCGCAATTTCATCAGGGATTTCAATCGAGTATGTGCACCATTGACGATGTGCATGAAGAAGGGTGAATTCAAGTGGACATAATTTACCCAGCGAGCTTTTGAAAAGATGAAGCAGAAGGTGACGGAAAGCCCAATACTAGCCCTTCCAGACTTTGAAAAAGTATTTCAAGTCGATTGTGATGCAAGTGGAATGGAAATTGGAGTTGTGTTGAGCCAAGAGGGCCAACCGATTGCATTCTTTAGTGAGAAGTTGGATGAATCTAAGCAAAAATATTCATTCTATGACCAGGAGCTCTATGCAATCATCCAAGCACTCAAGAAATGGGGGCACTACTTGTTGTCGAAGGAATTTGTGTTGTATCCTAACCATCAAGCTCTGAGATACTTGAACACTCAGGAAACGATAAATCAAAGGCACATGAAGTGGGTCAAGTTCATGCAAAGTTATACCTTTGTATTTAAGCACAAGCTGAGAAAGACGAATAGAGTATCTGATGCATTGAGTCAAAGATTCATGTTGTTAGAGATGACTGTTGTGAGGTCGATGGGATTAGAGTCAATAAAGGATGACTATGAAGTCAACGAGGATTTTTCCAATGGCTCGAGAGCGTCGAAGAAACCAAGGAGTTTCAATAGAACACCATACTTGGAATACTTCATCCAAGAGGGATATTTGTTCAAGGGGCATCTGTTATGCATTATTAGAGGATCAGTGTGGGAGAATCTAATCAAGGAGTCACACAGTGGAGGGTTAGGAGGACACTTTGGCATCAACAATACCAATACGTTGGTTGCAGAGAAGTATTACTGGCCAGGTATGTCGATAGATGTGAAGAAATGGATTCAAAAATGCCGTGTATGCCAACATGCCAAGGGAAGAAGACAAAATACGGGGTTCTATATGTCATTTCCCTTATCGACTGTACCATGGGAGGACATCGGCATGGATTTTATGTTGGGATTGTCGAGAACATAGCAATGGAATGACTCCATATTTGTGGTAGTCAACGGATTTTCAAAGATGGTGCACTTCATTCCATGTCGGAAGACAAGTGATTCCACGGAGATTGTTGTACTGTTCTTTGAGGAGATTGTGAGATTTCATGGGTTGCTGAAGAGTATTACTTTAGATAGAGATACCAATTTTATGGGTAATTTCTGGAGAACCATGTGGAAGAAGCTCGACATAAAGTTGTAGTTCAATTCTGCATACCATCCATAGAGTGATGGGAATACTGAAGTTGTGAACATGAGCTTAGGAGACCTGCTGAGGTGTTTAAGTTCCAATCGACCAAAGAAGTGGGAAAATGTGTTGACGCAGGAATATTTTGAGTACAACAATTCAGTGAGCCGGTCAATGGGAATGATTCCATTTCAGATCATGCAAGGAAGAGTTTCGCATTAAGTAACAGACTTAGTCGGCGTGACAATGAGAGTGAATAAAAGCGCAGATGCAGAGTCATTTTCTAAGCATATGAAGGAAGTGCACAAACAAGTGAGGAAGTATCTTGAGAAAAGTAATGTAGTGTATAAGTTGAGATCCGTCAGGAAGAGATGATTGCAATCGTTTATAGAAGGCAATTTAGTATATGCACACCTGAGGAAAGAAAGGTTTCCGCGAGGAACATATGACAAGATGAAGTTGAAGAATATTGTTCCATGTAAGATTCTACATAAAATATCAAACAACTCTTATGTGCTTGAGTTTCTTGAAGGCATGGGTATATCGCCAACATTTAATGTTTTCGACCTATCCAAGGTTGAAGAAGGGTCGACAAGTGACAAAAGGGACATTACCGACTTGTTGAGACAGATGGCAGTTCATTTGAAGGATGAAGTCACAGAAGTACTCAATGAGCGAGAAGTCGAGAAGACCAGGAACAAAAAGTGGAAATAATACTTGGTTCGATGGGTGAACAAGGAATTAGAAGAGGTGACGTGGATTTCAAAAGAAGATCTCAAGCAATTGAAAAGTCACAAGGAAACTTCTTTTCAACCCTAGAAGGTTGATGCAGGTGCATATAGGCCCAACCTAAAATAGTCGAAGATAGAGGACTGAAGTTCCTAGAGGACAGTCGATTACCTACATAAGATGGGCATACAGTCGATGAGTAGAGGAGCATAGAGGTCGATAGGGTAGAAGGTCGACTGGAAGGAAGTTGATATTCTGACCGAAGCATAGATGACAATCGGCGGACAACAAGTCGATGGAAGAGAGGTAGACAAAGGAAGAAACATAGGAATTATGATTCCAACCGAAAGTGGTCGACAACCGATGGAAAAGGGGGTGGATGGTCGACTACAAAATTTCGACCAAACCTAAGGATAAGCATAGAATTAAAGCCGATTGGCTATTATAGGTGGAAGGACTGATTGTAACTGAAAACTGAGGAAAGATAAGTGGTGGGGTAGTTGGAGTGGTTGCAGATCAGTTACAGCAAACTGGTGAAGGATAGTAGGTAACGTAACCTATTGAAATGAACTTGAGGATGTAGTTAATGCATCCAGGGAGTTTTTTAAGGTCCGACGAAGCTTCTAGAGGAAGAGATTAAGGAGCATGCAAGCGTGGCTATAAATATCAGAGCCTACTTAGAGAAAGGTGGTTTTGTTGTTTTCGGTTGTTGAACATTGGAACCATTGGCAAGGTATAGAGAGAAGAACCGAGAACGATGGATAGATGTGTGTTGTGAGATCTACATGTGCTACAAAGAGAGTGAGTGTGTGTAGCATTGAGGATGGAGTATTCATTCACGCGTATGGTGGTTGTTATAGTCAATGTCCATTCCGAATGAACCATTGTAATATCTCATTGTAAATATATTCATTCATTGCGCCGAGAGGCGCTCTACAACCCAGTATGAGGGAGATCTTGTAACGTTATGTTGTAACGTTTGTCGATATTAAGTCGGACAAAAAAAAAGGTAATATGAGGGAGATCTTCTAACATTTGTTACTAACAAAATAATAAAAAATAAAAAATTTAATTATCCGCCAAAATAAATGTCGGACACAAAAAAACCTAATATGGGGGAGATGTTGTAATGTTCCTACCTAACAACACAATAAAAATTAAAAAATTTAATTATCTGCAAAAAAAATGTCGGCCACGAAAACAACCTAATATGGGGAAGATGTTGTAATGTTCCTACCTAACAAAACAATAAAAAAAAAATATTTTAATTATCCGCAAAAAAAAAGTGTCCCTAAGAAGAAAAAAAACACAATATGGGGGAGATGTTGTAATGTTCCTACCTAACAAAATAATAAAAATAAAAAATTGAATTATCCGCAAAAAAAATGTTGCCCTTGTACATGGTTTTAAAACCATGTGCAAGGCCTCCTAAACAACCCATGGTTTTATTGTACATGGTTTAGGAGGGCCTTGCAAATGGTTTTAAAACCATGTGCANACATGGTTTAGGAGGACCTTGCAAATGGTTTAAGACCATGTGCAAGGGCTCCTAAAAAACCCATGTTTTTTGGGAGGGCCTTGCACATGGTTTTAAAATCATGTATGGGGGAGATGTTGTAATGTTCGTTACTAACAAAATAATAAATAATAAAAAATATTATATGCCCGCCATAAATAATATTAAATATTAATAATAAAAATGTTATATGTTGACCTTAAATAAAAAGATGTATTTTTTGGTTTGAATCAAATCAATGGCTATATATAGGACACACCAAAGCTAATATCTCCTTGAGTGCAATACTTAAGAATAGGTTTGCACCTCGAGAGATCGGATCCCTCTCAGTGCTTGATAGAGCCTAAGATTTGGATCTATGCTGGTTGAATTGAAAAGTCATACTTCTTGGCATACCTGCATGTTTTTGTGTGTGTGTTTGTGTGCCCATTGCGTAACTATGACTTGCAAGAGGTCAACTGGTAACTGATTGACCGACCCTACAACAGTTGGTATCAGAGTTGCGTGACTATGAAAGGCGATGGTTGAGCTTGTTAGCATCTGTTATAATTTTGGTGTGATTGGTTAGAAATGGTAAACCACAAACATGGTATATGTTAAACATTTAGAAATCGTAAACCACAAACATGGTATACATGGTATAGGTTAAACATTTAAAGTTGAAGGATTTGTTGTACAAAATCAGTGATGGGTCGACTAAGTTTTTCGCCCAATACAAGAATCTATTTGAAGGATAATAACATAAAGTGAATCTACATAATAGTTTAAAATCTTAAAAGTTAGAGATTGTGTACTACAAGGACAACTATATCTAAACCAAAGTTAATCAGTAGGGTTGACCTAAGTAGTTAGTCAAAGCAATATTTGATACTGTAATATGTCTTCTAAAATGAACTTCATATCTACTACATTAATGAATATATAAAATATATGTCAGATGCAAATGATTTAGTGTAAGGTCGGTGGATTGTAGGGAATATACATTGTAATAAAATCATCTAAAGCATGTCATTGCAAATGCTTCTACTCCACGTAACCAACTCAACATGTAAAAATTGATGCATGATTGGACTAGATGGGGTTGCTAGAAGTGGTTAGAAAGTACTTTCACATCTCAATCTCTAATATTCTAGAATCTAGCCTTGGCTATCAAAGGTAGAAGGTAAGAGGTTTTGAGACAACGTGATATTTGTGGGCTATTATACATAATTGAGAATTGTTGTATGTGAGTTGCAAAAGTGGTTCAAATAAGTTGAAACTATTGAAATGTGTATTGGTGTTCTGGGTAGTTGGAGTTGTTGGCATGTGTTCATATTCATCTAGTTCTTCAAATATTATGTATCTCTCAAACACTTGTTTATGGTTGTTTTTGTTAAAGAAACTTGGAATCATTCACTCATAATGGCATTGTGTCTTAGACAAACCAAGTTAACTTGTCATCTTGTTTTGTGGGGCATCATTATTACTTTAGAAGGCGTGGGCAATATTTGTAAGAGAAACATAGACTTTTGAGACTATGACTACCTTCAACCAAAATTCCAAAATCTTACTAATAAAATTATTCAAAGTACTATGCATGGATGTTTTTGAGGGAGTGGTTTCTTAAATGCTTGATGCATATGGTAAGACATTCTGCCCTAGTCTTATCTTCAAAATAATATGATATCCATCTCTATCATCTCCTTCTCTATGCAATATTTTTCTCAAATTCATTAATAATCTCTATAATGTAGTATGAGCTTCACTTTATCCTTATGCTTCCTTATAATACACCTTCAATTATCTTGGATATGTCCTTAGATCTACATTGTGTGGTTCTAATCACTTATAGGTATCTATAAGCAAAATGATATTTACACAAATTTCCTCTAAATTAAGATGTCCAAATCTCTTAGGGCTTCCAAAGAGTAATCCATGAAAATATCATGAAATTATTCTCAATATGAAACTTTATACACCATTGAAACCAAGTCTATCACTCTATAAGGATTCAATTCAAGTGCGTGAATGGTGCAAAGAAAAGGATCCTATGGATATTCTTCTACTGGTGGGTCACAATTGAGACTATTCTAGAGCTTCTACAATAACACAAGTCTGCATATATTATGTTGGAATAATGATTTATACAAAATACTAGGTGGGGGAGTGAGTGTGGTATCCTTGACAATGTTGGATAGGAATATGATAGTCTTGATGAACAATGGTGGTGGGCTTGTTTGGAGAAAAGGATTTGACTTGTTGAGTGGAGGGAGATGAATGGGGTGTCTAGAGGATGATAGCATGGAAGGGCTTCATAGTGGGCATTGCAAGGAGGTTGGTCAAGTCATGTAGAGTGGTTTAGAAGGAATAGTTACACTCTAGCATCGAATGATTTAGATAGATCATGGGAGGACAGATATATTGGGGCTATTTCTCGATAATAAAGGTAAGGGAAGGGACTTTATCATCAGTAGTCAGTGGCAATGTGGTGTACTAAGATAAAAGGGTTGTATCTGAGGCTGGAGGATTGCAACTAGTGCATTTTCAATGGGGGGAGGAAATGAGATTAGTGGATGTTGAGTTAATCAAGTTTATTGTATGCATGTGGGTTCGGTGCATGCGTGTGGTGACTTGGGTAGATGTCTGCATACATGATCATGGCATATGTTGAGGTCCCTAGTACTATTGGTATCATCTATAAATATGACCAAAGGAGGATGGAGGTTGTGAGGATGAGGATAGTAGTGTTTTAAATTAATGTTAGTGGTTACATTGCTTACGCAGTGCATGCATGTAGAATTTGGTTGATTCATTTATCTTCTGACACTTATTACCAAATTCCTTCACTAGTTTAGTATATTGAGAATGTCTAGATAAAGAATAATGTGTCATTATGTATAGGGTACTGTAGGGAGAATTGATATGCTTAAACACCCAAGAAGGGATAAGTGTCTATGTAGGGATAGATGTGTCATTTTAGGAATCTATCTAGAGTGCATCCTTTGGGAAACATTGAAATTTATTGAGTCCATTTCATACCTGTCTTTGTGCTTTTATGGATAACTTTTCTAGAATTCATCAGTTTTGAAGAAGTTTCATTGTAGAGTGAATTGTTCTCTTCTTATAGATGTGTAGGTGTCACAATTTGCATGTTCAAGAATGAGGGAGGGCATGGCATTGTTATATGGAGGACAGGGGGTATTCATAGAGTAATGTTACAATCTTTCCATTATATTCAAGCCTTTCAAAAGATGTACTGCAATAATTGATAATCATATATCAAGTGTGTACGCTTGTTTCACTAACAATTAGCTATTAGCGGAAAACAAGATAGAAGGGTGGAGTAAATGTTTGTTGGGGTGGGGGAGGTATCTAGAGCTAAAATTAGCATATATTGATTTCCAAGAGCTATACGCTAGTCTTATCTATCAAGAGACATACCTTATAGAAGTCGTGAGAGATCTGTATTGGGTCTTTCTTCTAGGTCGACCATTGTGTGGTATTTAATTGCAATGACACTGAAGAGAGAGAAAAGATCCATCAAAATTGTTGTCTAAGTGTGACACTATTGTTGCATTGTTTGAGTTGGCTTGTTTGTATGTCATATGTGGCATGAATGTGATGGATTTGACCTCGAGACCTTTTGCTAGCATAAAGAGCTCTCAACCACTTGAGCTAACCCACCTAGCTATATATATATATATTATAAAGGACATGTGTCAACTCTAGGATGAGCACTAAAGGAGTATCTATTGCCCTCCCTAAATGATACAATGTTGGATCATATCACATTGAGGTGGTAAAGAGGCTTTGCACAATTGAGAGGGATACAAGTTCTTGAGGTGTAAATATTTTATTTATTTTAGTTTTTTTCAAAAAAATTACACCTCAAAAATTTGATCACTCTCTTGCTGTATAGATTCGGATTTAAGTATTAATTTTGATTTTAAAAGCAGACTTAAACTTATGTTACAACATCTCCTCCATATTGAGCTTTAGAGCACTTCACGCTTCTAGATACAATAAGCAATTAAAAGAACATATCAATATATAGAAAAAATTTAAAAAAAAATGTCTTAAACTAATGAGTAATAATGAATATATTTTTCTTAAAAAAAAATGATAAATATGTTTTTGGTAATACTACAATGATCCATGAAAAGAGAACACCAACTTTGGTGGAAACTCTAGCAACCATTATAAAACCACTAACCAAGGCCACCCTTAATTTTGGAGAAGGCACCCCCAAATTGATGAGTCAAGCAACCAGCAACCCTGATGTGAAAAAAAAATATTAATTAGAAGTTGAGATAACAACCAACCCATGAGAAACCGAAAATTACAATGGCAGAGCCTCTTTTTCCCTCCTCGTGTAGTCAGTCAGTAAACTAAACAAAGAATTGGCATCTGCCCTCGCTATCCAAACATGAAAGGACCACTGTCTCCCTCAGTCTTCCATTAAATGAAAAGACGTGGCAGCGGCTCCTTTAAGTCAAGTACACAGCTACAAACCCAAAACCAGCTTTGCTTTGCTTTCCATTACATGCACAGACAATAATCTACGGCCTCCACATCAAATTATAGATGCACATCAATCAATGAGTCCTACTTACTAAATCAAAATCAAGATTCAAGGGTATGCTTAGATCACGATAAAAAAAATGATCAGATTTCTGTAAAATAAAATACATTCTCTGTAAAATAAAATCCGTTTAATGTAGATTTTAAAGAGGGTGGCTTTCTGTATTGGTTATTAATAATCAGTTTGTTGAAAGTTTTAGTGCCATTTTACTGTGGAGTAAGTTATTACATCTTAATCAACTTGAAATCCAAAAACTTGCTGCTTAACAAGGAGAGCAATAAGCATCCAGCAAAGCAGCAATATGCTGCGGCTGTGAGGCACAGCAACTGTCAAATTTGATCACACTGTTGATCTAACTGTTGCTGTGTCCCACAGCCAAAGCATTAATTGCTATGCTGCTAGGTGCTTATTGCTTGGATCTCAACTAACTTAAAGATCCAACTTAAGATCCAACAGCTTGCTAAACAACAACTTTAACCATCACATTAAAACCTACTGGTTAATTTGGGCTAAAAATATTTTACATGCATCATGTTTAATATTTATTACTCTGCTGCATGTTTAATTAATTTGCACCCTCTACACTGCCACCACTGGTTTTTAAGAGGGCGGCTGAACCAAATTTTAACGGTCCAGTCCTTTCATTTCACGCCAAATGCAAAATTGCAATGATTCCAGTCTGAGGTCGTCACGGAGCCAGGCCCTCACTACCCTGACACAGCCAGCCAGCCAGCCAGCCGGCGTGTTGGCACTGTCTGGCACCCCACAACGCGCTATCACGCTCCCGCTCATATCTCTCACACTTGACACGAGCCGAACCACATCACTTGAAGTTGCCCTCTCAGTCATGTCTATCGGCGGCGCCAGCTCTCCTCGACTGATGTCAATGTGAGGGAATGGATGCAACTCTCACGTGCCATTCCTTCACGCCTCCTGCGTTCAGCGCGCGTGGGGAGTTCGAAATATGGCGGATCTCCACTCTCACACAATCCATTCGCACAACCACTCCCTTTCCGTGAGGTAGACGCAACAGTCGAGGAGGGAGGCTGGCGGGCTAATCTGTACTCCCACTCACGTCTCATCCTTCTTTACAAAGTTCCCTCGCTTCATCATCCGCCGTTGCAATCGCAGCCCTACAGCTTTTTGTACGGGGAAAAAAGCTTACGAATTGAAGCTTTTGGGCTCTATATCAGCACCTGCTAGGTTGCTCTGCATCGCAATCTACAGTGTCCCTAATTCCGAAATGTCCTCACGTTTTGCAATGGCGATCCTCTTTCTTCTTCTTCTATCAGTTTCGGTGAATGGGGATGATTATATGCAAGAGCCGACGCTGGACACCAGAGAGCAAGAAGCGGTCTACAAGGTTCTGGAAGCCATCAATTCTGATATCGATTGGAGAGGCCTGTACCCTGATAATCTCTGCACAGGCGGACCGCATGGCGTCGTCTGCGATTTCGACGCCCATGACAGTAAGTGGCACATTGTGGAAATGAACTTGGGTTGGGTATTCGACACCGCAAACAATCCTCCCTGTGGGAGAAATGCATCATTTAGCCCTTACATAGTTTCGATCCCGCGTCTGCGTAAGCTTTTTTTCTATAGATGTTTTATGCACACGACCTTGACCATTCCTGCCTTCATCTGGCCGGCTCTCGGGGAAGGGCTCGAGGAGCTTGTTTTCCAGGATAATCCTGCACTGCAAGGATTTCTGCCGCCGGAATTAGGGTTGCTTACTGGGCTCCGGCGATTTATTTTATCTGGAACTAGCATGGGGGGCACTGTGCCTGCCGTGATCGGGAATCTGACGAGACTCCAGCAGCTGGTTCTGAGTGCGAATTATTTTATCGGTAGGATTCCTGAGAGTATCGGGGATCTTAAGGAGCTGGTCATACTGGATTTGAATCATAACAAGTTCGAAGGCTGGATGCCACCGGAAATTGGTGAGCTTGTCAATATTGCCAAGATCGACGTCAGCTACAATCACTTGGATGGAGCTCTTCCGACTAGCATGGTTCATTTGCAGTCCGTGGAACTGATGGATATGAGTTTTAATAACTTATCTGGCGGCGTTCCGCTGTTTTTGGCCGAGCTGTCTAGGTTGCGATATCTGCATCTTAACGGAAATCCGGCGCTAGGGGGATTTATACCAGATATCTGGGGTAGAGTTACGAAATTAAGAAGCCTGGGATTGTCATCCGCAGGGCTTGTTGGCGGGATCCCAAGCTCTATCGGGTCTCTGAAGGATCTCAACTATTTGGCTCTCGATAACAATAGGTTAATGGGCACCATCCCCACTGAATTTGGCAGCATGCCTCAGATTTTTGAGCTGAATTTGAGTGCCAATGAGCTCACAGGACTGGTGCCTTTCTCTGCCAGTTTTGTACAAAAAATGGGCAGAAAACTTGCGCTAGAAGGTAATTCTGGGCTTTGTTATGATCCAAATGCAACAATCGGACGTGCTAGAGGAGCAAATAATCTAAATTCCGGTTTAGACCTGTTTCTTCCAGAATCTGTTGTGCAGGACAGCAACTTAGGATTGTCAGTTTCAGGATCGAAGATGATCATACAAATGGACAGAATGAAATTCAAACTGTTAGTGGGATTGTTTCAGGCGGCTCTAATTTATGCTACCTTCTTGTGAGAAGACGAATGGGTTCTTAGCAGAATTCATTGCAGTCCATAGCATTTACCCAGCAGATACCGGAAATATACGTTTGCATGTTTTGAGGAGGACAACGAGTTTTGGAAGCCACTGCAGCGTAAACCCATTTCCTGGCAGAACTCACGCTTTTGGATATCTCAATTTGATATAAGATGTATTTCCCGGCAAAACATCATATCCCCGAATCCTCAATAGTTTTAGTCGATAGATGAAATAATTGTATATATTAGTTTGTTTCGCTGCCTATATAAACTGTGCAATTGATTTATCTCTGCTCAAGGAGGGCAATGGAGCAGGATCTATGCTTTCTCTCTCTATATATAAAGAGGCCAACGGCCTTTGAGTTCGTCTCATTTTGGTTTTGTTATTAAGAATTTTTTAATGCAATAATATTTTTAATCACGAGCAGTGTGCCAAACTAACGTTATGAAATGAAGGTAAGGCAATTGATGAAAATTAACGCGCTTTGAATATTTTATTATTAGTTAATTGTAAGTAGCTTGAGATTCAATAAGCAATATATTTTCTATTTAATATATTGCTTGTTACTATATTGAATGGTGTACAGCAAATTAAATGATCTTATTATTCAGCATAGAATTTTCGAAAATTTATGGCCAGCCTAATTATTTCCCGTTAGTTTGATTGCTTCATCCTGCGAATCTGCGATTACAGCTACGCCGCCACTATATGGTCGGTGCCGGTGGTGCATCATGGATCTCGGATTCTCGGGGCATCCGCTTTGGATGTTGTTGTCTCGATAGAAGTACCTATCTGGTATTTAAAAGATACAGTAAGTGATGTTTCTTGAACGTCTCAAATTCGTTGAGTACGTTTTTCGTTTTTCACATTAAAAAAAAGTGGATTTGGATTGACATGTTTGTTTATTATCACAAATATATATATATATATATATATATATATATATATATAATTAGAATTATTTAGAATTTATTTATTGATANTGGGTTATTTCTTGAAAAAATGTTGAGAGTTATTTTTAGGAAAAGACATATTCTGTTTTCATTAACTAATCTATTTCATTATTTTATTGGTTTCTGCTGTCAACAAGGGTAAATTATTCAGTTTTATGAATACTAAATAATTTTGCTCCCATCAGGGTATTTAATATCTTGTGTATTTTGGGTGGTTGGGAGGAAGGAATGCATGTTAGCATCTTCATGTAGGTTTGATTCTTGTAAGTGACATGATGCTCTTGTTAAGTTCATATGTAATGATTGAGTGAATTATGTAATTGGCCATATACTTTGATTTTGAGGTCATCATGCCCACTTATTTCAATTTTGTTATTTAAACAAAAAATCATTTAATGTTTTTTGTTTGGATTGTAAAATGTTTCATTAACTTTAGTCACAACAAAATAATGTAGTTGAACTCATTTTGCATACATGGAGTCTATCCATTCTGACTTTAATGAAAGGTATTTGCAACTCTAATTGAGGTTTCATAACAAAAACTTATTCATCCTAACTCTAACTAACTAAATGCAATTGCAACTTTAATTGAGATTTTATAGCTTGATCTCCACATCAACACATGAACAAACTCAATCAACACAAAACACAAAACTAGATCATGTGATATTTAATATAAATTAAAGGATGTCTGGTTGGTTAAAAAAGGGGTTAGCCTATGTTCATTTGACTTGTTGAGGATTTGGTTTAATGAAGGATGTTGGGATCTTTAAACTCTAAAATGTGATCCATTGGAAGGGATCAAGGTTGGAAGTGACATTATTATGAAAATAAAGGCAACAAAGAGTTATAAAGGTATAATAGAGGGTTGATTTTGTTCATTAATAGTGTGAATGTTGAGTATATGTATTGGAATTGTTTATTGAAAAAGTTGTCTCGATGACATTGTGTACCAATTGGGGAAATCTATATTCACATTCTCAATCGTAAACTGTTTGGCTTATGTTGGTAACCAACTTCTTTCGCAATATGTACACTATAATGTTCTTGTTTTGAGTCTACAACATTGTTTTGTCACTATCAATACTTTGAAGGTTTAGGTTACACGTCACAACTCCAAATTCATGCCAAGTAGATTTACCACATAACCAATTGTAATGATTTGTATTTGCACACATAACCAGTGGAAGGGATCGAGGTTTACACAAGATGAGTTGCTTGCTCTATGGGTCCTTCTTTTCTTTGCACACACAAGAGGTTAGACAAACATGCAGGTCTATGGGGACTCTAAAAATGTGGTAGATTGGGTGTAACACCTCGGTTTTGACCCCACGGTATTAAATTGCATATGATGTAAATATTGTATTAAATCATGGTGTAGAGCTCAAGGCAAAGGCCCCACCATGGGTTTAGTGTTTGATGTTTTGGTAATTAAAATCGATGCCGATGGTTTATGTGTTAGCCAGGCACAACATGTTTTGAGACATCATGTAAAATGCAAATTAATAAAAGTACCACAACTAGCTATGCGCCGCAATGTTAAAGAGATTGGGGCATGATTTCACAAGGAATAGGGAGGGAGAATTATTCAACTTTGAACCTATGGAGAAAATACAAATGTCCAAAGGTAAAACCCATAAAGTTGTCAACTACTACTTTTGTTTTTTTGTGCCCAATTATCTAAAAGTGGTTGAAGAAGTTATCTCCTTGGGATGGAAAAGGCATGGAGGTCAAATTCGAATTAGGGAGGTCACCCATTTTTGGAAAATGTGTTTTTGACTTGTGGAGCAAGTAAAAATCTTGGGAAGGCATGCCCAAGCCATTATGCATCCATGACTTTCATTTCTCACCCATCCTCATGGAGTTTTGGCTCCCTCATGTAGCAAGAAGAGACTGAGATCTCTCTTCCACGGTTTGGTTGTCGTTTCTTTCTCTTCTCCATAGTTTTGGGTGTTGTTGGGGCGAATGGGAAGGAAGGGGCCATGATTTTGGGGTTTGAGGAGGTCGTTTTTGCCCCTATGAGAAAGCTAGGAGTTCTCCTCCACGTTTTTCTACATTTTTCTTATTTTCTCCAAGCTAGGAAACTCGTTTTTGGGTTGCCAGCGAATGGGAGAAGAGACCCACGAATTTTGGGTGTTGTTGAGTTCGTTTTGGCCACATTAGGGCCATAAACGAATATGGAAAATCGAATTTCTGTTAAAGGGATGTTTTCCCCATTTTATTGTGCCGATAATTGCAAATCCTGTTTTTGGTAATGCCTAGCGGATGGGAGAATAGATCCATAGTCTGAGGGTTTGATGAGGCCATTTTTACCTCTATGAAGCCCAAGAAAGTTTCCTGAAAATGTATTTGCTCATACTAGGTTGTTTTCCCCACTTTCCATTTTCGTTTTGGTTCTTAGGAACATTTTGTTCATATCCAACAATTGTGTATGACCGTGTTTGATTAAATGGGTTGACTGCGTGTTTGATGAAAGTGTGGCTTAGCTGGGTAAGTCCAAGGGACCCATGTGTTGTTGGTTAGTTTCCTTAGCAACTTGTAAAACACAATTTTTTATTGGCTTGGTTGAACAATTTGTGAAACCCAACGATGTGTTGGCTTGACTGTGAATGTTTTGGTTTTGGGCTATGTGTGAGTATGTTATTTCTCTAATGCCTTGTGGAATCATGCCCATCTCGAGGGTGGCAGTGATGCTGAGAGATTGATGAGCACACTGACCTATGGTTGGGTGGAACATTGCAACGACGTAGCTAGTTGTGGACCAACTTCTTTTCCATATAAGTATTCTTGTGTATTTAATCTCTTCAATGAATTGTTTATGAATTAAAATGAACATGATGAATGCATGAATGAAATAAATATGTTTGTTTCCGTTATAGAATGCATTATGCATCTGTGTAGGTTTTTATATTAATGCATTTTATTTTTATCCTTATGATATGGGGCTAGATTTTCCACTTTGACAGCAGCAGCATGTTGGTCGTGTCCTCTCCGTCGTTGGTATGAGGCGTGGGAACGTGACATTGGGCTAATAATAGGGGTATCATTTAGTGGACTATTCTAAAGCAATGGTCTAATAGGATCCAACTCCTTAATTCTTCTTTTTCTGGGATTAAAATCTCTCACATCTACAAGAAATATAACATGGCCAATGATAACTTATAAAAAAAATTGTATAGGCTCCTGAGGGACTTCTTTTTTATGAAGAAATCAATGATTTCATTCATGTCATTGAAGGTTTTGTGAAGGCATATTAGTTTTTTTTAGAGTTCAGTGTTTATAGCTTCAATACCTATGCTTAAAATTTTTGAATTGTACAATCCATTGTCTCTTTTGGGATGGTGTGACCTTTTTTTCTTACTATTATGATTTAGCATAGTATCAACATAGTGAGCATTACAACACATTATTTGGCTCATTGTCACTTGAGATGTTTTTCTGTTTTGAAATTGCCTAGTGTCTCGTGTGGGAAGCACCTATTTTGTAAAAGCTATTGTAACTTTGATTCAACCTTTGAATAACAAGTTACAATCTTTTTTCTTTTTGAAAAAAAAAAGATCGAGGTTTACATGAAAGTGACATTCTTTTGAAAATAAAGGCAAAAGAGAATTATAAAGCCACAATAGTGAGTTGACCTTCATTCTGTAATATCCCAATTTTGACCCCATTGCATTAAAGTTGTACATGATGTAAATATCGTTATTAAATCATGGTGAGGAGCTCAAGGCCAAGGCCCCACCATTGATTTAGCATTTTATGTATCAGCGATTAAAATCGACACCTATGGTTCTCGTGCTATCCAAGCACAGTATAAATTGAGACATCATGTAAATATGCAAATTAATAAAAATACCCACAATTAGCTATGCAATGCAACGAGAGATGGGGGCATGATTTTCACAAGGAACAGGGAGAGAAATTATTCAAACCCTTGAGTCAATATCTTTAATTCAAATGTCAAGAGAGAATCCATAAACTCTCAACTACCCATGACTTATGCTCTCAATCATTTAATTTTTCCAAGAGTTGGTTGAGGCAGTTAATGCCTTGGGAATGGAGAGGTATGGCAGTCGATTTTATGTATGGGCAAGCCGTGAAGTCTGGGAAACTGTATTCTTTCTTATGAGGCAAGTAAACACCCAAGAAATGTGTGCCGAGTTCATTCATTCCTCATATTTTTTTTCACCCAAAACGATTTTCATTCTCCTCATGCAACGAGAGCTAGAAGAGGGCATTCGCTTCATGTGTTTCTAGTTGTTCCTTCATCTTTCCATGGATGAGAAATTCGTTCTGTATTGCACTGTGTAAGAAAAGAATTAGGAGTGGAGGAGGACCGAGATTGGCTTGATAAACCTAGTGAAGAGAGGAACCTCACAGAAAGATGAAAAGAGGCTGGCTAATCTTCTATGCACACCTAAGAGAACACTATGAGGGAAGGTATGGCCTGAGGGATTGTGTAGCAGTGAAGGGAATACTTCCTTGTGTTGGGTGTGTAGGTATTGTGAAGGCCAAGCTAGATAGATATTGTAGAGGTGTCCATGTTGAAATATTGTAACTTCGAAGAATATTCTATATGTAATTTTTGTGGTCTCCGATGTTCCTACCGGGAGAATCACTTGTATTTCTTTATACCCCGATGTTTCTAATTAGGAGAATTAATAAGAGTCATGAGGAAGTCCCCTCCGTTGTAAGTCGGGTCATTAGTACCCCAGTTGTGGTTACTCGAGCCTACAAGATTAAATTAGGATTACTCGAGCCTACATAATTGAATTAATTATTAAGTGAACGAAAGAATATAAATAAAGGTGAGGTGCTTCTCATTTGAGACACACACACTCACTTGTGTAGCGCATGAGAGAGAGAGAGAGAGAGAGAGAGAGAGAAAGAGCCGTGGCTGGAGAAGAAGGAGGATCAGTCTTTTGGGTTTTATCTTTTATATTTTTGGGGCATTTATATTGAGGAAGTTTTTGCTGGGTTTTTCCCTTTAGGGTTTTCCCAGGATGAATTTGTGTTGTTCTTGTGATACTGTTTCTTTCAGTGATCCTGTTCATATGATTTTGTTATGAAATTCAAATAAAATGTTGATGATCTAGATTAGCATATGGAATTTTAACATGGTATCAGAGCTAGCCTGAATAGGACAGCTTTCACAAGGTGAAAAAGCCCTCTCTCTCTCCCCGAAAGAAATTAGGGTTTCGAGAAATTTTTTTATTTTCGGAAAATTACTTGCATAGAAAGTTGTGCCCTCCCAGAGCACATATATTCAGACTAGAATTGAGGTTTTTGGGTGAGTGAGTCTCTGGGAAAGTCAAACCCTAGTTTTACAACTGTACCGGAAAACTGCAGCACCGAAAAACAGCTGGAAGCTGCAGAGCTAAATCTCGCAAGTCTGATTTGGAAGGTGAAGACTTGAGATCTCCAGAAACCAAGCACACCAATCAACTCACCTCAGTCAAGCGCATCTCTTGGTAAGTTCAGTTTCTCATTCCGTAGAATTTCAAATTTGTGATTTTCTGACAAGATGGCCTCAAGCACTAAGCTTGAGGACAAGCTACAAGGCATAGAGAATTTCTGAGCATGGAAATACAGGATTGGTCTCATTCTCTAAGAGAATGATCTTGATAAATATATCAAGGAGGGAGTTGCAGAACCTGAAGCTAAGGAGAAGCACAAGAAGGATATGATTAGGGCACAAAGGATTATTGCTGACTCTATCAAGGATCACTTGATCCCTCAAGTGTCATCCAAGAAGACTCCAAAAGAAATGTATGATGCCCTATCCAGAATGTATGAGGGTAGAAACATCAACAAAAAGATGAATCTAAGAGCTCAACTGAAGAGCACCAAGATGAGTCATGGAGAATCCATCCAAGACTTCTTCACAAGGGTTTTTCAGATCAAAGAACAACTAGAAGTCATTGGAGACAAACTTGATGAATATGAGATGGTTATGACTGCTCTCAATGGTCTCACTAGACCCTGGGAGTCATTCATTCAGATGATGTGTGCCTGAAGTAAAGCATGAAGTTTGATGTGGTATGGGAAGACTTCATTCAAGAGGAGACTAGAGTGGAAAATAGAGAAGCTTTACTAAAGGAGGATGATCAAGCCCTAGCCACTCATACAAAGAGAAGAAGAAATCAACCCAACTTCAAGAAGGGAAACAAGAGGAAGTATCAACCTCCCAGGAAGTTCCAGAAGACAAGAGAAAGTCTCCCCGATAAGGACTACTCCAGATTTCAATGTTTTCATTGTGATAAGATAGGACACATTGCCAAAAATTGCCCTATGAAGAAATAAGAATATAAGAAGAAGATCAACAACAACAAAAGACATCATGCTTATCTAGCTAAAGATGAGGATGAAGAAGAAGAGGAGGAAAAACCTCCAAGAAAGCAAGCAAGAGAAGAAGATGCAGAAGAGTATGTACTATTCTATGCACTCTCTGGGTCTGTAACACTTGTCGGAAGACACTTGGCTTATTGATAGTAGTGCTTCAAATCACATGACGGGACAAAAGAAAAATCTGTCCAAACTTGAAGAAAAGAGCTCTCCTCAGAAAGTATCTTTAGGAGATGACTATCAATATCTGATCAAAGGAGTTGGTGAAGCAAGATACAAGATTGATTCAAGAAATACCCTAAAGATGAAGGCAATATTGTATGTACTAGGTCTAAAGAAGACTCTACTTTGTATCTCAGCTTTAGATAAGAAAGGATTCAAAGTTTCCTTCATAGATGGCCAAGTACTCATGTGGCCCAAAGGAAAGAAAATTGAAGATGCAGTTGTTATTGGTGAAGAAGAAGGAGGCCTGTATAAACTCAAGGGGCACTTAGAAACAACCTTTTTTCATGAGTCCACTGATCCTAGTGAACTATGGCATAGAAGGCTTGCTCATATCAATTACAAAGCACTACCTCATGTGAACAAAGTAGTGACGGGATTACTAGAGATGAAGATCAAACATGAAGGCATTTGCAAAGGATGTGCGAAAGGAAAGAATATAAAGATTCCATTTCCGAAGAGCGAAACAAAAACAAAAGGTATGTTAGAATTGATTCATTAAGATGTGTGTGGTCCAATGTCCTCCACTTATTTAAGTGGTTTTGAATATTACATTACATTTATTGATGATTCTTCAAGAAAGACATGGATATATTTCTTGAAAGCAAAGAGCGAAGTGTTTGAGAAGTTCAAGGAATTCGAAGCCTTGATAGAGAATATCTTAGACAAAAGGATCAAGACACTCCGATCAGAAAATGGTGGAGAATACACTTCAAAAGAGTTTGAAGCCTTTTGCAAAGATGCTGGAATCAAGAGGGAACTAACTACTCCCTACAATCCTCAACAAAATGGCATTGTAAAAAGAAAGAACATGACTATCATGGAAGCAGTGAATACAATGATATTATATGATCAAGATCTTCCAATGCATCTATGGGAAGAAGCATCCAGAACTGTTGTATATGTACATAATATAATATCTCACAGTGCTCTTGGATTCAAGACTCCATAAGAGATATTCACGGGAAAGAAGCCTGAGGTAAGTCACCTCAAAATATTTGGTTGTCCAGTTTATATTCATATATCGAAAGAGAAAAGAACCAAGTTGGATCCTTCCGGAAAAAAGGGGATATTTGTTGGATACTGTGAAGTATCCAAGGCATTCCGAATTTACATTTCTAGATTCCATCACATAGAAATCAGTTGATATGTAACATTCGATGAAGAAGCAGCCCTCAAGAGATCCAGGAAGTGCCAACACGAAGAAGTGTACGAGGAAGAGGAACCTCCCATAAATGAAGAAACTACATGTCTCCCTAAATATGAAACTCTTGAAGAGCATGACAAGACAGAACCACAAGAACCACCTATGATGGAGATGTCACGAAAGAGAAATCCTGCTTGGGCAAGAGAGATTATACAAGAAGCAGAAAGATATGGAGCTCCTGAAGGCTCCGCAAGGGTAAGTAAGAAGCCTACGATTTTCTCCAACTATGTAGCCTTGATGAGTGATCTTGTAGATCAAGAACCTACAAACTGCGAGGAAGCGGTACAAAATAAAGAATGGGTAGAAGCAATGACAGAAGAATATCAGTCAATAATGAAGAATTATGTATGGGATATAGTTCCCAAACCAGAAGGAAAGAGTGTAGTATCCTCCAAATGGATCTACAAGATAAAACATGCAGCTGACGGAAGTATCGAGAAGTATAAAGCAAGATTTGTGGCCAGAGGTTTCTCTCAGAAAGAGAGAATTGATTATGAAGAGACTTTTGCACCTGTAGCACGGTATACTTCAATTAGAGCTATCATGGCACTTGCATCCATGATGAAGTGGGACTTACCCCAGATGGATGTGAAGACAACCTTCCTGAATGGTGTAATTGAAGAAGAAGTATACATAGAAAAATCACAAGGATTTGAAGTTGAAGACAGATGTACTCACGTATGCAAGTTGAAGAAGGCCCTGTATGGCCTCAAGCAAGCTCCACTAGCTTGGTATGGAAGGATAGATAGTTTCCTGACGAGCATGGGCTTTGCCAAGAGTAAAGCCGATCCTAACCTTTACCTCAAGGTTATAGAAGATGAAATTGTCATACTATTACTATATGTGGATGATTTATTTATGACAGAGAATGAGAAACAAATTGTGGAAAGCAAAAAGAAACTTGCCGAAGAATTTGAGATGAAATACCTTGGGTTAATGCATTACTTCCTAGGTCTGGAAGTATGGAAAAGTTCAGAAGGAATCTTTCTCAACCAGGGAAAGTATGTTGTAGAGATATCGAAAAGATTCAATATGTTGGAATGCAAAGCCATGGCCACACCTATGGATTCCAACCTGAAGTTGTTAACTGATAACTCATCAGAGTTAGTGGATGTGACTCAATACAAACAGATTATTGAGTCATTGATGTATCTAACAAATACCAGACCATACATTTTTTTTGCTGTGAACACCTTGAGTCGGTATCTAGTTCAACCTAGATGTGTTCACCTAATAGCTGCAAAACATGTAATGAGATATCTGAAAGGGACTATAGACTTTAGTCTATACTATAATGGAAGCCATGAGTACAGATTGTATGGCAACCTAGATGTGTTCACCTAATAGCTGCAAAACATGTAATGAGATATCTGAAAGGGACTATAGACTTTAGTCTATACTATAATGGAAGCCATGAGTACAGATTGTATGGCTATATGGATGCATATTGGGTCGGAAGTGTATCAGACAAGAAAAGCACATCAGGTGGATGTTATAGTCTGGGATCTGCTATGATTTCATGGTTTAGTAGGAAACAATCCAGTGTTGCTCTTAACATGGTTGAAGCAGAATATATAGTAGCTTGCTCTATTAGTTGTGAAGCCATATGGCTTCAGAAGCTGATGTCGGGTTTATTCAACTTGGAATTGGATACTACCGTGATTCTATGTGATAACCAAAGTTGTATAAAGATGACAGAGAACCCAGTGTTCCATCATAGATTGAAGCACATAGAAATATGATATTTCTACATTAGAGATATGATGCAAAAGGGAGCCATAAAGATCCAGTATGTAAGCACTGATGAACAAGTTGTTGATGTGCTGACGAAGGCTCTGTCTCGAGTAAAATTTGAACAATTTCGTGACAATATTGGTGTTGTTCGAAAAGACCTTCCTCAAAAGGGGGAGCAGTGATGTTGCAATGGGATTGTATCATCCCTGGACACTTGTCCTAAATTGACCCGGTGACCTCGATCCCCGAGAATGAAGAGGGATTGTATCATCTCGAGACATCTGTCCAGAATGGATCCAGTGACTTCGGTCCTCGAGAATGTAGTAGGATTGTATCATCCTTGAAATTTTGTTCAGAATGGATCTGGTGACTTCGGTACTCGAGAATGTGGTAGGATTGTATCATCCGTGAACTTTTGTTCAGAATGGATCTGGTGACTTCGGTCCTCGAGAATGTGGTAGGATCGTATCATCCGTGAACTTTTGTTCAGAATAGATCTAGTGACTTCAGTCCTCAAGAATGTGGTAGGATTGTATCATCCGTGAACTTTTGTTCAGAATGGATTCGGTGACTTTGGTACTTGAGAATGTGGTAGGATTGTATCATCCGTGAACTTTTGTTCAGAATGGATCCGGTGACTTCGATACTCAAGAATGTGGTAGGATTGCATCATCCTTGGATTTAGTCCTAAAGTGATAGGGAGTGATTATCCCGTAATTGAATTCAGTGACTTCGGTTGTCAAGAATGTGGTGGGATTGCATCATCCCTAGACTTTAAGTCCAAAAGAGATCCGAAGACTTTTGTCTTCGTACTGTGGATTGCAGGTTGTTGCTGCTGATAATGATGTTCCTAATCGAAAGATTAGAATGTGATGATGATGATGTTCCTGATAGAAAGTTCAACGTGTGATGATGATGATGATGTTGATCGAAATATCAGAATGTGATGATGATGATGTTCCTGATCGAAAGACTAGAGTGTGATGATGATCGAAATTTCACAGTATGATGATGATGATGTTGCTGATTGAAAGGTCAAAGTGTTGATGATGATGTTGATCGAAAGATGATGTTGCTAATCGAAAGATGATGTTGCTGATCGAAAGGTCAAAATGCTGATGATGATGTTGCTGATCGAAAGGTCAAAGTACTGATGATGGTGTTGTCGATCGAGCGATTAAAGTGTTGATGCTGTTGAAGATTGAAGATGAAGACTATATGATGTTGAAAAGCTTCCAATGATTTATAGATGTGTCACCATAATGATGTTGATGATGTCCTCTCTCTCCTACTATTTTTGTTGTTGATGTTGTTGTAGAACACCCTTCTCGTTAAGGGGGAGTGTTGAAATATTGTAACTTCGAAGAATATTTTATATGTATTTTTTGTGGTCCCCGATGTTTCTACCGGGAGAATCACTTGTATTTCTTTATACCCCAATGTTTCTAATCACGAGAACTAATAAGAGTCATGAGGAAGTCCCCTCCTTTGTAAGTCGAGTCATTAGTACCCCAGTTGTGGTTACTCGAGGCTACAAGATTAAATTAGGATTACTCGAGCCTACATAACTGAATTAATTATTAAGTGAACAAAAAAATATAAATAAAGGTGGGGTGCTTCTCATTTGAGACACACACACTCACTTGTGTAGCACATGAGAGAGAGAGCGAAAGAGTTGTGGTTGGAGAAGAAGGAGGATCAGTCTTTTGGGATTTACCTTTTATCTTTTTGGGGTATCTATATTGAGGAAGTTTTTGCTCGGTTTTTCCCAGGATAAATCTGTGTTGTTCTTTTGATATTGTTTCTTTCAGTGATCCTGTTTATATTCTTTTGTTATGAAATTGAAATAAAATGCTGATGATCTAGCTTAGCATATGGAATTTTAACAGTCCATAGCTTTGTGGTTGAGCTCACTAACTTAGCAATTCTTCCTTTCCACTTCCTTAACAGTCTGATAAACCCAACTGTAGGTTGGCTTGGCTGAACCTTGGTGTATATTTGGCTATGTGTGAGTCCACTTCCTAGCAGCCTGATAAACCCAATTGTATATTGGCTTGGCTGAACCTTGGTGTGTATTTGGCTATATGTGAGTCCACTTCCTTATCATCCTGACAAAGCCACTTGTATATTGGCTTGGTTGAACATTAGTGTGTATTTGGCTATGTGTGAGTCACTTCCTTAGCAGCCTGATAAACCCAACTGTGACTTGGCGTGGCTGAACCTTGGTGTGTATTTGGCTATGAGTGAGTTACTACCTTAGCAGCGTGATACACCCAACTGTGGCTTGGCTTGGCTAAACCTCTGTGTGTATTTGGCTATATGTGAGTCACTGCCTTAGCAGCCTGATAAACCCAACTTTGGATTGGCTTAGGTGAACCTTGGTGTGATTCTGGCTATGCATGAGCCTAATGTTTCCTATTTCCTTGTAGAAATCATGCCTAGTTCAGGGGTGGTAGTTTTGTTGAGAGATTGATAAGCACAACTGCCCAATGGTTGGGTGGAACATTGCAGCAACATAGCTAGTTGATCGAGGCAACTCATTTTCAAGATAAGTATTCTCTTGTATTAATTCTGCAATGTATTTGTTTAAGAATTATTATGAATGTATTGAATGCGTGTTAGAGGTTCAAGTATAGTTTACTTATGTTATATTTTCTTGTCTTATATACATATGCATATGCTTTTTATCTCCAATGCATTTTGCTTATGTTCATGGGGTTAGATTCCCGGTTATAGCATTAAAATGCAACTATCTTAAGTGTTTCCGCACCCCGAAATATTCCCTACGGAAGGTGGAAAGTGGAAGGAGAAAGATGAAAAAGGAAAATTTAAATTAATATGAGTTTTTCCGCACCCAGGATTCCACCCTACTGTAGGCGAAAGACGGAAGATGAAAAATAAAATCTAAAGTGATGTGAGTTTTTCCGCACCCTGAAGTCCGCCCTACGGAATGCGGAAGGCGAAGAGTGGGAAAGAAAATATAAGGTAAAATTGAGTTTTCTGCACCTTGGAGTCCACCCCGCGAGATGCGGGAGGTGGAAGAAGGAAAGTGAAAAATGAAATATTAAGTAATTT
This sequence comes from Pseudotsuga menziesii, assembly GCA_001517045.1. Classification (NCBI taxonomy): domain Eukaryota; kingdom Viridiplantae; phylum Streptophyta; class Pinopsida; order Pinales; family Pinaceae; genus Pseudotsuga; species Pseudotsuga menziesii. The sequence continues at coordinate 308,317 of LPNX010201733.1, forward strand.
GGGTTTTCCGCAAGCTAGAGTTCTCTTGTGAAGGTGGAAATGTCCCGTTAATCACGGAAAGGAGTTTTCTAGTTGCGGAAATGATCTATTAGTTGTGGAATGACTATTACAGTAACAATTAAGCTTAAGCATGAGTGATACAAGAGGATACATGACCCATAACTTGTATGAAATACTTTTTGTCAGGTTTTATGGGTATGTTACAAAGTGGTATCAGAGCTACAGGTTTCAGCCCTGTCGCCTTTTTGGAACATCTAGTTCCAACGCATTATGGAAAAAAATTGTTCTAACCATAAAAGTTTTGTTAGAGCCATAGGTTACAACATCGGGCCTAAATGGGATAAGTTGAATAGTTTGCAAAGAGAAAACTGCAGTGAAACAATCGACAAGTAATCTATAAATTTCTGAGAATATCACGTAGCTAACAGTTGTGTTTATGAAAACATTTTGCAGAATCATAGTCACATCAAATGCAACATTCCACATAGTGTAATTTGGAAAATTTGGTCTTGGTTGGGCCAAGAAGATCAACATCATGAATGATGCACAGTATCCTTATGAGCCCAAGACAAATGCCACAGGGGAGAACATACAGGTTGAGAATGTTGAAACATAATCCAATGGGAAAAGAAATCAAGAGACTTCCCTAGATATTGCAGCCATAGTGAGGAGCCTAAGGGTGGAGTTGCAAAGTTTCAAAGAAGATAATGAAAGGATGATTAAAGCTCAGGAAGAACAAAATTAGTTGAATGCATCCATGCTATAGACTTTGACAGACATCCAAAGGAAGATCAACTCTGGGAATCATACAACAAATCCAGAAGGGAGTGAGAGTAGTTCAAGGAGAAATTCCCACAAGAGGTCCAATAGCTCAAGAAGAGTTTTTAGAGATAGAACATATACTCCAGAAATGTCTTCTAGTGGATCGTCTAACTTTGAAGAATCCATTGGGGGTTCAAGCTCTTCATCTAACGGGAGAAAGAGGAAGAGGCATTACAAGAACAATTCGTATGAGGAATTTAAAAAGGCAAAGCCTCCTACATTTGACGGTGAGGAAAAATCTGGTCAAGAAGACGAAGCTTGGATTCTTGGGATGAGAAAGCATTTCCAAGTCCAAGAATACTATCGAAATATGAAGGCAAGGGTAGCCATCTTCAAATTAAATGGAATGTTCAGGTACACAGGGTACTCCCAAAAGACCGAACACCTTGAGAAACCGCTTCACACAAATAGATCACAGATCAACACACCGATGTTTGTCACGTGGTTAAAACCCTCGAGAGGGAAACAGTCCACGGCCCCAGCCAAATAGCTACTTGGAGCAATTTATTATGCAAAAGAAGGAAAGTTACATGAGCTTCTCATAATCGATCAACTAGCCAAGGACCCTCTATGCTCTTTAAATAGAGATCATAGACCAATCGGGTGTTAAGTCACAGATCAATGGTAGGTATGATCTAAGAGAAGTTGAACCGTTGGATCACTCTATGTCTAGAACATATCGTGACTGTCGGATTAGAATATTTACAAATGCATACTGATGCATACTAAAGAAACACACTTTTACCTAACGGATATATTACACAAGTTGATCTTAACTAACTCCTAAGTGTCTAAATATCTTAACATCCCCCCTTAAGAACAACTTGGGATATGATTGAAGGATTTACAAAAGTGACACTATTAGGATAAGGAAGGAGGCATTAAAGCCTATCCCCCCTTAAGGACACATTCCTGAACTCCTAACATAGACCGAAGTTTAGAAAACTTCGCTTATGTAAGAGACTTGGTAAAGATGTCTGCAACTTGATCATCTGCAGGGAAATAGAGAACTTCAATAACACTATCATGAACAAGATTTCTAATGAAGTGCGTGTAGCTCAATGTGTTTGCTGCGCTGATGTAGAACTGGATCTTTGGCAACCTTGATAGCACTTTGATTGCTGCACCAAAGTGGAGTAGGCTGCTGCTGCTCGAATCCAAACTCTGAAAGGATCTGTCGAAGCCATAAAGCTTCCCGACTGGCATTAACCACGGCTCGATATTCTGCTTCTGCTGAAGAAAGAGCAAGAGCTTGTTGTTTCTTACAAGCCCAAGTGACAGGTCCAGATCCCAGACTGAAAACATAACCTACAATAGAATTTCGATCATCAGGATTGCCGGCCCAATCTGAATCACTAAAACCAACCAACAAAGGTTCCCCCCCGTACTGTAATGAATCCCAAACTGAATTGTACCTCGAATATATCGAAGTATTCTTTTTGCTTCTTTCTAGTAACTTTCATGAGGAGTTTGCATACAATGGGTAACACGACCAACGACAAAGGAAAGGTCAGGACGGGAATGAGTCAAGTATAAAAGAATACCAACCAGCTGATGATACAAGGTGGCATCTACTTCAAGGGAAGTACAAGTGGCAGAAAGTTTGACTCCAGACTGGAAGGGAGAAGGGGCTGGTTTACAATATTCCATGTGGAAGCGATGAAGAAGGTCACAAGCATACTTAGACTAGAAAAGAAAGATTCATTCTTTGGTTTGCAAGACTTGGAGACCAAGAAAATAATGCAAATGTCCTAAGTGTGACATTTCAAAATTTTGCTTAAGACTGGATTTCACATGAGTTATAAGTTTAGGGTTACTACTAGTAAGGATAAGATCATTAACATAAAGAACAAGTATGATGAGATGGTTTCCTACTTTCTTGGTATAGACATCAGGGTTAGAATGGCATCTAGAAAAACCAGTGTCAAAGAGAAAGCTATCCATTTTGGCATACCAAGCTCTAGGAGCTTGTTTAAGGCCATATAAGGATTTCGTAAGGAGACAAACAAGGCTAGAGTTATTCTGAACATATCCAGGAGGTTGTTCCATGTAAATTTCCTCATGTAAATCACCATGTAAGAAGACAAACTTGACATCCATTTGATGGACTTCCCAGTTATGTAAGGCTGCAAGGGAAAGAACAAGGCTGATGGAGTTCATTTTTGCTACAGGGGGAAGGTTTCATTGTAGTCAATCCCTTCAACTTTGGAAAAATCTTTGGCAACTAACCTTGCCTTAAGTCTTTCAACACTTCTATCTGATGCATATTTAGTTTTGTAGACCCATTTACATCTAATAAGTTTTCTTCCTTTTGGAAGAGGAACAAGATCCCAAGTATCGTTATTAATTAAGGAACGATATTCTTCATCCATAGTTGCATCCCAATTTGGATTTTCTGAAGCTTCTGCAAAAGTTTCTGGATCACGATTTTCAGAAATTTGAGCCAAAAGGGAAGAGGCTCACTGAAACTGAGACTATGTTCGACGTTGATCTCTAGGATCACCGACAAAATCACTAGTTGCTTCACATGTTGAATGGACCCATCAAGGAGGCATTGGTGCTGGTGCAATTGGAGGACCATGAGAAGGCGGAGGTGGATTTTCATCCTCACTGTCATCATCAGAAACTGAAGTTGGAAACCTGTCAAGGAAGTTGGAAGAAGAAGAAGACGAAGAAGAAGGCATAATTACCGAATCAGGGTCGCAGGCCAAAGATGGAACACCCGCCAAGTTAGGCCCGCAGGCCAAGAGATTTTCATCAAATTTAACATCTCTTCTAATGATTATATCATGTGAATGGGGTTGAAGAATTCTATAACCTTTTATATCTTCTGAATATCCAACAAATATGCACTTTTCACTTTTAGGTTGCAATGCTTTCCGTTTTTCATACGGAATGTGAGCCCATGCTTCACAACCAAACACACGAAAGTGACTTACATCTGGTTTAATTTTACTCCATGATTCTTTCGATGTTATATCGTGTAAAACTTTAGTGGGTGTGCAATTAACTATGTAATTTGCACAATTTATGGCCTCAGCCCAATATTGAAGACTTAGTCCCTTAGATTGGATCATACAATTAGCCATTTCTTTTAAAGTGTGGTTCTTCCGTTCAGCTACACCATTTTGTTGTAATGTATATGGAACAATGTGTTGTTGTTGGATTCCTTGTTCAGTGCAGAAAGTAGTGAACTTGTTGTTAACATATTCTCCTCCATTGTCAGATCTTAACTTAATAATTTGATGACCAGATTGTTTTTCAACAAGGGCCTTGTAGGTTAAGAACATGTTAAATATTTCGCTCTTAAGTTTTAGGAAGTAAACCCGAGTGCGTCTTTCGAGTTTTTCAAGTACACAACCGGAACAAACACCATCCTTGCAAGATACCATCGGAAGACCAGTCACCATATTATCTTTACATAGTTGTTGCAATGAACGATAATTTAAGTGACCAAATCACTCATGCCAAAGTTTGCTCAAGTTATCACTATGAGCAACAAAAACTGAAAGAAAAAGGTGATGACCCAAAGTTTTTAAATTTGTACAACCTGGTAATATCATCAACAGTTCTAGTATCAAGGACATTTTGAGGGCTTTTAAAATCTTTTATTACAACTTGATGAGGTGTAAACGTCACAGTTTTACCTTCACCTGAATGAGTAATTTGATAGACTCATAACAAATTGCAGGAAATTTTTGGAACACATAGTACATCTTTTGAAATGACCATTTTCTACTAGAACTGTTCCAAAACCTACAACACTTAGAGATCTATCATCACTAACAAATATTCGTTTGGTGTTACATTCATGCATAGTAGAAAAGATGGCTTGATTCTTAGCCATATGATAAGATGCTCCAGAATCAATGAGCCATTTATTTGAAGTAGAAGAAGAAGATGCAGTATAAGAGTAACCAGAAGCACAAAGTGCATGTCCATGAGAGTTAGATTCTGAAGACGAATCTATGCTGATGTGGTGCTTCTTCATTGCTGCTTCTAAAGCTGCCATCTTCTTGAAACACTTAGATTCATCATGATTATCTTTCCCAAAATTGCAAGGACGCTCAGTCTTATTTCCTTTTTGCTTGGATCCTTTGTCATTTTTTAAAGAAGAAGCTGACTGAGAGGGTTTGAGACCCTTGTTGTTTGGATTATTATTGCGAAAATTGTGTTTCTTGGGAGGCTTCGACTTTTCTTTCTGTTGGGACAATAAGGATTTCCCAAATGTATCTACATTGTTAATTATTTCAAGATGAATGAGTTTATCTTGCTCTCTAATTAATGAATCACAAAAGGATTCAAGACTGGGCTCTTGATAGCTAGCTGCAGTCAAGGATTCTTTCATGGAGTAGAATGTAGATACAAAAACAGAATATGCAGGTCCAAGTTTGGAAATAATATGATAAATACATTGTTTGTTTTCTTTCTTAATCTTTTATTTTGCACATAAGAGTCTAAGAGTTTTATACTTAAATAAATAGTCTTGAATGCATGAAAAATCATTTGGATTCAAGGAAAACAACTTATTCTCAAGTTGATGACCTCGAATTTCATTTTGTTTACCAAACACAGATTCCAACTTTTCCCAAGCTTTATTAGGTTCATCAATTCCAGATATGTGGAATCGAAAATCAGTAGAGATTGACATCCCAATCAATCCATGGGCTTCATCACATCTATTTTGTCCATTTAATTTTCTTATCATCATTAGTGGGTTCTGTTTCTTTCCTAGAGGTTATCCTAAAAAGTCCCCTACTTCGTAGAAGATCCTCCATACGAGATTTCCATGAGAAATAGTAAGAACTTGTAAGTATAATCTCACAAGAGGCGGCCATACTGTAAAATAATGGATTAAAAAAAATAGAAACTAACTATCTAGTTGCAAAGAGCTTAAAAAAATATGCGGTTCTAAAAAAACGGCATTGAAAACTGATTCTGGATGATGAAGTTATGCTTGATCAAAGAAAATGTTGAATATGTCTCTAATAGTGACGTGGCAAATATTAACTTGACCAACTAAAAAAAGAACTCCCCCCCCTTTCCCAAGATCAACCTCTGACAATCACTTTACAATAAAGTTGATTTGAAGTGAATCACTTTTGTAGAATAAGTGAGGTTCACTTTTACAATAATGTTACTTTTAAATAGTGCGGCAATAAATTAAAAGACTTAAGCGACTCATTTTTTATTTTATTTTATTTATGTGAGATGCACTTTTATAATAAAGTAACTTGAAAATAAAAATTGCACACACTAAAAAGTAGCTTAATAAGACTTAAACTCAAAACCTATTAAGAAATAAAGCAACTTTGGACCAAGTGAGCTAAGTTTAAAAAGTACATAAAAGAATGGAAAGAGAAATGAATTTTTTTTTTTTTACTCTTCTCTCTCGTTCTACGTGCTTGCCTTTTTTTTTCTTGCAAATCACAAAAAAAATGAAAAACAAAAACAAAAAAATCTTTTTCCACATAATGAGGTTAGATCTTGGTTAGCTTACCCGAAAAGTCTACGTTTTCAATTTTTCTCACTGTTTCTGATTTGCCGTGATCGCACAAGGTGCACAACAAAGAGCATACGTAGCCGAGAAGACAAGAAAATTTTTTTCCCTTACTATTTTTGATTCGCCGCGATTGTGCAAGGTGCACAGCAAAGAGCATACGCAGTCAGGGAAGACAATAGTCCGATACTAAAACAAAAAAGATCTAATAATAAAACTGATAAGATATGAGAGATTTAAAAAAAACAAATCCGTCACTATAACATTATACCTTCAGATTTGCCGAAATGGGTGTTTCTGGAACAAACGGAAACAATTTTTGATGAAACGAAAACTATTTCCTAATGGAAACGACGCTCCGGACGCAATGGAATAGCTCCCATAATCCAAAAATGCATAGAAAATATAGAACCAGAAACCCTTTCAAAGTTTCGGCAACACCGGTTCTAGATCTAGATCAAAACCAAAAGCAGCTCTTCATAAAAGCTCTGATACCATGTTCGGGTACATAAGGTACTCCCAAAAGACTGAACATCTTGAGCAACCGCTTCATACAAATAGATCATAGATCAACACACCGATGTTTATCATGTGGTTAAAACCCTCGAGAGGGAAACAGTCCACGACCCCAGCCAAATAGCTACTTGGAGCAATTTATTATGCAAAAGAAAGAAAGTTACATGAGCTTCTCATGATCAATCAACTAGCCAATGACCCTTTATGCTCTTTAAATACAGATCATAGACCAATCGGGTGTTAAGCCACGGATCAATGGTAGGTATGATCTAAGAGAAGTTGAACCGTCGAATCACTCTATGTCTAGAACATATTGTGACCATCAGATTAGAATATTTACAAATGCATACTAATGCATACTAAAGAAACACACTTTTACCTGACAGATATATTACACAAGTTGATTTTAACTAACTCCTAAGTGTCTAAATATCCTAACATGGAAGAGCATCTATATGGTGGGAGCACCTTAGGCAAGTGAAGAAGATCAATGAAAGAAATATTGTGTGGAAGCAGTTCAAGAAATATTTCAAGCACAAGTACCTCTCTGATAGGTACTATGATGATAAGATTAAATAATTCCATGAGCTGAAATTGGGACAATTGATCATCGAAGAATATGCAAACAAATTCTTGGAACTGCTGAGGTATGTCAGGTATATTCGAGATAATAAGGTAAAAATCCAATGTTTTCTAAGTGGGATACCTCAATCATATAAAGATAGTATTAAATTTGACGAACCTCGAACTCTAGAAGAGACAATAAGGAAGGCCAAGTATTGCTATGATCAAAACAAAAGCAAATCCGATTTCCATAAGGCATGGAAGGACAAGAAGAATGAGAAGTTTGACCAAAGAAAGAAAGGTTTCAAACCCTCTCACCTACGAAATCAACAAAAGAAGCCATCACAAGCTGTGACTAATCCATCCAGAATGATGGGAGACAAGGCAAGAGATCCAAAGGAGATACGAGAATCACTTCAATGTTGGGGATGTGGAGTAGACCATATGCTTAGGAACTATCCGCATCAAAATGAGAATGTAATTGAAGTTCACAACATCCAAGGAGCTGAAATTGTGGGTCAAGTGGCGAGGACCATCCCTAGAATGTATGCAGCACTAGAGGACCGCCAGGAAGATCATCAATCAACTGTGGTTGATGTTGAAGGTAATATTTCTAAGCAATCTATTTCTATCTTGATTGACCCTGGATCTACTCACAGTTATATCACCCTAAAATTGTTGAGATTTGTGCTTTTAAGAAATTAAAGCATAGTGAATCATGGTTAGTTCAGCTAGCCACTAGAATTGAGAGAAAAGTTAGTGAAATTGTAGAGAAATGTCCATTAGATATGGATGTGCTATTCACTTATGCAAACCTGAATATTCTGCCACTTGGTTTCTATGATATTCTCATTGGAATGGACTAGTTAGAAGCACACAAGGTTAAACTTGATTGCTACAACAAGACATTTGAATGCATGGATGAAGAAGGAAACCCAAGGGTTGTAAGATGCATTCCAAAGGTGATTTCTAATAGGCAGGTTTCAACAATGCAGTTGAAGAAGTTCTGTAGGAAAGGTTGCCGATTGTATGCATCCTATGTTTTGGATGCAATAGAAAATGAAACTCTTAAGTTTGAGGACTATCTTGTATTGCAAGAATTTAAGGATGTTTTTCTCGATGAGATTCTAGGACTTCCTCCAAAGATAGACATTTATTTTACAATAGACCTTGTGCAAGGAGCTGCATCAGTTTCCAAGACACCCTACAGGATGAGTACACCAGAATTGCTAGAGCTGAAAATGCAGTTACAAGAGTTGTTGAAAAATAAATATATTAGGCCGAGTGTGTCCCCATGGGGAGCACCAGTTCTATTTGTGAAAAGGAAAGATGAGACACTTAGGTTATGTATTGACTAAAAGCAGTTGAACAAAGTTACTGTGAAGAATAAATACCCATTACCTCAAATTGATGGCATTTTTTTATCAAATGAGAAGAAAAAATGTATTTTCAAAAATTGACTTGAGGTTTGGTTACCATCAGGTAAGAATCAAAGAGGAAGATATTCATAAGACAACCCTTTAGAACAAGGTATGGGCACTATGATTTTGTGGTGGTACCATTTGGTCTCACAAATGCACCAGCTACATTCATGTGTCTCATGAATAGTGTTTTTAGCAAGTATCTGGACAAGTTTGTTCTTGTCTTCCTAGATGACATTCTTATTTACTCTAAAAATGAAAAAGAGCATGATGAACATTTGAGAATGTCATTGCAATTGCTAAGGGAGCATAAGTTGTATGCAAAGTTGAGTAAATGTGACTTTATAAAGATAAAATTCATTATTTGGGTCACATTATCTCAAACGAAGGAATATCTGTGGACCCTGAGAAGATTGAGGCCATTATGAATTGGCCAACTCCAAGAAATGTGACAGATGTGAGATCCTTTATGGGACTTTTCGGGTACTACAAGAGGTTCAATGAAGGATTCTCCAAGGCCGCACATTCAATCACTTCCTTACAAAAAAAGGGGATAAAGTTTGAATGGAAACCAAGATGTGATGACAGTTTCCAACGATTGAAGAATCTTCTTAAGAGTGCACCAATTTTTAAAATTGCAGACCCAGAAAAAGACTTTGTGGTGTGTACCGATGCACGAAATAGAGGACTTGGAGGAGTTCTTATGCAAGAAAACCACGATGTATGCTATGAGTCAAGAAAGTTGAAGGAGCATGAGAATAATTATGCTACTCATGATTTAGAACTTGCAGCCATAGTACATGCTCTAAAGATGTAGAGGCATTACTTAATTGGAAGGAAATTTGAGCTAAGGACAGACCATTGTGGTTTGAAATACTTGTTTGATCAGCCAACTTTAAATGCTAGGAAAGCTAGGTGGTTGGAATTTTTGTGTGAATTTGATTTTGAAATCAAACACATAAAAAGAAAAGAAAACAAGGTGGCTGATGCACTCAGCTGGAAGGTACATGAAATGCATGTGGCATGTCTTAATACTTGCCTACCCAATTTTAGGCAGCAGATTATTAACCATATTGCCGAGGATGAAGTGTACGTGTAGATAAATGACAAGTTGTAGCAGCAAAACCTTGAAAGGAAGTACGAAGGATATCAATTGGAAGGAGACAAACTTCTTACTTATAAGAATATAATTTATTTTCCAAATGTGGCAAACTTGAGGAGGATTGTTATGGATGAAATCCATCAAGCTCCATATTATGGTCACCCAAGATATCAGAAAACAATTGCTACAACTAGAAAGCAATATTTTGGCCAAGAATGAAAAAAGACATTATTGAGTAGATTTATAAGTGCATGAAATGTCAAAAGGTGAAGGTTGAACATCAAACCCAACAAGTTTGTTGCAACCTTTTCCAATCCCAGAATGGAAATGGGAAGTTATTTCCATGGATTTTATTACAAGGTTTCAATGACTATGAGATAACATGATTCCATCATGGTTGTGGTGGATAAGTTAACAAATGCATCACATTTTATACTTGTAAAGTCCACTTATAAATCCGATGGCATTGTAGATATTTTCATGAAGGAAACTTTTAGATTACATGGATTTCCTAAGGAAATAACTTCTAACAGGGATACCAAGTTTACTTCAAATTTTTGGAAGGTTCTTTTTGCAGATTTGGGTACAAAGATGAACTTTAGCACCGCCTACCATCCTCAAATCGATGGACAAACAAAGAGAGTAAATCAAGTGCTTGAATACATGCTTTGCATGTATGTAATGGACAAACCATCAAAGTGGGAATATTATTTACACTTGGTAGAGTTTGCATTTAATATTGGGCAGCAAGCATCACTGGGAATGAGTCAATATGAAGCTTTATATGGAATAAGATATAAGACACCAGTGACTTGGGGTAATCTACTGAATAGAATTGTGATTGGTCCAGAATTTCTTAAGGAAATGGAACAAGAGGTTGCAAAGATTAGACAGAGCTTGAAAGCAGCCCACAATAGACAAAAGAGCTATGCTAGCAAGCATAAAGTGCATAGGGAGTTCAATGTTGGAGATCATGTTTATCTTAGAGTAAGGCCAATGAAGAGCTCCTTGAATCTTGGGAGTTGTGCCAAGCTATCACCAAGATATTGTGGGCCATTTGAAGTGCTTGAAAGAATACAACTATTTGCATATAGACTTGCATTTTCTGCTAGCGCTAGAGCTCATAATGTTTTTCATGTCTCTTTGCTTAAGAAATATGTACATGATCCTAACCATGTGATTAATTGGGATGTGGTCCAGGTGGAACTCAAGGGAGATTTCCAACTCGAGCCATTGCGCATCCTAGACAAGAAGGTAGCATTGCTCCGGAACTGAGTCATTGGACAATAAAAATGCAATGGAAGTACTACGATCCCGATGAGGCTATATGGTAGCTGGAGGATGCCATGAGAGTGGCACATCCATTTTTGTTCAATTTTGAAGATCACTAAGGACAGTGCTAATCTAAGGGGGAGGGGAATGCAATATCCTGATTTTGACCCTATTGCATTAAAGTTGTACATGATATAAATATCGTTATTAAATCATGGTGAGGAGATCAAGACCAAGGCCCCACTATCAGTTTAGTGTTTTATGTATCGGTAATTAAAATCGATACCTATGGTTCTCGTGCTAGCCAAGCACAATATAAATTGAGACATCATATAAATACAATTTAATAAAAATACCCACAACTAGCTATGCAATGCAACAAGAGATGGGGGCATGATTTTCACAAGGAATAGGGAGGGACATTATTCAAACCCTTGATTCAATAGGGTTAATTCAATTGTCAAGAGAGAAACCATAAAATCTCAACTACCCATTTTGACTTATGCACTCAATCATTTAATTCTTCCAAGAGTTAGTTGAGGCAGTTAATGCATTGGGAATGGAGAGGTATGGAAGTCAATTTCATGTATGCTCAAGTCGTAAAGTTTGGGTAACCATATTCTCGCTTATGGGGAACATAAAAACCTAGGAAATGTGTGTCGAGTTCATTCATTCCTCATATTTGTTTGACCCAGAATGATTTCCATTCTCCTCATGCAGTGAAAGCTAGCAGAGGGCGTTTGCTTCATATTTTTCTGGTTGTTCCTTAAACTTTCCATGGCTGAGAAATTCGTTCTCTATTGCACCGTGTAAGAAAAGAATTAGGAGTGGAAGAGGACCATGATTGGCTTGAGAAGCCTAGTGAATAGAGGAACCTCACAAAAATATCAAAAGGGGTTGGCTAATCTTCTATTGAACCTGAGAGAACACTGGAAGGGAAGGTATGGCCTGAGGGACTGTGTAGCAGTGAAGGGAATACTTTTTTGTGTTGGGTGTGTAGGTATTGTGGAGGCCAAGCTAGATAGATATTGTAAAAGTGTCCATATCTCTGTGGTTGAGCTCACTAGATCAGCAATTTTTCCTTTTCACTTCCTTAACAGCCTAATAAACCAACTGTAGGTTGGATTGGCTGAACCTTGGTGTGTATTTGGCTATAGTGTGATTCCACTTCCTAGTAGCCTAATAAACCCAATTGTATATTGGATTGGATGAACCTTGGTGTGTATTTTTCTATATGTGAGTCCACTTCCTTAGCAGTTTGATAAACCCACTTGTAGATTGGCTTGGATGAACCTTGGTGTGTATTTCTCTATGTTAGTCACTACCTTAGCATCCTAATAAACCCAACTGTGGCTTGGCTTGACTGAATCTTGGTGTGTATTTGGCTATGTGTGAGTCATTTCCTTAGCATCCTGATAAACCCAACTGGGGATTGCGTTGGTTAAAACTTTGTTTGTATTTGGCTATATGTGAGTCACTGCCATAGCATCCTGATAAATCCAACTGTGGATTGGCTTGGCTAAACCTTGGTTTGATTCGAGCTATGTGTGAGCCTGTTATTCCCTATTTCCTTGTAGAAATCATGCCGATCTCAGGGGTGACAGTTGTGTTGAGAGATTGATGAGCACAACTGGACTATGCTTGGGTGGAGGGTTGCAGTGACATAGCTAGTTGCTTAGGGTAGCTCATTTTCAAGATAAGTATTCTCTTGTATTAATTCTGCAATGTGTTTAAGAATTATTATGAATGCTTTCTAGAGGTTCAAGTAGAGCTTAATTTTGTTATATTTTCCTGCCTTATATACATTTGCATATGCCTTTTATCTCCAATGCATTTTTCTTATGTTCATGGGGCTAGATGCCCGGTTATAGCGTCAAAATGCAACTATATTAAGTGTTTGTGCACCCTAGAATCCACCCTACAGAAGGTGGAAGGCATAAGATGAAAAGGAAAATCTAAAGTAATATGAGTTTTTTCGCATCCCAGATTCCACCCTATAGAAGGCAAAGGCGGAAGATGAAAATGAAAATCTAAAGTGATATGAGTTTTTTCGTACCCCAGAGTCCGCCATATGGAATGCGGAAGGCAGAAGGCGGAAGGCGGAGAGTGAGAAAGAAAATATAAGGTAAAAATGAGTTTTCCGCACCTCAGAGTCTGCCCCGCGGAATGTGGGAGGTGAAAGGTGGAAGGCGAAAAGTGAAAAAGGAAATATTAAGTAATTTGAGTTTTTTCACAACCTGGAGTCCGCTTATGGAAGGCGGAAGGCGAAAAGGTATTGTTAATCACGGAAAGGACTTTTCTAGTTGCAGAAAGGACCTGTTAGTTTTGGAGTGACTGTTACAGTAACAATTGAGCTTAAGCATGAGTGATATAGGAGAATACATGACCCAAAACTTGTATGAAATAATTTTTTTATATTCTTTTAGTCAGGTTGTATTGGTATGTTACACATTCACTAATAATGTGAATGTTTAACAGATTTATTGGAATTCTTTATTGAAAAACGTATTTAAATTTCTTCTTGAAAAGGTGGGCTTATCTAACAAATAGGGCATCCTTAGAATCCAGATTCATGCCTAGTAGAATTAACCACAAATCATGTAAATCAAATAGGAATAATATTGAATTCACATAATTGGTGAAATAAATTAGGCATTACTTTCAACTCTATCATTTCATCAAAACAAGTCTACACAATGTTTTAAAAATAATGGTGGGGAAGATCCATGAATAAAGGAAGAACAATAAAAAAAGAAAATAGAAAAGAAATTAAGAAAACTATTTTGAGCCCAAAGGGGTTGGATCCATTGGTGAAGAGAGGATTTTTTCAATTCCAATGAGGGTCGAACTTGGAGCCATGGGGGCACCTTAAGGTAGTGGTTGAACTTGTGGCTCCACCCAGAGATATTGTATTAAATGATATAGTGACCCATGCACACATAAGTGAGTCAAAGCCAACCCCCATGTTTTCCTAACATTTAAGTTCATTCTTGCTAACTCATTATGTTAAGGTTGTGTCTCATCAGTAGGGATATCCAAGTTCAATTCCCTTTATGGGTGAGCTAGTTGGGATGAGACACCCAAAATCCAACCAATTGAAGATTGGTGTGTCCCAGGCTAGGTGCAATCCCTGGATGATTTTGATCATTTAGATTCCCCTGGATTAAGGTTTCTTAAACCAAAAGTCACTCTTATAAGTGAAAGAGATTCTAGAAAAAAAAGAAAAATAAATAAATAAATAATAAGAGAAATTGTGCTTATTGGAATGAATAATATGAAAAAAAGAAAAAGAAAAAATAAAGATAGTAATAAAATAAATATAATATAAAGTTAATAATGATAAGTAATAAGGTTTTATTAATGGTCATTATTAACTTTATATTATATTTATTATTATGGTAATTGTTAACTTATTCTATATTTATTCATTATTATACTAATTTCTTCTCCATTTAATATTAGTGAATTAAAAAATTATTTCTTAATTTAGTTTAATAAATATTTTTATTTTTTAACGAAATTAATGGTTTATTAATCTACCTTTTCCTTTATTATTGGTTCTAGTGAGTGTAACTTCTCTCTTATTATTTCATTTAATTTCTTCTCCCTTTGTTCAAAATTTGTTTTCCAATTTCTTCTTTATTATAAATTTTTATTGTTCGTCCTTCCTTTATACATGGATCTTCACCACCATTATTTTCAAATAATTTTAATGACTATCTCTCCATTACATGCTTATTATTATCCATATTCTTTTCTTATCATACACAACTTATTTTTTTCGGTATTCATGAGGATGGGAGGAATGTCCACTCGAAACGTTGGTTTTCAAACTTCAACATAATGAAAATCCAAAAGCATTGACACAATGTCTAACCATTGTCAGAACATCCATAGTCAAAGTCTATACAATATGATGTAAAAAACATGAACATGTGGTTTTCCAACCTTCCTCCATTCCATTGAACTTTGGGGAGGTCACGAGATTGAACCCAAGGATGTCTTAAGCTAGTCATTGAGGCCAAATTGGATCACTCGGCATGGGAGGCCTAGCATTTTTTGCCAAGAGTAAGCATATTTAGTTATTCACAGGGATGTCGGTCCACATTAGTCCCTTCCACAATGTGTGGGTATACCACAATAATGTAATGTAAATTATAGAAAAAGAAAAAAAACAACAATGATTATATGCGCAACATGAAGCATTACAATACAATTATATATCCATCAACCTACTAACACTATGGTAGGTATATGGCTTGTCACCAAGTTAAATCTTGAGTGCGGAAATAAAATGTAATTTCTCTACAATTCACTATCACACTATATTCATGCTCTGTCAATCATTGTCATTATTGTCGGTGTTTTCACACCAACACGTGCCAAAAGGAACCTACTAGAGGTTGTGCTAAGTCTAGTAGAGTTTCAATGGAAAGAACTGAAATTAAGAGATTGAAATGAAAATAACTTATCCAACAAGCAAGTAGAGTTTGATATCAATGGAAATAAATTTAAACTAACATATTCAAGCATCCTTCATCAAGCAAATCATGATACAAACATATTTCAAAGAATAAATAATGCTCTTTCATTATGTAAAAAATGGAGTTTACAAGGATTTAGGATATCCTCTAGATTGTTGTGGAAGGGGTCCCTGTAGCTATCCAAGAGAGGGTCCATTTGATCTCCTAGTATTCTATGATCCTATAGCCACACATCACATATGCGATCTCTAGCAAGGTGAGAAGGGGAAAAAAGAGGGCAGTTCAGATCTTGGGGATATTTTTACAAAGTAACGGCTTGAGTAATGAATGGAGATCTGGTCATGAGCGATGGACCTTGATGGTTCATTTATAAGCATGACAGATAGCTATAGGATAAGGATAAGGCTTTTATTTTTTATTTTTGGCTTTTGGATTTTGCCTTTGATTTTGTGCCTTCCAATTTTTTTATATATCATTTTTCCAAATTGGGCTATTATAGGTGTTGTGACGGGTTTCTTATTTATTGAATATAAAAAGGATAAACATCCAAAACACATGTCAGGGACAATGTTGCTCATCTATTTCAATATAATTGAGCAATTTTATTTTGTAAAATAGCCCATTTGTGTATGACTTTGATTTTTTGGTTTTACCAATGTCCAAATGTCGGAAATGAGACGTAGTAATGATGCATATGAGTGATGGGGATAATGACAAGTTAGGTGGAAAAAATTTAGGTGTTAACAAATTCCCCCCTAATGTGTGAGGTCAGGAGGTCATCTTATGGATGACATTCATCATAGGATATTCTTTTCCAATGTCATGGTGGCATAGAGAATTAGGACTACATCAAAGGTAGGTCACCCTTCAATGGGACTACAAGGTCCCTTACTTACAAGTGCAAAACTGAATATGAATGAAGTGCATACAATATCAAATATATGGATGAGACATGAATTCCCATGCTTGTACCAATGTCTCAAAGTAAAAATTGGATCAAGGTCCAAAGGGGACCTAATCAATACATGGATAATTGTTCTATACATCATAAGTGTCCAAGATGGACTCAAATATGGAATGTAATCATGGTCAAACCATGGCTGGTCTGAAGAATGGAACAATGGCATTCTCAGGGAATGTTGAATGTTGAATGGTGTTTTTGGTTATTTTGGATCATTTATTGTTTCCTAGATCCACTCCCACTCACCCATGCACTCCAACACACCTATCCTACCATAATACATGTACTAGCATGCTTCAACCACGTTCACATGGCCATTCGTGACCGTTTGAGGTGGTTTGGGAGCTCATTGGTCCACCTAGGGGGTTTTGAGGTCCAATCTAATCCTGCCACATGTATGCATCCAATTTTCCTCCAAAGGCTAATGATTTTATCCTATTATATTATATTGATGTTCCAAACATATTTACATGTTGGACATTGATAAGAAACTCAGTTATTGGCACCATTCATATGTGTTAATTTTGTTATTTTCATTGTTTTTTTGCATAGTTTGTGAATTTATTGAGTTGTGAGTCCTGAAATAAATTAACCACAACTTTAACTAGCCATGGAAATGTCTTTTAGCTCGTCTGTACCAGTCATAACTAGCCATAAAACTGTCCTTCCTTCTTCTGCTAGCTCGTCCTTCTAGAATCTTCCTTGACTTCTGCCTTCTATCTTTAACTTCTCCACCTGCCTCTTTCATTTACTCAGATCTACCTTCCTTGTCACAACTCTCCTCCCATTCTTTATCCGTTGCACGCATGTTTTTATCTTTTCTGCACCGATTCCTTCTTATCCTGCTTTTCCCTTCTGTTGTGCATGCATTTTCCCCTTTATTGCTTTCTCGTGGACTTATTCCTTGTCCACTTTCCTTGGCTCTTTTCCTAGACCAATAGGCCCCCAACACTCACATGTGGCTCATCCCAAGCCACTAAGAAAAAGGGATTTTGTTCACAAGAATTTTCTGCCACAAAACTTTACTTTTCCCTAAAATTTATGTTTTTGGCCCAGGTTCAGGCTGCAGGGGAGGACCAACCTTGTCCTAGAACTCCTTCACCATCTGTTGCACTTTAGTAACTTCCTCTGTGACTTCCTCTGCCTGTGCAAAAAAATTCTCTAGATGGTCAGAATTGATATGTTTTGAGGATCCTGCCTCTAGTGATTGTGCGATTTGTTGAAGCTTTTGGTACACATGGCGAATAAGGCCAATGAATCATGCTGCCTCTGGCTGATGTTTCTCCACCTCAGCTTTCCTGGTATGCTCTTGATTACGTAGAGCATGGACTTCCTACTGCAGTCGCTTGATCTCTGCCATTTTTATCACCTTCTCTTAGAAGGGCAGCTTCTTCATTTATGCCTTTGTTGCGCTGATTTTCTCATCTGTATGTCGTGTGTTTTCCCATTAGAGGAAATTTGAGGTCTAAAATGGGCCTCCTAAGGAAAATAATAAAATAATAGTTAAAATAATCAAATAATAGTTATTAATTTTGGAGGAAGAATAAAAAAAACTACTTTTTGTGTTCGTATTTTTGACATATCTCCCTGTGTTTTTACTCAAATTTGAAGTGGGAGAGCTCATTGGATGCGGAATTTAATTCCACATCCAATGAGTACCCACACTGCATACTTTTTATAGATCTCGCTACCCCAAATTTTGGGTAGCGGTATCTATTAAAATTATGCAATGTGGGTACTCGTTGGATGCGGAATTAAATTCCACATCCAACGAGCTCTCCCGCTCTTAATTTGAGTAAAAACACAAGGAGATATGTCGAAAATACGAACAATAAAAGTAGTTTTCTTTTATGACAAATATGTCAATTCAACCATTATGGTTGACTCATTTTATGGAAATTAAATTGGTTCTTGAATTCCAACTCACAAAATTAATTATTGGCGTTTTCTTATAAGGCCCATTTTAGACCCCAAATTTTCTCTAATGCTTATGTTTTCTGCAGTTTCATCTTCCAGGAGCGCTTCTCATATCATGGAAACAACACCAACTACTTTTGCGCAAAGTGTTTGTCCCTTAGTAGTCTTCCCAGTAGCCTCATACGTTGCTCTTACTCTCTCCTCGAGCACTTCAGGAGGTGTGCTCAGTACCTTCCTAGCTTGAAGCTCCTCAACCTACTTCTTTAGTTCCACTGCAATATGCGACTACCGAGAAACCTTAGCTGCTGAATCTTCATCTTCCTAGCCTGCTTCTGGTGGGAACTCAGCAACGACATTCTTAATAGTTTGAGCGAGTTAAACCCTGCTTTGCTCACATGTGGTAATTTCCTTCTCTTTGTCCTTAAGGAGGGCCTTGCGCGCCTTTTCCTTATTTTGCTGCTTTGTTTCCTGATAGGAAACAACATTCTCCCGCAGCCGTACTTCGGTCGCGGCTTTTTGCTAGATATCATAGACATCATTTAAGCTTAATTTGGAGAATTCTATGTGCATGTTCTCGAACTTATGCATAGTTGTATCAAACTCAGTCGTTCCTGTCTCCATTACCTGCGCCTGGATTTTGACCTTGATTGACAGTTTCAGTTTGGCATGACTAATGGGACACTTGGATCCATGCCATATGTTTTAGCCTCCACAGTGGATTTGACGTCATTAATGGCCTCTAGAAGCTGATTAAGGTGCTGTGACACCTGATTAGATACACTTGTCTATTGTATCCTTCAAATTGGCGAGGCTATCCCTTGCGACATCTGTGACAAATTCTGCTATCACACGAACATCCTCCTAAGTCAAGGTATCTGTGTTAGTTGTTTTGGTCTCTTTCCTCTTCTTTCGCGGGGGTTCCTATCCTTGTTGTTGCGTTTGATGCTGGGTTGGTATGTTCTCCTGACTAGGCGTGCACTCTGAATCATTATGATTAGAGCCACCTCCTCCTGCATTATCATATTCCTCGTCCTCGTATTGTGACTGATTTTCTTTATCATCGCCTCCTTCGTTTTCTTGGCCATTAACTTGGTGCACTAGTGGGTCCTCTTCGTTTTGTCCCATGGCAGCGGCTCTGCCAGTGGGCCGCACCATTAATCTAGCCACTCCTTAATAATTTCATCCACATCAGCATAAGTGATTATGAACCCTGCTTGTGCGCTTGTTTTGCTGGGTCTTTCTTCGACTCCAAAACCATGTTATGCACAACAACCTAGAAATTGATGAAGGGTGCATACTTGCGCACTGTCGTAGCCCGGACTCGTTGAGATTGGCGAACAACATTATGCAGAACCTATGCGTGCAAAAAGAACTTGATGTTTTTATCCTTTTGTCAAATCTTGTCTTTCTTGTCTTCCCACAAGTTCTGGTACTTTTCCCCATGGCAAGATAGTGGGATTTCCATTTGTTTGTAATCTGGCGGGTTGGCCCATAGGGTGAATGAGATCAAGACGAGCAACCAGAAGTAGTGGAATTTGTAGTTAGGGTCCTCTTGGGCCTGTGCAGCATCATCTATCATCTCATTCAATAAGGACCGTGACCACTTAAAAGTCCCACCTAGCGTACAACTCTGCAAGCTCAACTATTTCCGCAATACACTGAGTGGGCCTCATCTTGTGCAGCAGCTTACAAGAAAGGATCCTTGCAGTGAACCGCACACTTGCATCTTCTATAGGGCCAATTAGGAAGCCCCTTTTTGAGTGCCAAAGGTTATACTTCTCCTTCATTTTGGTGGTGTCTTTATGGGTCAAGTATGGTGCAGGGTCTTCTCCTTCCTTTGGCAGAACCGTTATTGTAGCAATAAGCTCGACATCGACTAGGTATGGCCAATTGAGCCATAGGAATCCTCTCTGGAAACATACCAGAATTTGTTTCACGTATGTGTTGAACTGTATACTGTGGCCAAAATGCGGCATAAACAATAGGTTTATCAAACCTGCGCGGACAATGCCCTCAGCCCATTGCATTGGCATTAGCACCTATGGTCCAGTCGAGTCGAGCTGATCCGGGACCATGCAATCCGCTCTTTTCAACCCTTCCTGCTGTCCAGTGTCGAAGTCCTTGAAATTCAACTTGACGATATTTGGCATTATGTCCACCAGCAGGGGAACGTTCTCAGGGATTCTTGGCGCTATCGGAATTGTATTGGCCTTCTTTGGAAGCTCCACTTTCTTTGCATTGGCTCTCCTTGGCCGTATGTAATGGGGGAAGTTTTCATCGTCATTCTCAGCATCGGGGCCTCTGTGTGGTGGGGAGTCTTCCTTCATGAAATATTCCTCATGTGTGTCTTCCTCCATGGGTGCTTTTCTAGTATTGCTCGGAATGAACTTAGCCATCTGTTTCCTTTCCCTCCCAGGTTGGGATGACTGTTTAGGTGTGATTTGTCCAGCATGTGTTGGCTCTCTAAATGGTTGCGCAGCTACAGCTGCAGCTGGTGGTCTTTGAATTGGGTTTGGCACATGGCACGAACTAGTGGTTGGAATATTGACGGAGTTGGCTGGAGGTCGAGGAGAAGTCGCAGGTCTAGGTGCGGTCACTAGTGCAAGTTGCTTTCTAGTTCTTGCCATCGGATCAATGTGTGGTTGCTATACTTCTGACGATTCTATTTCTTCTTCCTCAATTGGGAAATTGAGGATAACAGTTGTGTCAGATAGCTCACTCTCACTGGGGATCTCAATTACCATGGGTGTCATCTTAGTCTTTGATAGGGGTAGGCTATACAAATGCTCGGCTTTGGTTCTTTTGGCTCTCTCTCTATGCATAAAATAATTCTTGATGGAGAAGCCTTGTATTTATACATGCCACAACACTCTACAGTCACCATGGAATCAAAGGTGGATGTCCAATCGATCACAAGGGCTTCTCGGTCGATGCGTTCCTTTCATTAAATTTGCTACTCGATCTGTGGGATGTACCCATCAGCACAGTTATGGTAGTTATGTTGAGTACGACTGATGGGACCAAAAAGCACGTCATGATTCTCCTCATATCTCATCGAATTAATGATGCTTAGTTGTCATAATTGCCTCAATCTTCGTCGTATATTTTCACTTTAATGTCGGCCATCCTGTCATTTCTACATTTTGTAGCACTTTCTGCCTTTTTCTGCGCTTTTTTCTTTTTCATGCGCTTGGAACTTTTTCCTGCGCTTTGCACTGGTTCCGTCATAGATGTGCGATAGAACAATTTTTACGTCTTTTGGCCCTTTTTTTAATTTTTCCTTCGTACGATGCGATTCTATCTGGGAATGTTATGACCGTTGTAGTATGGTTTCAGGCGAATGCCGTTCACCATACCCGCGACATACGTACCATCTAGTTTCTGCAGTTTTACTACACTTGCATCAGTGATATGTGTGATCACATATGGCCCTAGCCAATGTGTCTTCAACTTGTTTCGATGCTTGAAATATTCGCTGTCATACAAAAACACAAGTCCTCGGACTTCGAATGGCTTAAACCTGATATGGCGATCATGCCATGCTTTCTGTCGCTACTTCTCAACTGTCTGATGAAATCCTATGACGAAGCGTTCCTCTTCCATTTTGAATGAGTTGTGACAACCTCTATTCAACAGCATATCCATCAGTCATCTCTGTCAGCGCAACAATTCTTAGACTTGGAACAATGTACTCCATTGGCACAATAACTTCTTATCCATACACTAGTCTAAATGGGGTGTGCCCTGTTAGTCACTTACAAGTTGTGTGATATTCCCATAGCACAACTGAGACTTTCTAATCCCAATCATCTTGGTGCAAGTTGCATACCTTGCTCAATGCATTCTCTAGGATCTTGTTGAAGGCTTCAATCGTACCATTCACCTGAGGATGATAGGGAGTCATCTTCTTATGATGGATCTGAAATTCTGCAATCAACTCATCAATTACTTTGTTAACACAATGCGTACCTTGGTCACTTAGTAGTATCTTTGGAAAGCCAAATCTGGTGACTACATTTTCAAACGAAAACTTTGCCGCAGTCGCAATGGTACAATATTTAATAGGTGTAGCTTCAGCCCATTTGGTCAAATAGTTTGTCACAGTGATAATATAGTGCATGCCAGTTCTATTCCCTAGTGGACTGATTGGTCCAACAAAATAAACAACCCATTTTTCAAATGCTTGGAGGGTTATCTACGGCGCAAGAGGAATCTCGTCGTGGCACGATAGTTTTCCTGTCCTTTGGAAGATATCACAAAGCCTGCAGAAGCTCTTAGTATCCATGTGTATGGTTGGCCATCATAATTCTACCTGCAATATATTACGCACAGTTTCTTTTCCCATGTTGTGTCCTCCTGTGATACTAGCTTGTGCTTCACTCATGACCCAAGGTCGTTCATAGTAAAAAACATAGCGACGCAATACTTCATCTGCACCCAGCTTATACATATGTCCCGTGATCAATGTATAATCAGCAGCTCTGACGACCAAGTGTTTCTTCTGATTAGTTGACATTCCTTCAGGTGCATATCCTGTGCTCAAAAAGTGAATGATGGCATTAAACTCATGGTTTTGATCGTCCATTGTGTGGATCAAAAATAGTTGTGCGTCAAGAAAATTATCTTCCAAGCTGGTTGGCTCTTCACCACTTTCTATCCTTGACAAGTGGTCGGGCCTAACATTCAGTCGTCTGGGTTTGACAACTACCTTAAAATAAAATTCCTGAAAGAGGAGAATCCATCTACAGATACCCCCCCCAACACTGGCTTGTTGACTAGGTATTTCAGTGCCGAGTGGTCAGTGTACATCTGAAAATGCCTACCCAGCAAATAGTGTCTGAACTTTTGAAGCGTGTAGACCATAGAGAGGCCTTCTCTTTTCGTCGTCGTGTAGTTATTTTCTGTTGTTGATATTTTCCTGCTAGAAAAATCAATAGGGTGGTCAAGCACACCCTCTCCTGGTTGTGTCAAGACTATGCCGAGCGCGACAGATGATGTGTCGACATGAACATGGAACTCCTTCTTCCAGTCTGGAAATACAAGTATTGGCGCAGTGGCCATTACTTTCTTCAACTTATCCAATATTTCTTGGCAATCTGTTGTCCATTGAAACTTTGCATCTTTCTTCAGCAGTTTCTCCATAGCTGCAGTGATCGCTGCATAACCTCTGATGAAATTCCTGTAGTAGCCTGTGTGTCCCAAAACTGATCTAAGTTGCATGACTGATGTAGGCGGTGGTAAGTCAAGAATAATCACAATCTTTGTTGGGTCAACCAAAATACCATTGTGACATACGATGTGACCCAACATTACACCAAACGGTGCACAAAAAATACATTTTTTAGAATTAAGAGCGATCTAATACTGGTGACATCGGTTCAGCATCATGCACAGACTCTCAATATGGTCTCTTACTAGAACAAACACATTCCAATCATCAAAGTATACCTCAATAAATTTATGAATAAAATCTTAAAAGCAGAGACTACTATTCTAGAAAAAATAGTAAGTGCATTCTTGAGTCCAAAGGGCATTACCGTATATTGGTAGCATCCCCATTCGGTGACGAAGGTTGTTTTGTGGTGATCTTCCTACATGATCCTTACTTGATGATAGACAGAGAAGCTATCAGTGAATGAATACATTTCTTGTCTGCCAACACTTTCAAGTACTTCATCTGTAAATGGTGTTGGGAATGGATCGTGCAAGCATGCACCGTTCAACTTCCTAAAGTCGACACAGATCTTGACTTCACCTGTTGTTTTCTTATCCTGGATCACTATAGGGATGATCCACTCTAACTCCTCAAGAGGTTCAATGATTCCTGCGTTGAGCATGCGATCCAGTTCTGTTTTTAATTTTTTCTTATACCTTGGGTTCAACCTATAAGGTCGCTGCTTATTGGGTTTAGCATCTGGTCACAGGTGTATTTTCATTTCCCCCAAATATCCTACTATTCCCTTCATCTCTGAAAATTTGGCAGGGAATAGGTCCTGATATTCATGCAACAAATCTGTGATCTTCGCGACTATCTCTTCATCCCAATAATCTCCTATATTGGCGAAATTCAGGTTCTCAGGCGACCCAATGTTTACTTTCTTTATTTTCAACGGCTGAAGGAACTGATCACTTGAAATACCACTCCCTTCTACTTCGCATGTGCCCTCTGATTCTAGTATGTTTATGTTATTCAGATCATCATCTAGGTCTCTGACCAGATTGGAGCAAGCCATCCATTGCTGAATGGTCACACTGCAATGGTGAGAATTGGCCTCTTCAATGAGGATTTCAGCGAATATCTTCTCCTTTATCGTTTGAAGCGTAGCATCCACTGTAGAGCGATCATCAAAAAATTTGAATGTGTGCGTGAAATTCTATGCTAGCCCTTCCCAATCCTGGGTTCCTTGTCGCAATTCCATAGATGCATACCATGTTCTAGGTGTCATTTCCAATGTATGTATGAAATGATGGACCCACTCCTATTGCGGGTATTCTGCAAATACCATGTGACAATGGTTAAGATGTTCAATAGGGTTTGCCAACCCTGAATACTTGTGACTGAATGTGGTGATTTCTTCACCGAATCCAACTTCCATCAATATTCTGCATTGTGGCCTTTCTGTTATAGACTTTGTATGTGCACCCCACCATCTAGTGGGTGTATCTTTTAGCACATGATCTAGCACCGATCATGGAAGTACAAGGCATCAATGCAGAAAGGCAGCACTACAGAAGATCAGCTCCAGATCCATTTTTTAGCTTCTCAAAGATGACTTCCCTTCAAATAGCTTGGTCAAGGAATCAAACAATTCTTTAGGTGTCTTTAGGGAGGACACCCGTGGTATGAGGTGATCCTTGATTGAATCAGCAATAATCCTCTTAGCCATGACCAATTTTCTTTTGTGTAAGGCCTTAGACTCATCTCCCTCTGGATTTGGAACCTCTCCACTCATGTAGGAGTCCAATTCATTTTCTTCAAGAACTAGGGAGATCCTATACTTCCATGATCGGTGCTAGATCATGCGCTAAGAACATTAATCGAAATATGACTTTTAGGAACCAGTTAAAGAATGTAAAGATCCAGAAGGAAGAGACCATACAGTCATACTTCACAAGGTTCTCTCAAATCAAGGAACAACTTGAAGCAGTGGATGAAGAAGTAGAGAATGCAAAAATTTTGATGACCACCTTCAATGGTCTCCCTAGGTCATGGGATTCTTTCATCCAAGGAATCTGTGCCAGAAAGAAGCTATTCAAGTTTAGTAGGCTGTGGGAATAATGCTCACAAGAAGAAGCTCGAATAGTAGCTCAAGAAGAAAAGATGGGAAATGAAGATTAAGCTCTCACATTACACTCCAAGAAAAGTAGAAGGGACAATCATCATCACCAAGGTAAGGATTCTCACCAGAAACGTAACTCTGTAGGATCAAGCAAGGATCTATCCAAACTCAGATGCTATGCATGTGATGAAAGAGGACACTTTGATAGAAATTTTCCTATGAATAAGCATGGTTCTTAAAAGAAGAAGAACAAAAAAAGAAGACATCATGCTCACACTGCAAAGGATGATGATCCTCCCAGGAAGAGAGTCAAACAAGAAAGTGAAGACTCTTTAAGTGATGAAGAATATGTTCCGGTCTTTGCTGTCACGGGAATTGTCACACATGGAAGCAAAGATTGGCTTATTAATAGTGGGGCTTCCAAGAACATGATGGGATTCAAGGAATCTTTTGTGAAAATATCCGAACATAGTTCACCCCACAAGGTAAAACTTGGGGATGACTACCAATATCCCATAAAAGGTAGTGGTGAATCCTCCTACAAGCTAGACTCTAGAAATTCTATGAAGATGAAGGATGTCTTGTTTGTACCAAGACTAAAGAAGAATCTCCTCTCCATATTTGGATTGGATGCAAAAGGCATAAGGTTTGCATTTGTAGATGGAGAATTCCTTATGTGGCCAAAGGGAAGGACTATAGATAATGTAGTAGTGATTGGGGAGCAAGAGGTAGGACTATACAAACTGAAGGGCCAACTAGAACAAGCTTTGGTCCATGACACAGTAGAGCCAAATGAACTTTGGCATAGAAGGCTTGCACATGTGCACTATAGGGCACTACCACTCGCAAGCAAAGCTGTTGAAGGACTTCCAAAAATGTAGGCAAAACATGAAGGAGTTTGCAAAAGATGTGCGAAAGGAAAGAACACAAATAATACATTTCCAAGTAGTGAAAGCAAGGCAAAAAGAATCTTGGAAATCATTCACTCCGATGTATGCGGTCCGATGTCATCCAACTCATTTAGCAGGTATGTATACTATGTTTCTTTCATTGATGATTTTTCTAGGAAAACATGGATATAATTCATAAAAAACAAGGATGAAGTATTCAACAAGTTCAAAGAGTTCAAGGCCTTGATCGAGAATCACATAGAAAATAAAATCAAGACCTTTCGATCAGACAATGGCAGAGAATTCACATTAAATGAACTCAAAGAATTATGCATAGATTCATGGATGAAGAGGGATTTAACCACTCCATAGAATCCACAATAGAATGGGATTGCAGAAAGGAATAATATAACGATTATGGAAGCTGCAAAGGCAATGCTTCATGATCAAGATATTCCTATGCATCTATGGGCAAAATCTGCTAGAACAGCTGTGTATGTATAGAACTGTACTTTGCATAAAGTACTCGAGAACAAGACACCTGAAGAAGTCTTCTCCAGAAGGAATCCAGAAGTCAGTCATCTCAGAATATTTGGATGTCCAGTTGTTGCAGCTGCAACCATTCTCCCCAAATTTCTTAAATTTTGGGCCCTCATGATTTAGCGTTGTTTTTAATCGTTGGATCCTTTGAACCTTTTGGTCGTGCTTTAGTGTTGGATGATTTTAAAATATTGAATCTCGGCCTGTTTTCGGAGATTGTGTGTGTTTGAAGTTGTTTGGGTCACTGATTGTGAGTTTGGTTTTGCTGATGGTTTGTTGAAAGGCCGCTGTTTCGGAGGTGAAATGTATTTTGACCATTGTTGAATTTTAAAACTCTCTGAACACTTAATTTTTCTATTGATCGGGCGTCGTTTTTTGTTTAATCGGAAGCCATAGCTGTTTCCTCTTCCGCCGTTGCGGCTCCCAAAGAGGCTAAGCACCCGAAGTATAAAGCACTCTGACTACTGATGCGTGTTAACCCTTTAGTCGCATACCCGTAGTCTTTTATCTTCCGCCGTTGCGGCTGGGAAAGTCATTTGGATTCCGATGTGATGTCTTTCGACTTCCGACTAAAGCTTTTCCTGCCCGTGTTTCGCGTGTCTTTATCCCTTGTCTCTTCCGCCGTTGCGGCTAGGAAAGTCATTTGGCTTCCGATGTGATGTCTTCCGACTTCCAACTAAAGCTTTTCCTGCCCACGTTTCACGTGTCTTTATCCCTTGTCTCTTCCGCCGTTGCAGCTGGGAAATTCATTTGGCTTCCGATGTGATCTCTTCCGACCTCCGATTGGAATTTCTCCCGCCCACGTTTCAGGTCATATCTTTTCCTGTCATTGGTGGTTTCTTTAGAACCCGTAGGTGGATGGAGTAGTGGTGCCGATGATCGTTAACCCTTGTGGCCATAATGCAGTGCTTGGCATTTCTTAATGCTTAGTCATTTTAGTTGATACGTTTTGAATACGATTCCGATGAATGATGCACATCGTTTGATTGCAAGTGGTTTCCGGAGCTTGGTCAAATCACTACAGCGCGCAGGCATAGCTGCGCAGGTTTTGGAAGAATTCGAACCGTGGTTGTCCGGATCACTATCAGGACAAATGAAGGAAAAGACAAATTGACTAGCGATAAAGGCACAGGCCAGAAAGATCTATCAGTTACTAATCAGATCATGAATGCATACAGAAAATAAAATGGGAAGATGAAACGTTTTAAGAGATGGGAAAAGTCATACGTTGGGGGAACCCAAGCGATCTACTATTTTGTTTAAATATTTGAAAGTTAATAGCTAGAGGGGATTTTTCCCTAGAAAAACTTGTAACTTAAGGCTGGTAAGAGGAACTATTTCATTTTACAACCAGAGACTGCAAATTTTGCCTGTTGGAGGAAGTACTATGTGGAATATGTCAATGTGATTAAATGAGCAATGTTGAATGTGAACTATTTCGTTTTCAGCTGTGCCTCATTAGTTGTAAGAGTGTTCTAATTTCTTGAACCTATGTTCTGGTCTAAATGTTCTTCAGTACCTTTATGATGTCATTTCCACTATGAGTAATGAAAATTTTAACTGTTGATGAGCTATCTTATCATATATACTTTTATTCATGTTTATATGTTTGGTTATAAGAACAACTATCTGTGATTTGCCATAACACATGAACAGGGGTGCATTACTCATGAATGAATACCCAGCTCTCTAGAGATAGTTTAGTTAGTATTTATTTTCTTGCATGATTTGGATGCTTGTGAGTCTAAGACGAGAGGTAAGAACCTGCGCATCACATTGTGACTACTCTTTGCATCTTTATCACCCTGCATTGTTAATTAGGCACGTGCATATCATACTTAAGTCAAAAATACAAAATACACGGTGGACCGGGCCGCAACCGGTAAAACCTTTGTTTTTGTTACTTGACCTACGGTAACCGGACCGCAAACCGGACGTATTCCCTATACCAAACAATCACGGGCTAATTGGGAATGTTGACTGGGGAGAATCCCTTGCTGTTGTTTCATGCAAATTTCCAGGCCTCAACATTTCTGGCGCTAGAAGGAGGGCCGCCAGTGCATGGCTGGCCGAGGAAACCCATTTTCCCAAGATTATTCCACCGGTAACAGTTCTGAAAGCAATGGACTTCATAATCCAATTCCGGAAGAAAGGAATAGAGAACATGTATATTCTGTTGGAAACAAAGTTGTTAATGACCTGAGAAGACAGACCAGGGCATATGTAATGAAGATTGGAGGATTTCCAATTATCCCTAAATTGTCCAGAAGAGAATATAAAAAGAAATATCGTCCTGTAGTAGAAGACTCAGTGCTGGTTGGAGATTGGGAAGAACTTGTAGAAAGAGCCTTACATGAAGTTGTACTACCTTTGAATCAAGAAGGCCCAGATACCCCTCACAGTTCTCCTGCTCACACTCCTATTGGCTCACCTCCTCACTCTCCACCCAGACTCATGGCAGGAGTAAATGCTAATCCACCACCCAACCCACGAAACCCACCACCTGCCTGGAGAGCCAGATCACCTTTAAGTGTAACACCTCCGCTACATGATTTACCTCAATCCTTTGAAAAGATGTTGCCCAAGTTCGACCCAAATGAGAAGATACTAGTAGATGATCACCTGCAAAGTTTTTACTTGGCGATAAAAGGGTTGAGGGTTGGGGAGTATGAGGATGTAGTTTGCAGACTATTTTCGCATACCCTTAAAGGAGCGACAGCATCATGGTATTTTGGGTTGCCTGCTAACTCTATCCCTGATTGGGATACCTTTGAGAGAATTTTTAGAAGTAAGTATGCGATTCAAAAGACTCATGCAGCCCTCATGAAAGGACTATGTGCCTTGAAGAAAGAGAGAAAGGAGAAGGTGCACAGTTTTACTCAAAGATTTGCAGCATACCTCAACATTTTTTCTGACGCTGACAAACCTTCAAACAAGGTCCTGATTGAATATTATACCTCAGCTTTAGGCCTTGATTTGGCCATGTTTTCCAAAGGTAGGGCCAAGCCTACTTTGACGGAAACCTATGAAGAGGCGGAAATAGTGGAAATTGAAAGAGAAAGTATCGAATATTATCCTGAACAGTCAGGAGAGAAAGGTGGGGGAAGGAAAGCCTTATTGTTTACTAAGCCTAAGGAAGAGAAATCACCAGATTATGAAAGTATGGCCAAAATGATGCAGAATATTTCTAATAAAATCATAGAATTGGAGAAAGAAAAGGAAGCACAAAAGTTCTATAAGCCCTATTATAAGAAAAGAGAGGATAACGATCAGTCTCAACCTCCTCCACACAATTTTGCATCTATGAATTTAACAGAGGTAGGCATGGACAATTTTTGCACTTTTCACCAACAACCACACTCTGAAAAGAATTGTCCTCAATGGATAAACTCGGTGACATTGGTCATGAATCAACTGTTAGATTCTAGATTAATAGAAGAGGGAGATGAAGAAAGAAAAGAGAATACTACTTCAACGAAAGAACATGCAGAGGAAAACATGGTTTTGTGGGATTCTGTTTCGTTATTTGATGCTGAAAAGGAAAAGAATCAGGGGTACAAGGACGTCATGGAAACCAACGTAGCAACAAGAAGCCAACGGTCGGTTAAAGAAGATAGTCTCATACTCCCAAAGATCAAGAGCCTTCAGCGAAATGTTAAGAAATTTCAAAATAAATCCTTAGCTGATAAAATTCCAGAATTCACTATTACCAGCCAAGATCCTAAGCAGAAGAATACGTTGGCTGAGCCAAGTGAAGAAAAGATGAATGCTAATAAACCTCATCCCATTGAACAACAGATGGATTATGACATCGTGGAAGATATTAAGAAGGCGAGGGCAAACGTGTCACTATTTGAAATGTGTAAAGTGCCACATCAAAAAGAAATACTATTGAAAGCACTTGAAGCATTGGACAAGAAGCTTCCCACTGTCAATCAACCTCAGGAAGAAGAAGAAATCGGAGAAACCAGCATTGGAGGTAAGTCTAAGAGCAAACAACCACCTTTCCTCCTCACTTTTGAAATTTTCAATCACAACGTACATAATTGTCTGGTAGATTCAGGGGCGTCTGTTAATGTCATGCCAATATCAGTCTGTAAAAAGATAAATGGGCAGCCTAAACCATCCACGTGGAGGGTTGTTCAGTTGGATAGGATGGATGTAAAGGTGATTGGTGAGATGGAAGATGTCCTAGTCCGTCTGGCATCAAATGATAAAGTGTGCCAAGTCATTAATATTGTGGTGGCTGATATACCAGACGTGTATGGTCTTGTCCTGAGCAGAGATTGGTCGGCCAAACTCAATGGATATTTTGATTTTGATTGGTCACATCTGTGGTTGCCGTATAAAGGAAGTCCGAACCAAATTAAGATTTTGAGGGAGCCTCACATGAAATACAACGTTACTCAACTGGATGAGAAGAATAAACCAGTGGATTCTGTATTGGAAAACTATTTTATTGAGTTGGAACCAGGAAATTACCAAGCAGAAGAAGCCAACAACACATCAGACACCCAGCCTGATCTCCTTCGATTCTCGTAGGCTGATGAGATTGACTGTAACATAGTAAACTTAGCAGTAGGAGTAGATTCGCATTCAATAGTTAGTGATTTTTGGACTTTGTTTTTTGATGGCTCTAAGACGTTAGAAGGGTCAGGGGCCGGTTGTGTCCTGATTGACCCCCAGAAGAATAAACATTTTCTTTCATGTAGATTAGAGTTTGAATGTACGAATAATACAACTGAGTACGAAGTGCTAGTGCAGGGCTTAAGGAAAGCGATTGAATTAAAGGTAAGTAATCTGAAAGTTTTTGAAGATTCCGAAATTATTGTGAAACAAATCCGGAATCAAATACATTGTGTTTCCCCTCACTTAAAGGCTTACCAAAATGAGGTATGGGACCTACTTAAATGTTTTAAAGCATTCAATATTATTTCAATTCCAAGACTTAAAAATGCAGCGGCTGACTTGTTGGCCACATCAACCGCTAGGTTGGTACCCACTAATAATCGATGCTCTGTTGAATTACTTTTCAGGCCCTCAGTACCTGATATGATTACCAACCTACAAGTGTTCGATGATGACCAACAGATTATAGAATGTTTAACAAATGACGAGGTATTTAAAGGAGAAATTATAGATGATGAAGAACATCAGGCCGAGCTGAAGTATGATAATTTCATCTCTAAAGGAGTCAGAACATTAGAAAGAATGTTCGATTTAAATGAGAAGTTCAGAAGACTAGCCAACGTGAAGAATCACAGCTCATCTCTACAGTTCGAGCTGATAAATTTAGGGACTGAGACGAATCCTAAATTTGTGAATCTTGGCAAATGTTGTTCACCAGCAGAAAGAGATAAGTTCGTCAGTCTGTTTAAACAATATAAAGATGTTTTCGCATGGACATACGAAGATATGAAAACATATGACACCAGCATCATCAAACATGTTATTCCCATCAAAGCTGGTGTCAAGCCGTATCAACAACCTTTAAGAAAAATGCATCCAAAATTGGAACCGCTGATTCAGAGTAAAGTGAAGAAATTATTGGATGCTAGAATCATTTTCAAGGTCAGACACTCTGAGTGGGTATCAAATCTGGTACCAGTGAGGAAAAAATCTTGAGAAATCAGACTCTGTGTGGATTTTAGGAATTTAAACTGTGCTTCAGACAAAGATAACTATCCTGTTCCACCCATGGAGCAACTGCTACAAATGGTTTCAGGTTCTGAACTATTTTCGTTATTAGACGGTTTCTCTGGCTACAATCAAGTATTAGTAGCCGAAGAAGACAGATTGAAGACAACGTTCAGAACCAAATGGGGAACCTTTGCCTACAGAAGGATGCCCTTTGGGCTTATAAATGCTGGAGCAACATTTCAAAGGGCTTTGGACATAGCTTTCCTCGGATTGATTGGCCATAGTGCTGTAGTGTACCTTGATGATATTACGATATTCTCAAAGAAGAGAGAAGAGCACGTGTTTCATTTAAGACATATTTTTGAACGCTTTCGGAAATATGGCATCTCGCTCAATCCCAAAAAGTGTGTGTTCACTGTCACAGAGGGAAAATTGCTGGGTCATATAGTTTCAAAGAAAGGAATCTCTATAGATCCAGAAAGAATTAAGGGCATTGAACAGATCCCGTTACCCCATAATAAAAAAGGGATGCAATCATTTATGGGAACTATGAACTTCGTGCGAAGATTTGTGCCTGATTTCGCTCAGATCGTCAAGTCGCTGGAGCAGATGGTGAAGCAAAATGCACAATTCAAATGGACTAAAATTGAGAAGAATGCATTCAGCAAAATTAAAACTGCTATTGCACACGCACCCTCCCTGAAAAGCCCATATTTCGAGAAAGACTTTATTCTGTATACCTTTGCATCCGATGATTCGCTAGCAGCTGTGCTTACGCAAAAGGAAGATGGGGGGGATGAATTCCCAATATCTTTCATGAGCACTGGTCTACAAGGGTTCGAATTAAATTACCCAGCCATTGATAAACAAGCTTATGCAGTATTCAAAGCAGTGAAGCAATTCAGGCCTTATATTTTAAAAAATCGAACTAAGGTGATCATCCCCTACCGAGTTGTAAGATCCCTTCTTGTACATAAAGAGTTAGGAGAAAGAAGGGGCAACTAGGTAACAACTCTTCAAGAGTACGACCTTGAATTCAAGCCAGCCTCTATAGTTAAAGGACAAGGGTTGTGCAAACTGATGACTAAAAATGAAAAAAATGAAGAACACGCCTGGGAGGATGAAGCCGAATTACATGTAATGGAGGTATGTCCTTTGTTTACAGCTCCCAAGTCTTGGTATAGAGATCTTGTGCATTACCTGCAGGCAGGGCTATTTCCGGAACATTGGAATTCTAAGCAAAGAAGAGCGTTGTGTCTTAAATCAGCTTCCTATCAAATTGTTGAGGGAATATTATTTAGAAAAAATTATGACAGAGTTCTTCTCAGATGCCTAGAGAAAGAAGATGAGAAGTAAGTAATGACGAATTTGCATGATGGGCCTGCTAGGGGACATTATTCAGGGGATACTACAGCCCACAAAATCCTCAGAGTCGGTTACTATTGGCCTACACTCTTCAAAGATGCGCACGCACATGTCAGGAAATGTGATATTTGCCAAAGGTGTAGTGGAAGACAACCTAAAGCAGCAGCACCCCTAAATCCTGTGATGATCACGGAGCCATTCGAGCAATGGGGGTTGGATATCATTGGAGAAATAAAACCAAATTCCTCCCTACAACACAAGTACATTCTGACCGTGACCAATTATTTCACTCGCTGGGTCGAAGCTATCCTGTTGCGCAAGATAAATGAAGACACGGTCATCAGCTTCCTACAAGATCATATCATGACCAGGTTTGGAGTTCCAGTTTTGTTAGTCTTTGATAATGCTAAGTACTTTTCATCAATTAAATTAACTACTTTTTCTCATGATAAAGGGATAAGATTGCATTATTCTGCTAATTACTATCCACAAGGAAATGGCCTGGCTGAATCCACTAACAAAAATCTGATTAGAATTTTAAAGAAGACTGTGATAGAAAACCAGAGGAGCTAGCACTCAGCGCTACCAAGCGCCCTTTGGGCCGATAGAGTCACCCCCAAGTCTACAATAGGAGTGTCTCCGTATACCTTGGTGTATGGTAAAGAAGCCATTCTGCCCCCCAACATCATGATACCCTCTTCCATAATAGCTCAAGAGTCCAGAGGGTCGGAGAATGAAGTTTTGCAGATGAGGATATGCAAACTTCTGAAAGTAGAAGAGGCTAGAGCTCAAGCCAGAGAACGCTTTAAGCAAAAACAGGAGTTAGTAAAGATATGGTTCGACAAACATAAAGCTGGAACAAAAGACTTTGAAGTGGGAGACTTAGTCCTAAAATGGGATCACCCCCATGATGAGAAAGGAAAGCATACTAAATTCCAGCAGTTGTGGGTAGGCCCTTTTCAGATTGCGGCAAAGCTTTGCCCTTCTACTTATAAGTTGCAAGATTTACAGGGGTGGGAGGAGAACTTACCAGTAAATGGTTTGGTTCTCAAGCCTTATTTTTCCTGAGTTTCTTTGAGTTCTTCTATCTTGTATATAAATAATTTGTCTGGCTGTCTTTTGAGTCATGTTTTTCAGTTGGTTTTAGTTTGAGTTTTCTTGATTTCAATAAAGGGAACAAACCGGTGGTTGCATGGGGAACACCAAATTTTTTGGGAATGATAAATATTTTTGGGTATCAGACTGTGTGTTGTTGTTTGTCTAAAAGAACTTCTTCCAATTTAGTAGTTTTCTCGAATAGCTCTGAGTGCATTGAAGTCTTGCTTAACCCCTGTGAAATAAATTGGATTCAAAGAGTCTGGAATACTATGTTGAGGCTCCATCCACGTCACACTTAAAATGTTCTAAGGGGCGACAGCAAAGGACCCATGGAAAGGAGAAAGGTGAACAGTATATTAAATATAAATGATCCCATGCCAAGAAACGAATGCCAAAAGGAAAATAAGAGTAAAAAAACTCCTATGAAAGCATCATACATCAAAGCAAATGCTGAATCATAAGTACTAAATTGCCGAAAGTTCCTCTCTGTCCTTGAGCTGAAACATGAAGTACACCGCTCACACAAAAGGACACTTTGGGATAGACGAGCCTGAATTAAAATTCAGAAAGAAAGGCATGCAGGAGGACTCATATGAAAAGGGACAAAAGTCCAAAAGCACAAAAAGTGCTAAAGTGGCATGGGAATGAGGAACAAACAAATATTTCTGTTTACCATATGCTACAATCCTGTGGTGTCCAAGCTATCAGCTACCTGAAGACGAAAGTAATAATGAAATTCATCCTCCGGCCTCAACAGAGTTATCTGGACTTGAAAATATTGGTTTCCACTCTCCCAAATTGGACTATCATCAATGATTAAAGGTACACACTTCCGTCATTTGAGAAATCCAGATAGCTGGAAGAATTCAATAGATGCATTTGTTGTTAAACAGTCTGTCACTCAAATAATAATCGCCCAGAGATCTAGGTTCACCAGGTAATCACCAATTGTTGCAGCTGCAACCATTCTCCCCAAATTTCTTAAGTTTTGGGCCCCTCATGATTTAGCGTTGTTTTTAATCATTGGATCCTTTGAACCTTTTGGTCGTGCTTTAGTGTTGGATGATTTTAAAAGATTGACTCTCGGCCTATTTTCAGAGATTGTGTGTGTTTGAAGTTGTTTGGGTCGCCGATTGTGAGTTTGGTTTTGTTGATGGTTTGTTGAAAGGCCGTTGTTTCAGAGGTGAAATGTATTTTGACCATTGTTGAATTTTAAAACTCTCCAAACACTTAATTTTTCTATTGACCGGGCGTCATTTTTTGTTTAATCGGAAGCCGTAGTCATTTCCTCTTCCACTGTTGCGGATCCCAAAGCGGCTAAGCACCCGAAGTATAAAGCACTCCGACTGCCGATGCATGTTAACCCTTTAGTCACGTACCCATAGCCTTTTCTCTTCCGCCCTTGCGGTAGGGAAAGTCATTTGGCTTCCGATGTGATGTCTTCCGAAGTTCGACTAAAGCTTTTCCTACCCGCGTTTCGTGTGTCTTTAGCCCTTGTCTCTTCCGCTGTTGCGGCTGGGAAAGTCATTTGGATTCCGATGTGATGTCTTCCGACTTCCGACTAAATCTTTTCCTACCTGCATTTTGCGTGTCTTTAGCCCTTGTCTCTTCCGCCGTTGCGGCTGGGAAAGTCATTTGGCTTTCGATGTGATCTCTTCCGACCTCTGATTGAAATTTCTCCCGCCCGCATTTCAGTTCATATCTTTTCCTGTAGTTGGTGGTTTCTTTAGAACCTGTAGGTGGACGGAGTAGTGGTGCCAGCATTGGTTAACCCTTGTGGCCGTAATGCAGTGCTTGGCCTCTCTTAATGCTTAGTCATTTTAGTTGATACGTTTTGAATACGGTTCCGATGAATGATGCATGTCGTTTGATTGCAGGTGGTTTCTGGAGCTTGGTCAAATCACTACGGCGCACAGGCATAGATAGGCAGGGTTTGGAAGAAGTCGAACCGTGGCCGTCCGGATCACTAGCAGGACAAACGAAGGAAAAGACAAATTGACTGGCGATAAAGGCACAGGCCAGAAAGATCTATCAGTTACTAATCAGATCATGAATTCATACAGAAAATAAAATGGGAAGATGAAACGTTTTAAGAGATGGGAAAAGTCATACGTTGGGGGAACCCAAGCGATCTACTATTTTGTTTAAATATTTGAAAGTTAATAGCTAAAGGGGCTTTTTCCCTGGAAAAAATTGTAACTTAAGGCTGGTAAGAGGAACTATTTCATTTTACAACCAGAGACTACAAATTTTGCCTGTTGGAGGAAGTACTATGTGGAATATGTCAATGTGATTAAATCAACAATGTTGAATGTGAACTATTTCGTTTTCAGCTGTGCTTCATTAGTTGTAAGAGTGTTCTAATTTCTTGAACCTATGTTCTTGTCTGAATGTTCTTCAGTACCTTTATGATGTCATTTCCACTATGAGTAATGAAAATTTTAACTGTTGATGAGCTATCTTATCATATATACTTTTATTCATGTTTATATGTTTGGTTATAAGAACAACTATCTGTGATTTTCCATAACACATGAACATGGGTGCATTACTCATGAATGAATACCCATCTCTCTAGAGATAGTTTAGTTAGTATTTATGTTCTTGCATGATTTGGATGCTTGTGAGTCTAAGACGAGAGGTAAGAACCTACACATCACATTGTGACTACTCTTTGCATCTTTGTGAAGAGGTTCAAGAGGATGGACTGCAAGGCCATGACCACACCTATGGCATCGAACCTAAAGCTATTAAGTGATGCTTCATCAAAGTTGGTTGATGCTGCGATGTATCATTAGATGATTGGGTCCCTGATGTACCTGACGAATATGAGACCAGATATTTGCTTTGCTGTGAGCACATTGAGCCAGTTTCGGACATATCCTACACATATTCACTTGATTGCTGCAAAGCATATTCTGAGGTACCTAAAGGGTACAGTTGATTATGGGATCTAGTATAAGGTGAATCAGAAGATTAACCTGGAAGGTTATGTTCATTCAGATTGGACAGGAAGTGCCATTGATAGGAAGAGCACTTTGGGGTGCTGCTTCAGTATGGTATCAGGTGTGATCCCTTGGTTTAGTAGGAAGCAATCCTACGTGGCATTAAGTACAGCCGAAGCAGAGTATGTTGCATCTTGTTCGGCTAGTTGTGAGGCAGTGTGGCTAAGAAAGCTACTATCTGATTTGTTTGATCTCCAGTTGGATGCTACTTGTATATATTGTGACAACTAGAGCTGTGTGAAGTTGTTAGAGAACCTGGTGTTCCATGACAAGTCGAAGCATGTCGAGATCAAATATCATTATATCATGGATATGGTGCAGAGAGTAGCAACGAAGCTCCAGTATGTTGCGACGAATGAACATATAGCTGATGTGTTGACCAAGCCATTAGCCAGAGTGAAGTTTGAGTACTTCAAGGAGAATCTTGGTGTTCTACAGATCGAGGTTCCCTCCAAAGGGAAGTGATGAGTCCGTGAGCACTTCTGACATGGATGTAGGATTGGTTCCTCCCATGGTCAGATGTAAGTGCAGAGCCCTTCTAACATGAATTCTGGATTGGTTCCTCTCATGTTTAGATGTAAGTGCAGAGCCTTTCTGACATGAATAATGGATTGGTTCCTCTCATGGTCAGATGCAAGTGTAGAGCCCTTCTGACATGAATGATGGATTGGTTCCTCTCATGGTCATATGTAAGTGTAGAGCCCTTCTGACATGAATGCTGGATTGTTTCCTCTCATGGTTAGATGTAAGTGCAGAGCCCTTTTGACATGAATGATGGATTGGTTCCTCTCATGGTCAGATGTAAGTGCAAATCCTTTCTGACATGAATGTTGGATGTGTTCCTCTCATGGTCAGATGTGAGTGCTGGGCCTTTCTGATATGGATGCAAGACGTGTTCCTCCCATGGTCAGATGTGAGTGCTGGGAGTGCCTTTATGACATGGATGTTGGATGTGTTCCTCCCATGGTCATATGTAAGTATTGGGTGGGCCTTTCTGATATGGATGTTGGATGTGTTCCTCCCATGGTCAGATATAGGTGCTGAAGAAGATGAAGACCTACATGGAGTCTAGGCCTACAACCAACATGAAAAAAGGACTGGCTCTCTAGAACTTCTTGTGATGAGTAGAATTGAGAGATAGCACCAGTTGATTGAGATAGTGAAAGCAGTGATGATGATGATGATCCAGTGATGATCCAGCTTTGATGATGATCCAGTGATGATGATGATCCAGTGATGATCTAGCTTTGATGATGATCCAGTGATGATCCAATTTCAATGATAATCCAATGATGATCCAGAGAAGAATACTTGTGCTGATGTATTGTGTCAAGAGAATACCTTCCTAGTTAAGAGGGAGTGTTGATGTATTTGTAACTTCGGAATGTATTCACTTGTATATTTCATATATTGTATTTGATTAGTCCCTGATGTTCCTATCGGGAGAATCAATAATGTAAACAATTCATGTAAAGTCATAGATGTTAACCCTCCTAGTTGATCAGGGGTCAAAGTCCCCACAATTTCAGGGCACTAGGCTTATTAGACTCTCCTAGAGAAGTCGGCCATAGTAAGTTATTGTCAAGTTGGGAATTAGTATAAATAAAGAGTGAGCCTCTCTATTTATCACACAGTCACTCACACTTAGTTGTAGTGCATGAGTGAGAGAGAAGAAACTGGGATAAGAGAGAGAAAATTTGTTGGAGACCATCTTATTGTCTTTGGGTTTTACTTCTGCCATTGGTGCTTATTCTATATTTGAGGAAGTTGCAGGGTTTTCTCCTTTATGGTTTCCTCGAGGAAAATATTTGTGTCCATTGTCTCTTGTGATTGATTGTTGTGCATGTTATTCTCTCACATAAGATCCTAAGAGAATACTGTCTAATTGATAAAAATCTAACAGTATTAGCGTTATGCAACTTGCTAGAAAGGATTTGAGCTTACTAACCTTTTGTGGGGCATTTTTCTGGAAGATGTGCTGGAATTGTTCAGGCATCTCCCTGACTTCTTCTGATGTCGATGGTTTTTCTAGATCCACAAACTATGGTCGCACATCCAAGAATACTTCCTTTTGTTTCTAGACGTCATATGACACCTTATTGTGTGTTGCAGGTCATACCTGCGATTGTAGTTGTTCTTTCAAAGTTTCCTGATCGGCTTCGTTTGCAACACCTCCTCGTGTTACGACAACAACAGTCAGATCCATTGGTTCAGCAACAATCATCTATACATTTAATTTTGGATTCATATTTGGATTCTACACAGGAGTAGGACCTGCGACGGTCCTGGCCTGCCACTTTGGAATCAACTGTGGACATTGCTCCACATTATGATCCTGTCCCTTACAGTATGAACATATCTTCGCAGGTTCTAGGAAATATCTAGCATAGTGACCTGGTTGTCCATAGTAATAGTAGGTAACCTGACCTCTCCCTCTACCAAAACCTCCTCCTCCTCGGCCTTTGAAGTTTCCACCACCCCTCCCCTGTGGTTGTGGTTGTTTTGGCTGTTGATCGGAATATTTCACCTCCTATGGACAACAAGGTGTTCCACTGGTCTGAATGGTTCAGATCTAGAACAAATAGATCACAAAGGTTGATACCCCCCCCTAGACACTGTAGATATCTGGAATACAAGGCCTTGATAGTTCACCTGTGTACCTACAAAAGAGTTTAACACGAAATAGATCAAAGCAACCAGAATATGATCTACTAATCTATGCTATTGACTAAGGAATCTAGCAATATATATCTGAAATCAAACATCAACAATATATATGGGATAGAAAATAAACTTGCATTAGAAATATGAAGAAGTTTACAACCAAGCCTTAGTGTTGACATGCATCTCCATGAAACCAACTCTTCATCCCCAAAAGCTTCAACTCTAGCTCTCTATGCTCTCTCCAAATTATCTTGGGCCAAGAATCAGTCCAACAGCATAACAATACCTTCAATGTTCTTCCCTCAACCATGGCTATGAACTCATATTTATAGGGCTTTAATGGATAGAGATGGTTGAGAAATTAGTGGGTGAGGTGGCCTCTAAGATCCTAGGATGAGGGATCTCAAGCTCAACAAACCCACAGTAGTAGGGATAAGGGATACTCGAGGCTTATCATCTAGAAGCCTTGAGAAACTTCTCTTTTTCCCTTTTTACCCAAGGTACCGTGGTTCTCCTTCTATGACAGAGCGGTTCCGTTAATAACCGCCTATGGAACAAGGGTAACAGGTGGTGGCACCGCTTGTGGACAACCAATGAAAAGCGGTGCGAGCAGGGGTACCGCTCCTGGATAAAGGAGGATGAGCGGTGCTAGGAATTTGTATGACAAACTAATAAGGAACCATTTAGTCTTCACTCCAGAGGCTGGGGTTCAGGGCAAGTAGGTATGTCAAAGGTCTTATCACATGATGGTGACAGGATTTTGGTATAACAGGATGCCCCCGAAAGCATGAGTCTTAGAGTGATACGATAAACGAGAGCTTTGAGAACAAGTCGTTGCCAGGAGATGAAAATGTTGGCACAATCAGAGTGTGTAGTCAAGTAGGCATCTGTAGTACATTAGTATGTTGACTCATAGACACAAGTAACCAAATTCATAGCTGCAGATCAATACAAGGCATATCCATGAGTGGAATAAACAAGCATGGCTACTAGAATACATCGTAGATCCATGTGATAGAGGACTCAAACTTGGACATAGCTACCAGACATACAACGTATATCTATGTCATACAGACACAAATTTGAGCATAGCCACGACCATACAAATGTGGATCCATGCTAGATATACAAAACTCCATCGCAACCTGGGGAAAGGAAATGAGCGCTTTTAAAAAAAATACCCAGGGTCTTCATCTCGTCTTCCACAAAGTACGATTCTATCCATGTGATTACAATGGTCTGAAGTCGAACATGGTAGAAACCACTTGATTTATCGGCCAATGATGTGAACCATTAACAAGTGCGAGGGAGATCACCATTAATGTCAATGATTCCCAAGGTACCCTAGTACAATCTACTGAGTGCAAATAGATGTCCTAATGTCGAACACCCAGTTAATTTTATCAATAAAAGGTCAATGATGTGAACCTATGTCGAGAGCGAGAGAATCTGTCACTAAGGCATATAGATCTCAAGGTACTAAATATTGTTTCTAAGACTATTTCCTGAATGATGAGCTGATGTCAATGGGAATAGTCTCGTTGAAGGAGGGCCATGATGAGTCCCACATCGACGACACGAAATTCGGAACATAGTTCTAGAATGATGTGAACATAGTAACCATATGACTGACTCAAAGATACTGACACAAAGGCTGTGTATACTAT
The DNA here is from genome assembly GCA_001517045.1 of Pseudotsuga menziesii. NCBI lineage: Eukaryota > Viridiplantae > Streptophyta > Pinopsida > Pinales > Pinaceae > Pseudotsuga > Pseudotsuga menziesii. Next base: position 351,025 of record LPNX010201733.1, read on the forward strand.
AGAGGTAATACTTCTTCAGATTCCCTTTGAACATCAGGTGGCATGGCAAAATGACTTGGCAGCATGACTAGACAGGATAGATACACAATGCGACAGTGGATAATGAATTCTTTTGAAAGACTCAAAGGATTGGCATGACTCATGAAAGTGGATCATCATGAAGATCAGCTGAATACCCAATTGACTGACATGATTGTGCAGACAAGTGCCATGTTCAAAGGTAACAACAAAACAATTGCCATTATTTGCAAAATGATTCCCTTTCCCATTTCCCCCATCATGATCGATGAGTGCCTCTTTTTGGTTTTACGAGTTCAAAGAGGGTAACAAACACTCGATATAGCTTGTCAAAAGACAAGTCCAGTCCCATATGTTTTACGAACCTGAGAGAGGATGGGTTCATTCCCAAAACGGGTCTCTCAATGTTTAATTTAACGAGTCCACTGAAAGAAAACTCGGTATCATTCATGTTTAGGGAGTTTGAACGAATATGGATGAAGACTCCATGGGGGTCCTTTTTCATATGATTTAATCTCTAAGGTCCGAAAAAGTATAAAATCATACCTTAGAGTACTCTTCCAGTCATGATTGGCTGGAGTGTTTCCTTTCTCGTAAATGGTACTGTCCGAACCGAGAAAGAGATAACCTACTTTCAGACAGATGACTCTTCAAATACTTTAACGAACGTGAAGAAGACAAGATCACTCGACAATCTTTTCATATTTAGGGAGTTTGAAAAGGGTTTAAAGAGAACTCCATGAAGTTTCTTTACACAATGTCACTTTTTACGAGCCTGGAAAGATTCGGAAACAGACTCGACTATCTTTTCATGTTTAAGGAGTCTGAAAGAAGATGTGATCAAAATAAGACTCCATAATGTTTCTTTATACAATGTTGTATTTTACGAACCTGGAAAGAAACTTGAACTAGACTCGAAAATTTGATACTAGATTTTAACGAGCATGAAAAAGTGTCGTAATAAACGCTCAACGATCTTTTTCATTTTGTGAAGGTAGGAAAAAGCCATAAACAAACTTTCCAAAGCTTTTTACTAAAGTCAACCTGCAGACGACTCATAAACAAGTGTTAAATGCATCCAAAATCAACATTACCGGATTACAACAAATAGATTTTGACCAGAACATGATGTAATATCAAAACTTTACTAAGTCAGACCCAAAAAATGTCTATATAAGGCAATTAAATAGTAAAAAATCAAACATTTTAGTATTTGCCTCTAGCAGAGAGCACTTGGATCATTTTTTAGCCAGATCTTCCACAGCTGATACCGGGAGTTTCCACCGTCCGTTTTCAGTATCGTCAGTTGCAGGTAATAGCTAAGACCTTCATCTTCCATTTCATAGCTTTTATTTTGGGATTTGGTGGGGTTTTAGGCCTATTAGGAAAGCCCTAAAATCCTATTTGTGGGCACCGCGACTACCCCTTGTGGGATAGGCGATACCACCTAAGAACCGTGCCAAGAATATGGTGGACAGGCGGTGCCACCGCCTGTCTCCAATGGGGCACAAGCAGTGTTGGCCATGGAGAAATTAAACCAATGATATATACAAAATTTACTCATTCTTTTGATTTGTAATGACTCAAGGATGATATTGATGTATACCATTATTGTTTTTGGCAGGTCTAGGCTTCCAAAATATGGTGATATGGAAGGAAAGAACACATGATGATGAGGATGCTGCTACTGAAAGGAATCTGGTTTGTATTGCCGCACTCCAGAATTGTGGGCTTCTAAAGTTCTTCCAGACACCAAGCATGGTGTCCCGCGAGAGACTACTGGAACACATATTGAGAATGTGGAATCCAGAACAGCAGTATTTTGAGGTGGGGGCACATATACTTATAGTGGAGGTAGAGGACATCTACTTCTTGACTGGCCTATCGAGACGGGGTGCCCCTATCTCACTGACAGGTTCTCATGGTAGGGACATTACCACCAGAGAGCTCATAGATCGACACTGTACTCCAGGTACAGGTACATTGGGGAAGAAGATCCCCATCAAGGCAGTGACAGATAGGGCTCTGCGGATCATTCTATTCACCATGCAGAGGGTGGCAGGGAGCCAGGGTGTACATCAGGCTTCCAGGGAAGATATGCTGTATGCCCTAGAGGCAATGGCACCTACGGTGTTGAACTGGGAGGAAGCATTGCTTCTAATCTTCAAGGATCAGCTGACTAAATGTCGACAGGGAGAGCTGAAGCAATTTGGCTTTGGCTCCATCTTAGCTTGTTTCTTCTTTGAGTGGGTCCCCCAGATGAGGCCCTAGGTGACTTTTCAGAGTCTGAGAGCATGGGACCCCCGCATGTTGAGGTGGGTCCAGATCATGGCTCGCATAGTAGCAGGTAGGGGCAGAGTGAAGTTCGGTGATGTGTTCTTTAGATGGCTGCGGGATCAGATGCTCATGGTCGAGGACTATGCCTATGCAGGCACATATTTTACAAGTGATCCTGACCTACCACTCCCTCCTAGAGGGCAGTGGGGAGACATTGGTAAGAAACAAGAAACCCTAAATATGGAAAATGTTTTTATGTTTTATATTTTTTATGATAAGTGACGAGACCCATTTGTCTTCATACAGATGTTGGAGCAGTAAAACCTGGAATGAGCATCTCCATGAGATAGATGAGCCGGATCTTGCTTCGTGCCACAGGGTGATCATATCACCAGGGAGCTAGAGGAGAACCTTGAGAGGTTGACTCTGGACATCCCAGATGCTGACATAGATGACCTCCCGACTAGATATCAGAGATCTGCTGCAGGAGTACCGGGCCGATTTAGCAGGCTACTACGCAGGGTGGCTCGAGCAGTGATGTGTTATCACGAGCACCACTAGTGGATGAGACATGTATACTGAAAGCTGATAGCTTCAGGATTTTGTATGATGATTTTGCCTGAAAGCCTACGTGCTTCAGATGAGGTCTCAGGACCTATTTTTTGTAACATTTTTCGTATATATATATATATATATATATACAGATTTTTACATGATGTTTATACATTTCAAATGGATAAATGCATTTTCTATGAGTTCTATGTGTCTTTAAATGTTTATTTACAATGTACCATGTTTGATTAATGTCATGAATGGGCAATATGCCAATCTAGGATGTAATTAGCCAATGAGTCAACAACTACAATATGTTCCCTAGGGAAAGGCCTATATGTAATGGTTCCAAATGATCTTTCTAACAAACGTACCCTCTGAAAGAGGCGGAGGAGCACCGGGTTCCTAATGGTGTAGACATGGTTTAAATTACAAACCATGAGATGAGAGTCCATCAAAACTACTAGATCATGGACATCCTAGGAGGCAGCTTCAGTCAGAAGACCGATGACTGCTTCATACTCAGCGATGTTATTAGTAGCGGGACCTGAGAAAACCACTCCTGAACTGACCAAATCTTCAGCTGGGGAATAGAGAACCCAAGCAGCTGAGGCTAGATTCAAGGTGTGGTGGCAAACACCATCAACGAAGCCATAGAAAGCCATCTGCATGACCAAAACATGGTATAAATAGATGCGGACACCAAAACTCAAAACCATCTTGAAAATACTGAAAACAAACTAAAAGTCAATCAATATACATATATACAAGATACCATCCAAGAAGACCTAGGCATAGTACCTTTTCAGGTACAACCCATTGCAATATTGCCCCAAAGGGATTCCATCATAATCTATCAACTCATAGGCTCCTTTCTCTAAGACCTTGGAAATAACAAAAGGTCCATACCACATAGACTCGAACTTACCCTTTCCTAGCTTGTCATATCTCTGGTCATAAGTCAAAACTAGGTCACCCTCATTGAAAACATGAGGCTGGACGGATTTATCATACTGCACCTTGACGCATTTCTTATGTGCCTCATTAGCCAAGGCGGCATCTATATGAGTCTCATCAAGGTTATTTAAGTACAAAAATATCACTTCCTCCGCGGAAGTATCTGGGAGAAGTTTGACGGCGAGTTGTAAAGATGGAATCTGACATTGGATAGGCAAAATAGCTTCAAGTCCATAGACAAGCTGGAATGGCGTGAAACCAGTAGCTGTTTTCATGGAAGTCCGATAAGCCCAAAGAGCGGAAAAAAGAACAAGATGCCAATTGGATTTATGATCTCCAACCATCTGACGAAGCATAGTTTTCAAAACCTTGTTAATGGCCTCTACCTGACCATTAGCTTGTGGATAATATGGCGTAGAGTTTTCATGGTGAAAACCTAGCTTGGCACTCAATTCCTCCATCATTTGATTACAGAAATGGGATCTGTGATCAGTGACGATGGACTACGGAACTCCAAATCTAGCTATGATATGATTGAACAAGAAGAGAGAGGCAGTCTTACCATCTTCTGCATATGTAGGCATGGCCTCAGCCCATTTTGTAAAATAATCCATGGATACGATGATGTAACCATGCCCCCCGGCTGAGGTAGGTTTACAATGCATGAAGTAAATCCCCCACTTGGAAAAAGGGCCAATGGCACTGACGGGGTGAAGCGGAGCATGATGGGTGTGCTTTTTGGGATAAAAATGTTGGCATGGTGGGCATTTCTTAATAGCCTCATGACAGTCTTTGAAGACAGAAGGCCAGAAATAGCCAGCACGAAGGATTTTCTGGGTTGTAGCCATCCTAGATAAATGACCACCACATTCTCTAGAGTGGCAATCATTCAGCACGTGTTCAGCCTCCTCATGAGTGAGGAATCACCGGAGTACAGAGTCAATCCCACGTATATACAAGGTATCATGCAAGATGAGGCAATACTTCACGTGGTGACGGATGCGGCGACAATCATCGTGAGATAGATGCGGCTGGAAATGATGGGTCTGGAGATAAATCAACAAATCTTCATACCAAGGATTAGTAGTGCTAATTAGGAACAAGAATTCATCTAGAAATGAATTGTTGGGCTCAGATTCCGTGGTAGCACACGGAAGGTCACATATAAGCTCGGCAAAAACCAAGGATTTCTTTGATGTAGCCTTGGAAAACTCAAGATCGAACTCCTGAAGGATGACGATCCAACGAGAGTACTTGCCCTCGACTACCTGACGAGTCAGTATGTAGTACATCAGGTTCTGGTCTGCCAATACAGTGGTAGTGCGAAGCAGAATGTAGTGACAAAATTTTTGCACAGCAATGACCGTGGCCAAAGCTAGCTTCTCCACATGTGAATAATGGGTTTCAGAATCAATAAGACTCTTACTGGCGTAATAAATCACATGCTCCTAACCGTGGAGATTGTCCTACACTAAAACCATGGCAATGGTAGTAGTGGAGGTAGCAATATACAAGAGAAAATCCTTCGAATAGTCTAGGGGGTGTATCACGGGTGAATGAGTCAGAGCGTGCTTAAGACTATCAAAGGCGTGTTGGGCCTGGTCATCCCAGAAGAATGGAGTGTTTTTCTTGAGGAGACGCATATAACAATGCGTTTTCTTAGCAAAATTGGACATGAAACTGCAGAGAAAGTTTGCCTTCCCCTGCAAACTTTGAAGTTCAAGGATGTTGGTTGGGGTTGGTAGATTAATGATGGTGGCAATCTTCAAAGGATCGATCCGGATGCCATCTTTGGATACCACAAAGCCAAGCAGACGTCCCGTCTCAACGCAAAAAAAACATTTATGTGGATTGATCTGTATATTATAATGATGACATCACAGGAATATGTCTCTAAGATGACCGGGATGGTCCTCCCGTCGCTGTGAATGAGCGGGGAGGTCGTCAAGGTATGGTTCAGCAATATGTTTAATGTCGTGAAATGCATAGGAAATTGCACAATGGATCGTGGAACCATCATTTTTCAAGCCAAAAGGTAACTTCTTATATGCAAAGGTTCCCCATGGGAAAATGAATGCCGTCTTATGCTGATCGGTGGGCAATATCTCAATCTGATTGTAGCCAGAGAAGCCATCCATGAATGAAAAGATGACACTTCCAGCACAGTTGTCGATAATCTGATCGATGTGTGGGGTAGGAAAGTTGTCCTTGGGACAAGATTTATTTAAATCCATAAAGTCGATACATACTCTAATGGTGCCCTTATTTTTATTGACAGGGACAATATTAGATACCCATTCCATCAGAGGTACAGGATAAATAAAACCAGCTTTCAGAAGTTTCTCAATCTCAACTTTAATAGTTGCGGCCTTCCTAGGATGGACTTGCCTAAGTTTCTGCTTGATAGGTTTAGCCATGGGATAAGTTTTAATCTCGTGACCCACAATGGAAGGGTCAATCCCCTACATCTCTTCATAGGACCAGGAAAAAATATCATGGAATTCCTTAACAAGTGCCTTATATGCTTCAGATTCATCCGTGGAGCAGTTCTGCCCAACATGTGTTAGGGTTAACCTTGACTTGACATAGAGTCAAAGGTGGTTAGGTCTAGCACATGGTTTGGGCACATGGTTTGTTGTAGACCATGGTATTGTCTCATGGTATTGCATGTGTTAACCTTGACTCGGGATTGAGTCAAAGGTGGTTAGGTCTAGCACATGGTTTGGGTACATGGTTTGTTGTAGCCCATGGTATTGCATGTGATTAAGCCTTTATAAGGCTTGAGGAGGCTCCATTGTAAATAGGCCTGGAGGTGAGCGGTGGCTAGCTCGCTTGGCTCGGATGGCCGGTTTTGGCCATGTAATGAAGATCTTCATTGGTGCTAGTTTTCCCCGCATGGGATTTCCAGGGTATATTGTGTGTCTATCTTGAATGTTGCTTGCAATGTTTATTTTCTCGCATATTGTTATTTAATGTTGCTCATTTTAACCTAACAATTGGTATCAGAGCCATGGTTTGGCTTGGTTATGCTCGTTGGTGTTTCTATGTTGAATCAAATTGTGGGGTGCATGTTCGATGGTACCCGACACCCTAGCAGTAATTTTTTGGTCCATGTGAAACTTAGCCGTAGGCAAGTTTGGATTTCTCTGGATGCTAAAAGCACAAGGTATCCTCTTACGCGCAAAGAAGGGATGTTGCATCAAGTGTGGAATGAACCACTAGGTAGGTACGAGGGTGGTAGGTGTACTCGTAGCCTAGCTTGATGTGGATCGAAGAGGTTGAGTCTTCGATTGCGAGAGAAATGTGAGATAGTTTAATATAGGTTTTGGGACCAAGATTGATGAGCCATGTATGTGAAGATAATTCCTACAGAACTGGCGGTTACAGCGGCCGATGACCCATGTAATCCAGTAGATGTATTTTTCTTTATATGGACATCAATGACAGAGTTTCGATGTAGGTACAAAGGGAGCATGGCAAAAGACGAGCAAGGAAGCGAGCATGGAAAGCGAGAGGATGAAGTAACGGATGGTGATGGTGTAGTCACCATGAAGGCACATGAAAAAAAAGATGTAATGGAGCGGTTTGCATGTAAATGGGAATATGGCTGTAAGACCTGGTAAGGCATGCATACCCCTGGTAACTCACTGGTAAAGTCGAGAGATAGACCTAGGTGATAGGGGGGTGTATGTAAGATTCCTCGGTAAATACTTGAGGGGAGTTGGTGATTACTCCAAGTCAAGTTTAAAGGGGGTATTGTTAGGGTTAACCTTGACTTGAGATAGAGTCAAAGGTGGTTAGGTCTAGCACATGGTTTGGGCACATGGTTTGTTGTATCCCATGGTATTGTCTCATGGTATTGCATGTGTTAACCTTGACTTGGGATTGAGTCAAAGGTGGTTAGGTCTAGCACATGGTTTGGGCACATGGTTTGTTGTAGCCCATGGTATTGCATGTGATTAAGACTTTATAAGGCTTGAGGAGGCTCCATTGTAAATAGGCCTGGAGGTGAGTGGTGGCTAGTTCGCTTGGCCCGGATGGTCGGTTTTGGCCATGTAATGAAGATATTCATTGGTGTTGGTTTTCCCCGCATGGGGTTTCCATGGTATATTGTGTGTCTATCTTGAATGTTGCTTGCAATGTTTATTTTCTCGCATATTGTTATTTAATGTTGCTTGTTTTAACCTAACAGCATGAACATGCTCAATAACATCAAGCTTGGCTGATATGTCAATTGGGTTCGTCTGAGTGATGTTGCAAAGGTTTCCTTCAAAATCTATATCTTGCAGCAATAGAGGACTTTGCAGAACGTTGACAATATCAGTAGGAAACAAGGATGCAAAATCATAGCTGCCAAAACTGGTATTGGGGAGGAACATGGATCTATGATGGTGATCCTCCCAAATTGGCTCATCCGTATTCATGATCTCTATAATGGACTCATTGAAAGGAAAATTGGCGAAGAGATAGTCTAGAATTGAAAGAGAAGGTGCTAACCAGTACGGTAAATGGTAAGGATCCGAAGCCACTAAATGAATGTCATTAATGTGATCATCGGAGCAAGTTTGAATGGTGTCATACATAGATTCGTGTGGGCTCAACAAGGTGGAATCAACAACATTTGTGCCCTAGGGCTTGATATCAAATGACGGAATCATATCTACTGTCGTGGTATCCGTGCTAGGAGGAGTAGACTGAAAAATCCCCGTAAGGGATGAATCCTTCATCATACCTACCCCAATTGACTGGTAAGGAGGAGGGGACTGACCTAACATGGGGATGTTATTAGTCGTGGAGGTAGTAACATCCGGCGTACAGAAATCAAGCTGGTCAATAGTAACAATTCTCCCGAGATGCAGGAATTGGACCATTCGAAATACTGTTGAAGCAATAGCATTCATGGCATAGAACCAATTCCTTCCTAAAAGGAGGTTATAATCTAAAGGGGAATCTAGCACTTCTACTTGGATGGAAATGGTTTTTCCCCCCAGCTCGACCGCGAGGGCTGATATGAGGCCCTGGGGTTGGAAACCCCATCCATCAAAGGCTTTAAGGGTCGTAGGTGATGTAACAAGCTTGGGAGAGCCAAGAGCTTTCCAACAAGTTAGGGATAACACCAAGGTCGAAGCTCCTTCATCTAGTACCGTTCGAAATACTTTCTTTCCCACTACTTTCATAATGATCTGAAAATCAAGTTTATGCGGTAATCTAGGTTTATAGTTCTCAACATTGAAGTGAATCAAGTTAGTGTTATCCGGATCTACAGCTCCTAATGCAGTCAACAAGTTGTTGCGCTGTAAAGGGAAACTTTGGAGTACTTCTAGGGTAGACATCGCACAAGGTGCTTGAGCGAGATCTTCAACCACATTATAGAATTGAGCAGCTCGGGAATTGGGATTAAAGACAGCCTTTCGAAGAGTACTCTTGGGTGGGTGCAAAATCATGTCGAGAGTAGGCTTCTCGATGGACAAGGGAACAGTAGATGAGGATTCCGGAGAACTAGTGGAGGGAGCTTTCCCTGAAGAAGATTGATCTTCTTGCTTGTCTATGGGTTTATCATAATTATGGCTTTGAGTTTACAGATGGATGGTATCTGAGGACATCATACGAATCTCCTTTGATGAACTAGATTTACCTTGGTTTGACATGTGGTCTACCAGTTGTTGTTGAGAGGGAAAGGGATCCGTAAGTACTGCAGGTGCGGGATTAGACTTTAAAAACCGGGATATTTTGTCCCAACGAGGACACTCCTTTGAGAAGTGGTCACCACCACATAATAGACAAGGGTATTTAGCTTTCCTTTTCCCTATGTTGTTGTCACTATGGGTTGATTGTGGGGTCTCCTGCTAGTTTCCAGGTTTTTTATTTCGATTTTTACCTTTCTTTTTATTACCCAAGGTTTGAGTACTTTGAATAGAATTGACCTCAGCAGAAACCTTGGGAGTCAAAGGAGTAGCAGGTTGGGTTTGCTTGGCAAGTTTCGCTGCGGATGGGGACTGGATTGAACCAATAATATCGTCAACAGGTACTTCTGCTGATGGCTTGGCATGGTTAGTGCTGGGGCGAGGATCTTGAGGAGTTAGGTCATAAAGAGTCCCGGACTGGGAATAAACCACGTCTAGGTACCGAGCCCGACTAATAGCCTGCTCTTCGATAACGACACCGCCCATGGCCACATCTCAGGAAATAGGAGGAAACAAGGACTTAGTGAATCAATCAGCTAACAACTGATCCGAAATAGGGACCTTAATAAGCCTTCTCCGCCTTCTCCACTCATGAATATGGTCAGAAATGTGGGTGGAGGTGTTCTGTCACAGAGAAGTTAAAAGATCAGTGCCCATTTCATAATGAATAGGGAGTTGAAAGTGCATAAGAAATACAATTGCCAATGAGCCAAAATCCACAAACGAATGTTGTGGGAGTTTAATATACCACTTCGCGGCCATACTGGTCAAAGTTCGCTGAAAGAGTCGTAACCGAACGGAATCATCCATGCGGGAGTTCGAGGAACACCACAAATGAAAAGTCATAACATGGTTCCGCGGATCTTCACCTTGATTCCCATTGAATTTTGGAATATCTGATGGTAACTTTACTGGAATGGGAGGCCACGAGGGATTGTGTCGAGTGGGATCATTAATCAACTTGGAAAAATCAGGCAAGTACAAAGTTTTGCAAGGAACGGTAACTATCTATTGGGATGCACATATTGGTAATATTGATATGGCATGAAATTACCAGTAGGGCCATAGATGGACTGATAAACAGGTTGCTGTGAGGAATAACTACTGAGAAATCCGCCCATGGGGGGTTGAGTTCCGGAATTAGGACCGTTAGGACCACCATGGCCTCCACGAGGAGGACCGCCGGAGCCACCGGGACCGCCAGGACCACCAGGACCACTAGGACCACCAGGAAGTGAACCACCAGAACCTCTGGAACCTCCAGGAGGTGGGAAGCCTCCAGAGCCACCAGAACCACTAGGTGGAGGGCCACCAGACTCTCCCGAGCCATAAGGAGGAAATCCACCAAGTCCACCAGGACCACTAGGACTTCCAGGACCATGAGGAGGACCGACAGGCCCTCCAGGACCATTAGGTCCCCTAGGGGGAGGACCTCCGTAAGGTGGTCCTCTCGTACCTCCCGCAGTATGTATGGGTATCCCTCCCATGGCTGGCATGTAAGACTAGTTGGGTTGCCCCCATGGCGTAAAAGTGTTGCTAGGGAATAGAATTCCAGTAGGATTAGATGGATGATTACCTACAAGTATTTGATAACCATAACCACTAGAAGACTGAATGGCAACAGGTTGTGCCCCTAAGGGCTAACCTAAACTAGATGGGGGATTTACCACATTAGTGTGGGTGGGAGGGACAAAAACTGTAGATGTTTCTATGTTAGAGGTCTACTCTTGACTAGGTACAACTTCAGGGTCAGATAACGTAGGTCGTGTCGGGGGTTGCCCCTCGGCATTCAAAGGTACTGAAGACACAGGAATTGAAGGTTGGGCCCCATATGCAAAAGATCTAGGCAGATTTGGATCAGACATAACATAAGAGGTGAGAGGGGTGGAAATTTTAAGTGGGTTGTGGGTTATTAATGGATGATCTATAATCGGTTCAATGGGTCTCATAGAATCGGCTAGTGAACGATATCCCACAGGAAGGAATGTGGAAAGAACTGGTGACGGGCCTAATAGGTTTTCAATATGCTTTTCTACCTCCTATGCATGGAGGACAGCAGCACGGTATTTCCTGCGTTCTTCTTCACTTTCAGGAGAACTTACACGGGTGCCAAATTAGGCAATGGCATGTCTGACAGGTGTCTCCCAAAAAGGAGCATTAGGACAAAAATCCGGATGGGTATCATCAACATGATCTTCCGTGGGAGGATGGAGCGATGAATCCTCACGGGAAGGCTGTTGGACCAAGGGAGGCGAGTGTGAAGAATATGGTACTCCACTTTCCACCACCACATTATCTCCCACTTGGGAGGTGGTATCAGCTCCTCGGTCGATAGCTTCCATTGGATTTCCTTCTAAAACAGAAGAACAATTAGGTGGCAATCCCCGTACTCTCCTGGACTGTCTTAACTCAGCCAGTTTGTACAGTTCCTATCTAACCTAGGGTCTGAAAATCTAGAAAAAACACACCAAAAGAATTCCCTACTCAAACTATAGGTCAAAACAAGCAGACTTAAAATGACAGGAGGAGTTCAAAAGTCAGGTCTCTCACTAGGATTGTCAAGACGGGGCCACTCGCGATATGTCTCGAGGGTACGTGTGTAGTAATCTCCCCGAATGATGTTTTCAGTGTATGGCTCCAAACAAGACAGCCAAAGGGATTTTCTCAGATAGATAAGGTACCCTAGTGGGGTCTCCTGATACACTCAAGGTACGTGGGAGCTCGAATCGGTAGTAGTGCTGTCTAATGCATAACCGTACACAAGGGGCCTTCCGATATACAATTGAGTACGTGAAGTACCTTTCTATATACCTCAAGGGTATGTGAAAGGCCGTTCGATATACCGACGGTACGTGGAAGAACCGCGCTAGTCCCAGAATGTAATGCTGACAAATAACGACAGCTCCTACGTTTTACGACGCCCGAACACGTCTCTAACCTATCACTCAAGTCACTACGTAAATTTTAACCTACAACTACCGTTGATTTTAACTTGTACGGTTAGGTGAATGTATGATGTTCTGACAGAAAAGTAAAACCATGCAGTATGCTTGTGCAAATGTTCACTTTACCGTTCAATATGCCTAGTTACGGGAGGGAAGAGAGTGTTTTTCTTTTTGTTTCAAAACCAAAAATCATTCCAATCAACAGTCATGAACATCAAATAAAAGACAAGCAAATACTTCTACAAACCAAATTCTTCTTTCTGAAAGCAAATGGGAAGGGTGAGAATCTCTTTTCCTAAAAGAACAACACCAAGCACACCTATATGCCAATGCACTCTAACTTTTCAAATTTCTTAAAAACATAAGCAAATCTAACTTAAAAATACCATTTTTTTATTTTGATTGAGATAGTCCTATATGCATGAGAGACGAAAGGTCGTAAAGGTCCTAAAATATTATGAAGCCAATCAAAAAACCCAAATCCAACGCTCAAATATGATGTCCTAGTCTCAAGCAAAACTTTTTATTTTTTGAAGGGAAGAAAAAGAAGTTTACTATGCAAGCAAGAAAAAAAATCTAGAAGCTAATCTAATGTTCTTCTTTCAGTATATACAACAAAAAGAGAGTTCAATGAGCACCCTAACTTTTCAGAAAACAAGAAATCCTTCTTTAAACACAACCAATGAGCAAGAAGCGGATGAACAATAAAAAATACTAAACAAAATTTTGAAATTCCACCCAAAATCAAATCTTAAATCATTAAAGCAGTAAGCCACACACATCAGATTCAATAACACAAGCCTGATAACAGAACTAAAAGCAGTCAAAATTCCAATTTTTTACAAAGAAAAATGAGGAAAAAGGGTTTTGGACTAATGTCTACCTGGTACCGCGCTTTGTAGGTATTGTAAGAGTGTTTCCAAAGCAGCACCGCTCCTCGCTAACCAGATACAGGTGGTGCCACCGCTTACTGTCCACTGTGTTCAGGCGGTGGCACCACACCTTGTACAAAGCATTGCCGCAGTTCCTTGCAGATGGCCAAAACAAGAAAGAGAACAATGGATCAAATCAAAAAAGACTAGATCAAGGTGAATACTGTCGAATTGAATATGGTAACAGAGCATAAAAACTCGAAATGACTCAGATCTGAACAGATCTGGAAATTTCAAACCCAAATAATACCAATCAGAAAGTAGATCTGACTGTAAAGAGTTGAAGAAAATGGAGCCTCGATTAGGACAAGAGTTACAGACTGAGGACGATTAGAACAACTGAATACAACTACTCCCCAGCGGAGTCGACAGATTTGTTGATCGAAATATTTCACCTCCTGCGGACAACAAGGTGTTTCGCTGGTCTGAATGGTTTAGATCTAGAACAAATAGATCACAGAGGTTCATAACTCCCCCTAGATGCTGTAGATATATGGAATACAAGGCCTTGATAGTTCACCTATGTACCTGCAAAAGAGTTCAACACAAAATAGATCAAAGCAACCAGAATATGATCTACTAATCTATGCTAGTGACTAAGGAATCTAGAAATATATATCTGAAATCAAACATCAACAATATATATGGGACATAAAATCAACTTGCATTAGAAATATGAATAAGTTTACAACCAAGCCTTAGTGTTGACATGCATCTCCATGAAACCAGCTCTTCATCCCCAAAAGCTCCGACTCTAGCTCTCTATGCTCTCTCCAAATGATCTTGGACCAAGAATTAGTCCAACAACATAACAATACCTTCAATGTTCTCCCCTCAACCATGGCTATGAGCTCATATTTATAGGGCTTTAATGGATAGATATGGTTGAGAAATTAGTGGGTGAGGTGGCCTCTAAGATCCTAGGATGAGGGATCTCGAGCTCAACAAATCCACAGTAGTATGGATAAGGGATATCTCGAGGCTTATCATCTAGAAGCCTCGATAAACTTCTCTTTTTCCCTTTTTACCCAAGGTACCGCGCTTCTCCTTCTATGACAAAGCGGTTTCGGTAATAACCGCCTATGGAACAAGGGTAACAGGTGGTGGCACCGCTTGTGGACAACCAATGAAAAGCAGTGCGAGCAGGGGTACCGCTCCTGGATAAAAGAGGATGAGCGGTGCTGGGAATTTGTATGATAGACTGATAAGAAGCCATCTATGCTTCACTCTAGAGGCTGGGATTCAGGGAAAGTAGGTATGTCAAAGGTCTTATCACATGATGGTGACAGGATTTTGGTATAACAGTGGCGAGTACTGATTCTGTTGGTAGTGAGGCTGGTAGTGATTTTATTGCGCGTATGGATGTTGTGGTGCATACTCAGGCTAATACTGGTTCTGATACTACGTGGGTTGGAACTGTGCAAGCTGATACAATGCTTGCATGGGTTCAGCCTGAGTCTGCCCCTCATTTTTCATCAAGTATGTCTCTACTATCTTTTCCTTCAAGAGCTGGTATGCTCTGCAATCTTTCTCTTCATGTCCTACTGACTTACAGAACTTACAAAAGAGGGTTGCTGGGGTACTTACTACCTTTTGCAAATATAAAAACTCCTCGTCATGATGTCCTCTAGACTGGCATATGTGACACTAGGGTAGTCCATGGCCATTTAATGGATTCAATGCACCGTATGAGATATAATTCATGAAGGTTGGACAATTATCCTTGGTGTGTCCATCCATTCTGCATTTTGTGCACCATAAATATTCTTGTGCTTCCTTGCTCCTTTTGATATCACAAAGCTTTATCATCAAATTAGCCAACTGTGACTGAATATGTACCATCCTTGCGGCACCATCACCCATTGGTGAGGCCTCCAGGTTCATTTCCAATTCCAGTGCTTCGGTCTGTGACTCGATCTTTTGTTGCATCAACAACCCTCGTATGTGTGGTAACAATGCAGCAATGACCTAGTCTTTATGCTGAACATCTGACATCTAGAATCATTTGTTGGCCTCTTTCCTCTTCTTGTCTTGACCTGCAGCTCAACAACACCACAATACCAACAATAAACCACAAGACATTGGCCCGATAGAGCAACCTCAGTCAGCAACATCTGCGAGGCATGCGCAGTCTCACCCGAGATATCTAATGGGTAATTACCAGAACCATGTTTCTGTAGTTGGTGAGGGAGTATAGTCCCTTGGCGTGGGACCAAGGCGCTCAACAAAGGAGACAGGATGGATTATTACTACAGTGTGTTAACAGTTCTGAGAGGCGTCGCAACCTACGCATGACCCAACCTCATCCTTATAACCCAACGATGGGTGTGACAGCATGATGGAGTTGATCCCTTATTCTCAATCAGATAGTGCATGACTATATTTGGACTTAACAACTTAACCATGATTCATACGTACCATTCCAACCAACACTTAACCATTCATTCATAGATAAACCTGATTACGACATACATTCACCAGTAACTGTAATAATAGATAGTAAGAAAATATTCATGTAAACATTCACCATTCAACAATATTCATTCATATACACAAGGAATAACATGGGAACCCATCTGGGAAAAACCATCAAGGTGCTCTTCGGCTGGCATGAGAATTGGATATAACACCTTGTAGTATGCGAATTGCAGACTATTCTTAAGATATGTCTTTGACTCAATATTCTTTCTCTCATGCTTTCTGGTTTATTCTTCTATCTACTCCTACTGGTTCGCACACAGCTTGGATCGACTCTTCTATCCTACTATCTGTGCACTCAACTGTAGATTCCTTCTTCTTCTAGCAGTACGCACACACAATTGTAAAATCCATGGCTCAACAATATTCTACTTCTACTCAATGTTACTGAAATCTAGTGGAATCTAACTAACTCTCTAACTGCAACTCATCTATCTCTCAGAACCCTTATACAGAGCGAGTTCCTCCTATTTATTATATTTACAAGACCTTATAGGGTCCACTGAGTACAACTCATTTATTATAGACTCAACAACTTACAAAATATCTTCTGTTACATAAATGTCATCCCAACACCTAGCTGTGAAAGCCCTGGAAGACATTAACCACAGCTTTAACTAGTAGTGGAAACGTCTTTCAGCTCGTCTGTACCAGTCATAACTAGCTGCAAAACTATCCTTCCTTCTTCTACTGTCTCGTGTCCTTATACAGTCTTCCTTGACTTCCGCCTTCCATCTTTAACTTCTCCGCCTACCTCTTCCATCGACTCGGGTCTACCCTCCTTGTCGCAACTATCCTGTTGTAGCTTTCCTCCTGTTCTTTCTCCATCTCACGCATGTTTTTATCTTTTCTGCGTTGATTCCTTCTTAGCCTACTTTTCCCTTCTATTGCGTGCGCATTTTTCCCTTCATTGCTTGTGCGCACACTTCTTCCTTATCCACTTTCCTTGGCCCTTTTCCTGGCCCAACATTTTCCAAAGGCACATACAAGGGTTGCATAGTGGGGAAACATGTTGAGCGCAAATATGACAAAGGAAAGGCAAGGAGGGCTATCTAAGTTATTGATCTGATCCATTCATATTTGATAGGGCCTCTTTCTACACCCTCATATGGGAATTCAAGGTATGTGTTGACTTTCATAGATGATTTCTCAAGATACTAGTGGGTGAATTTTTTCAAGAAAAAATCTAAAGTTTTTGAGACTTTCAAAGTGTTCAAGGCTTTAGTTGAGAACATGAGTGGTAATAAAATCAAGGTTCTTAGGACTGAAAATGGAAAGGATTGTGTCAACAAGAACTTACAACATCTATGTCATGAAAGTGGCATTTAGATGCAACATTATGTGCCCTACACACAACAACAAAATGGTGTTGCAGAGAACAATAATAGAGCTCTAAAAGAGATGACAACATGCATGATGGAGGCTAAGGATTTGTCACCTAATCTATGGGATGAAGCCATAAATTGTGTTGCATATGTTTAGAATAGAGATCCATGCAAAGCATTGGAAGGTAAAACTACATATGAGGCTTGGAGTGGTCACAAGCCCAATGTTTCTCATTTCAGGGTTTTAGGCTCAAAGGCTTGGGCTAGAATTCCTCCCAAGAAGAGAGAGGCCTTGCAACCTCAAATAAAGGAGTCCATTATGGTTGGATATACTGAATATGAAAATTGCTACAATCTCTTTGATCCCTCATCTCACAAAACATTCATTGAAAGGAGTGTATAGTTCAAAGAAGAACCCATGCAAGAAGATCAAACTAGTCAAGGGGGAATGCTCACATACTCCACTGAATGACGATGTAAGTGATGATTCTTTCTATGATTATTCTGATTCTGATATTTAAAGTGATGTTGATGCCATGCATTCATATCATGACTCTCCCATAAGGCCAAAGTGGGTTGAGAAAACCATACAAGTTGTTCACACACTTCAGTCTGCAGGGGTTCACACTCTGTCGACACCCTTCGACATAATATCCCTAAACACCATCCCGAGCAAGTTTTACTCTGTCCAGAAACACCTACAAAGAAGATGTAGTCTCACCCAAGACGTTTGAGGGAGGGATGTAGGAACCATGTTTTCACAGAAGGGAAGAGGACTTGCGCTTAGTTTCTCTCTGTCGCAATATAACTCAGAGATTCAGGGAGGGGTTTTTCTTCATCATTCATCCAAACCAATTACCATCATTCACACTATATGTAATATCACAACATTTCTTCATTCAGAAAAGAGGTCGACATGTAAGAATTCATTCATCATACAAAGACTTCGCATCATTTAGGTAAGCAAAACATTTCGTCGACCATTAAGAAATTAGGTCACAACATCTTAACGATATGAATTACTTTACTCATATCACATCTGTTACAACTGATTTTACCACACATGGTTAATCACATATTTATGGCCTTCCCTGTCCCTCTACAAAATATTTAGACCCCATGAACTGAGATTGTACCTTGATGTTTCCAAGTTCATCCCTAAAAACACCTGTTTATGACTGTACGCGACTTTCAATCCCATAATTGCGTGTATATGCAACTTTTGACCTCAAACCCACGTACATTGGGATGTGTGCATAAATCCAAATATTTTTGGAGTTTTCCTTGATGTGTGTCTGAACCACTTGAATCTTAGCCTTCCATATGCCTCGAGATCGCTCAGATTTGACCCTCCATTACCCCTTTGGAGTGCTATATAAGGAACCCCTTGGATACATTGAAGGAGAGGAATTGAAGAGCAATGAAACTATAGTCCATTGTTTCCATAGCTTGCATATACTTGAGTCTGCATCCCTTTGTCCCTTTGGATCACTTTTTGTTCTTCCCAAGCTTGCCTTTTCTTGTGAGCTTGCTATCGATAGATGGAGGATTGAGGTGGTGGAGGCCTAGTTGGAGGACTCAGTTTCTCTGGTTCACAGATGTGCCAACATAGGTTGTCACTTGTGTAATCTCTGATTTGATTAATAGAAATATCTTTTCCTATCCAATAATGTGCATTTGAATGAGTATTGGATCCATGGATATGTTTAATTTCTTATTTATTGTTAATTATATATGCTAGAGTAGATCTAACACCATATTATATAGCATGCTTGTCTTGTTTGCTGTTGTTAAGAGCAAATTGCTAGCGCAAGCGTGATTGGAAAAAGCTCAACGGGGATCTACTTCAACCGTCTGGAATAAGGTATGATTTGAGATCCTTTAGTGTTAGAGGTTTGGTTTCTCTTGCATATTGGGAAGGGATTGATTTCTTAGGTCTAGCTGTCTATTGTGGTACAACCCAATCCATAGGAAGTTTCTCTATGTAACAGAATTGGCGACCATACTAGGGAGGTTCCTAGTTGTTTCTCTTTGGGGTTTTTTAGTATTCAATGTAATTGAATTTCTCTGACTTCTCTATTTCTATGTTAGGCTTGGGGGCATGTTTTCCCAGTAGGGTCCTGAAGGAGTAAATTTTGTCTCAGCTTGTCTGTTTGCCTTATTTTCTTCCTTTGTCTTCCTATACGTGGGTTTAGATTTCACAGTCGCATATACACGTGGGTTTTCCTTGAATAGTCACGTATGTATGTTGGTTTACTGAGAACAATCTCATATGCCTTGATTTTGAGCTTTATTGGGAGGATTAAGTGTTTCTGGGTGAGTTTGGATGATTGCTGAGTCTTCTTGGATGCTTCTGGAGTCTGTATCTACCCTCTATTTTTTACCAAAGACTGTTTTTAGTTTGATTTTTAGAAATGTTCTTGTCATTCATTTTCTACTTTTTTTTTAGATTAGTGTATTAGGTCTCTTTTACCTTGGTGCTTTGCTTGGCTGCTGTTTGCGAGTGGTTGTAGAGTCATCTTTTTTGTTTTCATATCTCATTTAATTCAAAAATACAAAAATATTTTTCTCTTTGCATAGTTATGCATTTCTTGCATTTGCATTAGCATGGTACTTGCATTAGGTTTGCTTGGTGAATTTTAGTCATATTTTCATATAGGAATGATTGCACTTACATTTGAAAGAAAAATTTTGCACTTCACGTAGTAGCATACCCTATTTTTCATTCTACACAGTGCATTTGCATTGATTGTTAGGTGTGCATTTTGCTTCATGTTGTGCCATAACACCATAAGT
The DNA here is from genome assembly GCA_001517045.1 of Pseudotsuga menziesii. Lineage (NCBI taxonomy): Eukaryota > Viridiplantae > Streptophyta > Pinopsida > Pinales > Pinaceae > Pseudotsuga > Pseudotsuga menziesii. The sequence goes on from LPNX010201733.1 coordinate 370,989, forward strand.
TGCACGACCATTACCTTTTGAGTAATTATAGCCAAATAAAATCAACGCTTAATAAAATGAATTACACGCTTTTCTTTTCTATGGCGCATCAACAAGATTAGGTTTTATGGTCTTAGAATAGATCATTGTAAGTTAATTCTCCAAGACCACTAAACAAAACAATTAGGTGTCTGTCTAGGTGAGAGTGTGAAACCCTTGGTATAATTAATGTTTCTCAGGATGCTCCTCTTACATGGGAGTTAAGCACGAGGAAATGCATGCGATTATGACTGGGATGACCCTTGGTTACTTTCTGTGAGCACCTGAGATATTTTCAGAATTTTACTCGTATATGGGGGGCTTTGAGGTATTGAGGGTGCACCCCTGGTGTACCAGTTGTGCTTTCAGGCTTCAGGATTTGCTACCCTACCCATACGGTTAATCCCACCTACGACTATATGCCTGAGCATTGGTTATATTGAGGTGACCTTAGTTTCCTTACCTAGGTTATCAAGGGGGTGTTTGCAGAGGTTATTTTGCAGTTGTCCTGGCCAGGTAGGGGTTGCACAGCACAACCGCTATATGCATTGAATCCGAGGGCCACTATAATTGGTTACGAACCTCCGCTTGTTGTGTATGGGAGTCTCAAGCCTCTCCTAGGTGAGACATACCTGCTTCATTCGGGACCTCATTTATCCTACCCTTAGTTTGCTTGTTGTTTGGTTTTATATTTTCTTAGGTGTATGCTCTGTGCACGTTAGTCTGCTTAGGGTTACATAGATAGATTGAGTGTTTTGTTTTTGTTGAGTCATTGTGGATACAGGTGAAACTTCCCGTCACTCTCATTGTTTAGCAAGTATTCCACCTTCTATGTCTCCTCCTCTCTTGGGAGAGAGAGACAGACAATTCGGGTGGACTAGTAATCACTTTGATTGACACAGAGATCTCGCCATGAGTCTTCATGAGCCTAAGGTCCCAGAGCTTCCACCTTCCCCACCTCCAGTGGAAGAAGTTGATCCTTCAAGCACATATGGAACTCCACTTGAGTCTGGTCCTTATGGGACTTGACCATCACAAGATGATTTATCACAGTTTCCTGATTACATTAGCTCCGAACCCTGGTATTGGTTATACTATCTAGGTGAAGAGACTCGCCAAGAACCCACCAGCACTGGCCACATTAGATATGGCATGCCTGATATTCTTGATCCCGGTCCGACACCTCACATCGAACCAATTTGTGACCCTGGTAGTGCACCTGGGAACACTTCCACTCCTTTCCATGCGGATATTTTTGGTAAAGTAGTCACATTGCACCATCCACTCCAGCGGTGGCAATTCCTTCACACACAAAGTGTAGACGTAGCACTAGTGTTCCTCTTCGGGAACCTCAACCGAGACATGTGAATATTGGGTGTACAAGCTATAATCCTTCACATATTCCATCGTCTTCTCAACCTGTTCCTTCAAATTCCTTTTTGACGCATCCTTTTCCTAACTCTAGTGGTCCTTTAGGCCTGATTTCGACTGCAAGCCATGTTCATCCTGCGACTGCTAACACTGTAGTATCACAAATCCAAGTGCCTCCCATTGTGTCATCAGGTCATGTACCTATTTCTGGATCGTCTCATGGAATACCTCATGGATCATCTCATGGTCCATCTCATGGAGCTTCCCATATACCTTCCAATGGACCATATTATATAACATCTCATGGGACATCTTATGGATCATCCCATGGACCATCTTATGGTACAAATTATGGAGCTTCCCATGGACATTCTTATGGACCATAGTATGGACAAAACTATCAGCCGTATGGGTACGAGTATCAACAACCTGTTTACTCTTCTAACTATGGATTTGTAGCACCTCATAATCAAGGTACTCCGCATTACAATGCCTCCATGCAGCCCTTCATGGGTCATATGGGAGGAGGTTATTATCCCACTGGCCAAGGCTATGGTGTGTATAGCAATCAACCTTATATGAATCAGTCCTATCAAAGAGCATGGCATCGACCGACTAAACCTAGGCTCCCTTTCCTTGCGACCTTGAACTTACCTGATTTGTCGAGATTGACAAATGATCTTATGTCTCATAATTCAGCATGGCCGACAGTCCCTACCAAGCTTCCTTCAGGCATTCCCAAGTTTGAAGGTAAGGCAGGTGAAGATCCTGGTGATAATGTCACAACCTTCCACCTTTGGTGCTCTTCTAATTCCTTACATGATGATTCCATCCGTTTGAGGGAATTTCAATGCACCCTCATGGGTCCTGCGACGAAATCGTATATAGAGTTACCGAGGGGGACCTATACTATGTTTGATGACCTTGCCATGACTTTTCTTAATCATTTCCAGCTACCTGTACATTATGATGTCAGTACCCAACTCTTGTCGACCTTCCGACAATACAAAGCCACACATATTTCGGATCATATTCAAGAGTGGCGTAGACGGAAATGATTAATTAAATCCTTTATACCACCAAAGTTTCTTCTAGAGTGGTTCCTCAAGTCATTGTTACCTTACATCGCGAAGGATGTTTCTATGTCCGTAGTTTAAAATGAGGACCAAGCAATTTTTAGGGCTCAAGAGTTGGATTTGATCTATGCTCAATCCATACTTTTGTATGAGATTATCCTGAATGCTCCAAGATCCAATTTCAACCCCAAGATTAAACCTGGTCCACATGTCGATGGTATTGTTGGCTCCACAAGTACCAAACCTGTAGACTCGGTTATGAAACAAGTGAGCCAGTTATTGATTAACCAGCCTGCACCGGGACAATCCATGACTTCGTCTCAACCTACCCAACTGACGAGTGTACTTTCAGTGCAAACGTTGAACCCAAAAGGAAACCAATAGCCTGGAAGGAATAAAAAGAAAGGAAAAAATAATCGTAAGGGTGGGAATAAAAAATAAAATGGTAATAATAATTACAAGAACACGAACAATGATGGGGGAAAAGCAGCCTAAGCATAAGGTGAATTTTCCTTGTAAGTGGTGTAAGGATGATCACCTCACTCACTTGTTCCCTCGTATGGAGGAAACCTCAAAGTTCATAGCACAGGGCCCAGCTGTGTTTACTAATAATTTACCTAATAATCAAAATATGAACTCAAGGACCGTTGATCCTGGTTGTGCGTATGGTGGAATTCAAAACCCACTGGAGGCCGTTAGTGGTCATGGTTGCATCAACATGGTGAGATCTACCAAATTTGTGACACATGTGAAAGATTATGGTTCATCACAACAAGAACTTTGGAAAGAACTTGTTCCACTCGAGAGCTATTTGCGAATTGAAAAGCCTACAGATAAACCTGAAGTTCCACCTCACATACCTAAGGGAGTCTTGAAGCGCTCGGGGCACAATCCTAATGCTCGAGTCACCAAGAACTATTCAGTTGTCAAGGATTTGGGCCAGACTCCTTGTGTGATGTCCACATTAGAAGTGCTTCAGACTTTTCCTTCGTAGATAAATTCCTTGTTGTCTACTCTTGGGGTTAGTGATGATACCTCTTCTTCCATGATCAAATTTGAAACTCATGGAATCCAGCCTCACTTGCCTTACTACATGTCTCTTTTGATTCATGTAGAGTGTTTCAACAACACCATCATGCATACTATCATTGATGAAGGCACTACCGCTTTCGTGATGTCTTTGTCTTGTTCGAAGGGTTTAGGTTCTCCCACATTGTCTCAGTCTGCCAATGTGTTGATTGATTTCGATGGAAGGTTGTTTTGGCAGCATGGTATACTTCCTTCTCTAGAGGTCCAATTGGGAGGGAAGACTGTTGCAATCGAGGTTGATGTGGTTGATGCTCCCCTTGACTACAATCTTTTGCTAGGTAGGAATTGGATGTACAATATGCAACCTGTAGCTTCTTCCCTATTATGAGTGGTTTGCTTTCCGTTTATTGGGAATATCTTTACTATTGATCAAAAGTATTTCCATAATCCGAGTGTTAACGCACCATCAGGAACTTCTATCCCTATTATCAATCATTCTCAGCCGACAACTGAGAATGTGGGTGTGGGTATGTATCCTTCTCTCATGGAACCTTTAGTTGTCCTGTGCCCGTTCTTATGATTGGATCTAGTCTTGGTGGGGCTTCATCCTCGTAGATTCAGTATCTTTTTGCACTACCCATATGGAAGATCCTTGGATTCTTCCTTCACCGAGTACTCAAGTGTGCCTATCGAGACAGTCATGTCGTTTCCTGCAACAATGGTGGCATATCAAGCGTATCTTGATCATGTTGTAAAGCCTAGTCCTTCCTCTTCACGGACGAAGGAGGAGGACCTTTATGTGCTGCATGCATGGACAATAGAGTCATCTCACTCTCACAACTTCCTTAATGATGTTTTCCCGTTCGATGAAGCTATTCTTGAGGCCATGTCTGGGATTGAGCAACCTTGGGAAGAGTTGCATCATATATCTTATTTCCTTCCTAAGCTTGATCGTTTAGAGTGTGGTGACTTTAGGGTGATTCTAAGAGAGAAAATTGGTAGCCCCGTGGTCCCATTAAGCTCTCCTGGTCAGATGTCTGAAGAGAACATGGATAACTTGTCACCAACAATTCCTATCAACATTTCTCGTGATCTTGGTAAGATTGAGAATGTCTACATTGGGGCAGATTGTTCCCCAATGAGATTAAATAGTTTACCGAGCTATTTAAGGAGTTTTGTGATATTTTCGCTTGGTCATACAAAGAAATTCTAGGTATAGACCCTCGTATTGTCGAACACAAAATCAAGACCTATCCCGATGCAAAACCAGTTCGACAACGTTTATGTGCCGTGAATCCTAGAAAAGCACCTGCCATTAAAGCTAAGATAGAGAAACTGCTCAAAGCTGGTTTTATCTATCCCATTCTCTTGGTGGAGTGGGTTTCAAATCCCGTTTCGTTGGATAATAATAAGGGAGCGATCCAAATATGCACTGATTTCCGTGATTTAAATTGAGCCTGTCCTAAAGATAATTTCCCTACACCATTTATTAATCAAATTTTGGATAAGTGTGCAAGAAGCGAGGTATTTTCTTTTATGGATGGCTTTTCTAGATATAATCAGATACAAATTAAGCCCGAGGATCAACCCAAGACTGCATTTATTTGTCCTTGGGGAACTTTTTCATATTGGAATATGCCCTTTGTCCTTAAAAATGCCAGAGCTACATTTTAGCGGGCCATGACTTTAATCTTTCATGATCTTAAAATGATTATTGAAGTATATTTGGATGATCTCGCTGCTCACTCTCATTTGAGAGTGCGTCATCCTTACCATTTGTGATTAGTGTTCGAAAGGTGCCATCATTATCAAGTTCGTTTAAATCCTCATAAGTGCATCTTTTGCGTGAAAGTTGGTCATTTACTAGGATTCATCATATTCAAGGAGGGTATTAGAGTTGATCCCTTGAAGGTTGAGGCAATACTTCAATTGTCTCCCCTGCGTAACATTCGACACCTTCAATGTTTACAAGGTATGGCGAACTTCTTGCGAAGGTTCATGGTCAATTTTTCCAACTTGACTAAATGCTTCATGCGTCTATTGAAGAAGGACACCCCTTTTTACTGGGATGAGCAAGCCCAGGAGTCTTTCGATGCTCTTAAGAAAGCCTTAGAAATGACCCCCGTGCTTAGTCCACCTGACTATAGCCATGATTTCTTGATGCGTCTCAAGAGACGGTTGGTATGGTATTATTTCAAGAGGATGAGGAGCTCCATGATCATGTCATATATTATTTAAGCTGAAACCTTATTGATGCAGAACCTTGTTATTCCCATGTGGAGAAGCTAGCCTTAGCCACCGTTCATGCGGTTCAACGTTTGAGACATTACATTCTCCTTCGCCAAACTTTGGTCGTATCTCACATCAATCCATTTCAGTGCATCCTCACTAGAAGGGTGAATGGGGGAAAATATAATAAATGGATTGTGATTTTGCAAGATTTTGATCTAGAGTTCGTTTCGGAGAAATCGAAGAAATCATTAATCTTTGCTAAGCTCATATCAAATTTCCCAAATTTGGAGGAAGAGGAGGTTTATGAGGATTATTTTGTCGATGAGCATATATTCCTCATCTCAACTGTGGACCCTTGGTACAGGGATATTATCGTGTATTTGCAAACATTGAAGGTCCCTACTCACCTCTCATGGGATGAGCAGTGACGACTACGTCACATAGCAAAGAAATACCTCATAGTGGATGATACTTTGTACCGCTGTGGGGTAGATTCCATTTCATGTCATTGTTTAACTCATTACGAGGATGAGGTCGTGCTTAATGATTGCCACGGACGGGCATGTGGTGGTCATTTATATGGGCTTTCTACAGCCCAAAAAATCTTAAGAGCGGGCTATTTTTGGTCATCCATATTTAAGGATTGCGTTAATGCGCTCAAGATGTGCCACCCTTGCCAAGTGTTTGCATGTAATATGTGCTCACATCCCGCCCCTTTGCATCCTATTGTCACCGTCGGTCCCTTCACCAAGTGGGGGCTTGATTTTATGGATTGCAACCCAGATTCAACTGGGGGACACCATCATATTATTGTGGTTGTCGATTACTTCACGAAATTGGCAGAGCCTATGCCCAAAATTAAATCCAATGGTGAGACAACCACGCATTTGGTATTTAACCAGACTATCACCTGGTTTGGCATTCCGAGAGAGCTTTTCACTGACCATTGCAGGCACTTTCAAAACAAAATGATGGAAGAGTTGGCATCCAAGTTAGGATATAAGAAAGAGCACTCCTCTTCTTATTACCCTCAAGCCAATGGACAGGTTGAAGCAGTGAACAAATCACTTAAGTCCATTCTCCAATGAACCATCGCACAAAGCAAGAATAATTGGAATATCATGTTGTATCCTGCTTTGTGGGCCTATAGAACCGTGGTTAATACTGCCACCCATTTTTCTCCTTATCAGCTTGTGCATGGGTCAGAGTTAGTATTACATGTTGAATGTGAGATCCCTTCTTTGAAGCTAGCTATGGAGCTTTTACCAGACACTTCTGCATTGGAAGAGTGTTTGGTCCACTTAGAGAAGCTTGATGAGCAGCGCTGAGATGCCATAGTGGCTCTTGAGGTTAACAAGCTTCGCGTTAAGGTCCAGGATGATAAGTCTGTCTTTCCTAGGAGGTTTAGTGAAGGTGACTTGGTCCTTTTGTGGGATCAAGCTAAGGAACCCTTGGGGGCAGGAAAGTTTAATCCCATGTGGCATGGTCCTTATGTGGTTAAGCATGTCTTAGAGAAAGGTACCTATGAGCTAGTTGATTATGAAGGGACAGCCTTGGAGGAGCCTAGAAATGGGATCTATCTCAAAAAATACTATGCATGACCTTCATCCAGGTTTGATTTTTGTATATTATTGTATAGTTTTGCATTGCATAGTTAGGTTTTCTTATGGTGACCGGGTTTGTTGATTAGCTTTTGTTTATTTGGCAGATGTCGATGGAGTCTTTCATTTACATAGGATTCACTAATGGTGCTAGCTGCTACACTCAAAACTCAGCTTCAGCTGCTTGGGCGATCTATACTCCTATGGGTCAAGTATTGTCTTCAGGAGGCATATGTTTATAGCCTTCGCCAAACAATGTTGCTGAATATAGTGTCATTATTGAGTTATTGCATGATGCCATTTCGCATGGTGTTCATTCTCTTGAGGTATGTCTTGATTCACATTTAGTGGTTTCACAACTTAATGGCTTGTATTGTATCAGGGATCCGACATTATTACGAAGATTCTTACGTGTTAGATTGCTAGAACGACAATTTGAGAGTATAACATACATTCATGTTCCAATAAATTTTAATCAAGTTGCTGATTCATATGCTAACTATGTGTTATATTGGAATTTGTTTCACAAACCATAAGGATATCACAAACACATTTTACACATGTAAATAGAATAATAATCGATCATCATAAAAAAATTCATTAATTCCAAAAAGTGACGTCATAATACATAAGTGTCATATACAAAATTGGGGCTTTCAAGCCACCAAAATATACTACACGGTCATACAAAAAATATACACCCAGGTCTCTAAGCCTGAGGTGGAGGAGGGTGCTGATCATGGCATCATACTATGGCTCTATCTAGCCAGCGAAACAATTGAACCCATGCTCATGGTACTCCAACCACCTAGCGTTGCATTGCCTCAGGAAAGTCCTTGACTTGCACCATGGGTACTCTTTGTGTCAATCGAAAAACATTCATTTGAATTCTCTGGAGCGTCTGTTCCACATTCGCACCCATGATCTCGTCACCTCTTCGCCTCCATCGATGACGAGGAAATCCATATGGTCATCATGGTCCTACATTTGCATATACATGACAGAGTGTCACTATGTGTCGTCACACCAAAAACATGTCTTTTTATTTCATATATCAAAAAACACAAAAAAAATAAATACTTCAAAAATTAAAAGTGGGTTTGGGATTCGTTACCTATGTCTCCATAGGCCGCTCATGGTGGTAAAGGCATGTCTAGATCATAGTGGAAGTCAATCCTTGCATAGGGATAGTCATCTATGGTGATGAGTTGTCTCTACCACCATGGAAATAACTCTGTTGTGTAGGGGTTAGCCACCCTTCCACCTCCCAGTCTGCGAATGACATTAGCCCAACGTCGCTGAGCTGGATCCTGAACTCCATGTGGAGCAATGTCTACTCTAGGGATTAGCCTTGGCACCCACACAAACAAGAATGTGCTCAGTATGCTGCCAAACCTGAAGTTTCGCACCCTACCCATCTTGCAGTCACTGAGTTGTTGTTTCATGTTGCTTAGCAGCGTAGTACTCCAGTCATATATTGTAGGTTGCATAGAACATCATTGGCCATGAGGCCTGGTGGAGTGAAGCCAAACCTGCAATCCTTCCTAACGCCAAGAGTATGGATTTTAGCCCCAGAATTTGAATCGAGTTTGTCGAGATTTGACTCCCAACCTTCTCTGTATTGGGAAGGAAGTACACAGCAATGTAGTCATCTATTAGTAACCCGCCTCTTGGCCCATGAGATCGGAGGTTCACCACCTCCCCTTGTTGGGACAAACTTGTGATGAAATATATGTCCTAAACCTCAATGCTAAGTGACATCCCATCTATCTGAAAAGTTTCAGACTCTGGATCCCAATTATCTACCAGCAGCTGGAGTAGGCTTGGCTTTTTCCTCAAGCTGCCAAGACACCAAAACTTGTATAAGCCACATGCCCGTAATGCTTGTTGAGCCATGAAGTGAGCTTGAACAGCTTCCTCAACATCACCATGTTCCCTCTCTCTCCACTCTAGTACCATCCTGCACAAAAAACAAAAAATTTTATCATTATTTGCCCATAAAAACCTTGTTCGCTGCCCTATACACAAATGTTTGCAAAACAACCACGTATGTACACGGGTTTCATGGCATTTTCCACATATGGTGAGACCTATACATAGAAAAATGCCTTGATTTCTACGTGGGCCGAAATTCCCAAGTTGGGATGGCCCAAAAAATTAAATTGACCATGAAAATTTAAAATTTTTATATGAAAATGAAATAGAGGGGCAAGGGAATTTACCTGGATCAAACGTGGAGGGATTCTGCCAGACGATGCTCCCAGAATTCGCTTCTGAAGTTCTAAGCTCAAATACACTATGGTGGGTAAAAATTCAAAATGGCATGGAAATTTTAAAATTTTCACTATTTTATAGAAATTTTTTGAAATTTTTACCCACTTTCTATAGTTTTTAACTATTTTTGACTGTTTTGGATAGTTTGAACTAATTTGATATTGTAGGAGCCCGTTTTGAGTGCGGTTTGACCATGTCTTCGACCCATTCATGCCTATTTCAGGTATTATGTGTAAACTGACATATAGGTTAGGTTTTCACATCTGCTTGCATTTTGCATAACCTTATGATGGTTTCATCTTAACCCTAGGTACGAAATCATTCTATCTTGTCACGGAACCATTTTGCTACTTTTAGAAGTGACATGATATGAATGGTAGAGGTTTCCCATACATGGGTACCCTAGTTAGATCCTGTTTTGCATTTGGTGCCCATGTCGACATTCGTCCTTTAGGGTGTGGGAGTCCTTTGTATTGTATTGTCGTGACTTTGAGCAAGAGCTTCATGCTCCTCTTGAACTTTATGCTGGCCTCTCCCCTGAGACTCCCTTGTATATGTCAAGTTGTAATTGCATTATCATGAGTTTTGATTGCCTTATTGAGCCTTATGTCGGCTTCCCTGACTTTGATTATCAACCATATATCTCGAGCTTGTCTCATGTCTAGCCAAGCAGAGCCTTTTTGCATATCTTTTGCAGCTTGATTCCCCATTTTTTACCAGGAGGGGACCTTCCCCCGAGTGTCGTTATCCTACACATATGTCCTTGCATTGAGCATAGGTATGTTTCGCTGCTTGGAACTAGTTTGATTGTCCCTTGACACCCATCTCCTCCTAGATTCGTAACTATAAATCACTTTTATTCTTTTTCAAGATTTTCAAAATATATGAAAAATTCCAAAAAAACAAAAAAAAACAAAAATCCGGACAGGAAAAGATGTTATCTTTGGCAATAGTCGAGTCGTGTCGCCTTTGAACAGAGCACTGTATATCACATCTATTGGTTGGGTTATTAGTTTGACTTTAGGAGTTGTACTCATTTCTCTAAGTTTATCTCCATTGACATTATACAAAGTTGATAAGTTTCTTGTGTTGGTTGATGGGGGATTCCTTAATGCCCTCCTTCCAGCGGATTCCATCCCATCGACTTCAGATCATTTATTATGGGATAGGATTCTAGAGTCATTTGAGTGCCTTGAGACTTACAGTAATTACTGGTAGGTTCTCTCGCCATCAACATTTTTGGGAATACATCAATGTCCCCTGATCGATGGATTCTTCCAAGTGTTCGACCTCAACACATCTATTGACACTTGTTAGATTGCACTCTAGTACCTTGATTCCCATTTTCATTATTGGTGGGTAATCTCGCATCTGTCAATGATATACATTAATGAACGGTAATCAGACGATGGACTACTATGTTCGACCTTGACACCTTTATTCACATAGTAGGACATTTACTCATAGTGGTTTGTGTAGAAGACCTTCCAGCTTGGTGGCATTCCACATATGCTACCTCCTTGATCGTACCGGTGTTCATGAGATTTCATCTCTCTTGATTTGATTCCAGTGTATGTCAAATATATTCAAACATTATGGAGATCTTGATCCATTGTATATATTCAGCTTCTATGGAGATCTTGATCCATTGTATATATTCATCATGGAGATTTTGATCTATTATATATTGTACGTGGCGATGACCACACATGTCACATTTTGTATATCATGCCTATTCATGGCCATTGTACTCTTATGTATCCGTGACTACTATATGTATTTGCAGTCATATGTAGAGATTAATTATTGTACTATACTGATGGATGGATGGTTATTCCACCTAGTTCTTCATCACTCCACTTCTAGGATGGATTTTATAATGTATTTCGGCCATCATGTTACCCCTCTAACCTCACACATTAGGGGTCATCTGTTATAGCTAATCATTAGAGGAAATTTGGGGTCTAAAATAGGCCTTATAAGAAAACGTTCCAACAATAATTTTTGTGAGTTGGAATTCAAGAACCAATAGAATTTCAATAAAATAAGTCAACCATAATGGTTGAATTGGCGTATTGGTCATAAAATATAACTATTTTTTTTGTTCGTATTTTCAACATATATCCCTATGTTTTTACTCAAATTTCAGGAGGGAGAGCTCGTTGTATGCGGAATTTAATTCCACATCCAACGAGTACCCACACTGCATACTTTTGACGGACCCCGCTACCCCAAAAATAAGAAATACCTGAAAAAATGTGATGATGATGTCATCACCACATTTTTTCAGGCATTTCTTGTTTTTGGGGTAGCAAGGTCTGTCAAAAGTATGCAGTGTGGGTACTTGTTGGATGTGTAATTAAATTCCGCATCCAACGAGCTCTCCCGCTCGCAATTTGAGTAAAAAAACAGGGAGATATGTCAAAAATATGAACAAAAAAGGTAGTTTTTCATTCTTCCTCCAAAATTAATAACTATTATTTTATTATTTTATCATTTTCCTTAGTAGGCCCATTTTAGACCTAAAATTTCCTCTAATGTTTACCACATGGTTGATCACATATTTATGGCCTTCCCGGTCCCTTTGCAGACTCTTTAGACCCCATGGATTGATATTGTACCTTGATGTTTCCAAGTTCTTCCCTAAAAAACACCTGTTTATGGCTGAACATGACTTTTAATCCCATACTTGCGTGTATACGCGACTTTTGACCTCAAACCCACGTACATCGGGATGTGTGCATAAATCCGAATATTTTTGGATTTTTCCTTGATGTGTGTTCGAACCATTTGAATCTTGGCCTTCCATATGCCTCGAGCTCGCTCAGATTTGACCCTCCATTACCCCTTTGGAGTGCTATATAAGGAACCCCTTGGATAAATTGAAGGAGAGGAATTGAAGAGCAATGAAACTATAGCCCATTGTTGCCATAGCTTGCATATACTAGAGTCTGCATCCCTTTGTCCCTTTGTAGCAATTTATGTTATTCCCAAGCTTTCCTTTGCTTGTGATATTTCTATTGAGAGATGGAGGATTGAGGTGGTAGAGGACTCAGTTTCTCTGGTTCGCAGACGTGCCGACAGAGGTTGTCACTTGTGTAATCTCTGATTTGATTAATAGAAATATCTTTTCCTATCCAATAATGTGCATTTGAATGAATANAACCATACGTTGTTTATTATATATGCTAGAGTATATCTAATACCATAATATATAGCATGCTTGTCTTGTTTTCTATTGTTGAGAGAAAATTGCTAATGCAAGCAGGATTGGAAAAAGCTCAACGGGGATCTACTTCAACCGTCTGGAATAAGGTATGATTCAAGATCCTGTAGTGTTAGAGGTTTGGTTTCTCTTAAATATTGAGATGGGATTGATTTCTCAGGTCTAGCTGTCTGTTGTAGTACACCCCAAGCCATAGGAAGTTTCTCTCTGTAACAACATCAATTAACTGCGGAGACATAAATCACAATATCTGGAAAACATCATAAATCACATCACATAGAAATACAATATATATTCTCTACAACAGTCTTATCATACTAACTTTTTCCGATCACAATACGTCTCCAAAATACATCCCTTGGTCGACAACATCAAATAAAAACCTACAAAACAATTCACAAACAAAAACAGATCACATGAAAAGGTTTGATCTTCGATTAGATACAAGATTCGAGGTAAGATGATCTATCACTGCATTCTTAACTCTATTTATAGGCTTGCGCCTTTTACAAAAAGGTCCACATGAACCGACTCTCTAACTAACTTGGACCAAAATTACAACTAGTTCGACCAAGCCGACCACTTATTAACATATTCCTCTTGCATGGGTTGACTTTCATCCTATCGACATATTTCTTCATGTTGTGCTTTGCGCTCTTGAACCCCTTGAAAATAGGCCCCCAACACAAATTTTTGGCTCCTCCTTAACCCACGTCAACTGGACATCCTATGTTCATTTAACTTGGCCTTGAAGTCGTCTTATTTCTTCTTGACTTGGTTGACTGCTTCCTTTGTCTGTGTGTTGAGTGCTACACAATATTCCATATCCTAATCAGTTGAATTCTCTACAATATTTGTTGTCACTTGCATGCAGGCCTATTGAGTGTTTACAAGTGCATCCACAACCTCGAGTGCCAACTGTTCACTGAGGTCCTGGAACTCATCTAACTACGTAGTGCGACACTGCTTCCTTTCTCTCACTTTGATGGCTTGTTGTTGGAGAGCCTTCAATTTCTCTGCCTTACTGACCTGCACCACTGGGGGCATCATTTTTAGAGACACTCGCATCGCCACTAGTTATGCCTTCACCTCATGAAGCCACGCATCTAGTTGTTGCAATTGCTCATCCTAAACCACACTCATCCAAAACTGTGTGGTTTCTTCTGCCATAGCCTTGGAAATTAATTCACAATATTCGATATGAGCTGTCACATCCTCTATCTTTCATTTGTACTTTGTGACCTACTCTGGTGGTGTGCTCGGGACTACGCATTCCTACAACTCCTCGTTCTCCTTCTTTAAGTATGTGATAATTTGTCCTATTCACAGTATCATTGCTTCGACAAAAATTCCTGCCATGATGCCTGCAATTTCTTGGCATGTGACCATGATGGCCCTTTATAGTCGCTCTTAGTCATCTAAGGCATTTTCTTTTGAAATTATTTATGCCTCTTATGCCTTCTACATGTGCTCAATTTCATCTTTGGCCTGTGTGACTTGCTCCTGCGTCTGAACTAGCTGATCCCGCACACTCTCTTCTCTGTCCATAATCTCTTGGTTGGCTTCCTTTTGCAGTCATGTAAGCGTCTACGTTGGTAGCTCTTGACGTCAAGACTAATCACATGAAACTATTTCATAGCTGCATCGACATCTTCGCTTCCTGTTTCCAGTGCACACAGTGGAATCTGCACGACTTACACCCGTTTTCCCGTACTTATCTATGGTGATGTTCACAACACATCAACTTGTGGTACCTTCTCCAATACAGTGTTTGTCAGGGATTGCAGCAATCTCTTAACCTGGTGGAAATATTTGGTCGAATGTTTCTTCAGCTGCACTTGGCTCTCTGTAGTTGGGGTAGTTATCATGGCTAGTATGCAATCAACTTGGTCATCTTCCATCTTGGGTGTGTTGCTTCCTTTGCCTTGCTCAAACCTTTGTTTGGTTCTCCCATCTTCTACTTGTCATTCTATCTCAGAGTTGGTAAGAGTATTGAACGACTCTTCCTATGATTCCTTGTCGGACTCATTTGTTTTCCCTTGATCAACTGGCATTTCAGGTGGTGGACCGACTTCTATGTCTGACAACTCCTCTATGCTAATCGACACTTTCCATTCTGTGGGCCATTTGTTGATAATGGCATCCAGCTCTGCATCTGTAAGCTTGTAAGATGTGGTGAGCCATTGCTTCTCATCATCATGTCACCATGGATTTCATGTGGTACCATCACGAATCGCACTATGCATCTATAATTTGTCACCGCTTCCTTAGTGAGTCGCAGAACCTTTTCTGTTGCGTCTCGAAGCGCGTCCCAATATAAATAAAACTAGATGGTGCTGTCAACCTATCGATCCTTCACATCGAGCCACCATAGGTTCTAATAACGTGCACCCCTGCATGTTTGGGAAACTTCTACATCCATTCCTTGATAAAACGTGGGTTCCATCCAACCCACAAGTGCAATTAAAATCAACAACCATGAACCCCTTTCGACTAAAGTGTCTCAACACAAGCAACTGGTGATCTTGTTGGAGATCCACTAAACTCTAGGAAGACTAGATCTCAATTTCACAATGCCTTCTCTATTTGTGAATTGAATATTTTAGATAGATTCTTTATGATGATTGGATATTATCCTCAGACATATCAAGAAGCATCACTTGACCTAAGATGAAAAACAACTATGCAAGAATAGTTCAAGTCTTTGCAATACAATGAAACTTGGGAGTTGGTTCCTCTACCTTCAAAGAGGAAACTAGTGCAATGTAAGAGGTTCTATAGGACCAAAGTGGATGAATATGGTACTGATATAAATTAAAATTCCAGGTTGGTTTCTAAAGGCTTCTCTCAAGTCCAAGGAGTGGACTATACAGAGACATTCACATCGATTGCAAAGATGGGTTCTATTAGGTTAGTTTTGGACATTGTTGCATCTAAGTGATGGGAGGTTCACCACATGGATGTGAAGAGTTATTTTCTTCATGGTGACATTCATGATGATATTTATATGTAGAAGGATGAAGTTTTAATTCATGATCCTTCACTTGTTTTCAGGTTGAAGAAGTCTCTCTATGGCCTCAAGCAAGCCTCCAGGGCTTGGTATGCCAAGATGGACAACTTTATTCTTTCACTAGGCTTTGAGAGATGAAAATATGATCCTAATGTATATTTGTAACATATAGGTGATTCATTGCAGGTTATAGTGCTGTATGTTGATTATATTTTGATAGCTGGAAGTTGCATTGATGATATAAGTTCAATTAATTCTTCTTTGCATAGTGAGTTTTCAATGACTGACCTTGGATTGTTGAAACAATTTCTTGGCTTGGAGATTGAACAATATAATGTAAGGATCAAGGTAATCCAATCAAAGTATGTTACATACCTGTTATTGAAGTTCAAAATGGATGAATGTAAGGAGGTGATGTGTCCCTTCGTTTTGGGAGTGAAACTAGGTGATTTTGGTTCATCTCCATTTGTGGACAACTCGTTATATAGTCAACTAATTGGGAGCTTGTTGTACCTCACACTCTCTCGAACTGATTTGGATTATGAAGTAGGTTATATTGCAATATATATGCATGAACATAATGAGATCCATTGGAAGGATGCAAAAAGGATCTTGCATTATGTGTAAGGAACCAAACACTTTGGGGTACACGATGGTGCTAGTTCTCCACTAGAACTAGTTGGATTTACCAATTCTGATTGCGTTGGAGATTTCGTTGACAGAAATTCCACTTCAGGTTATGTATTCATGCTTGCACATGGTCCCATATGATGGTCAAGTAAGAAACAACACACTATATCCCTTTCATCAGCTAAGGCGGAGTACATAGGAGCTGTGAATGCATCTACACAATGTGTGTGGTTGCAAGGCATTCTTGGAGAGATTGGATTTGCATTTGATTCACCCACTGTCATTTGGTGTGAAAATCAAAGTGCAATCAAGATTTCCACTAATCCAGTAGAGAGATAGAGGACCAAGCACATACATATACACATGCACTAATTCAGGAGCTTGGTGCATGAGCAGGTGATATCATTGCAGTATTTCCCATCTGCAGAGCAAACTGTTGGCATCTTCACCACGAGGTTCATAGAGAAGACATTCACGTATCTGAGATAATTTCTTGGATTAGTTGAAACATGGTGATTGCTGATATTCACTTTTATATTTTGCTCCATTTCCATTTTTGAGGGGAGATTTTGTTCCCATGTGGTTTTCCCCCTTACCTTGGTTATATGGACAAATAAATTTTTGTAAGAGGTGACTTGAGCCATAGTTGTCAGGGCCTCAATTTTTGATGTGGTTACCCTAAGTCAGGAATAAGGGGGGATGTTAGAGCATCATACCACCTAGTACCATGGTTATATACACCTATTACACATTTTCATTTGTTTTGTACTTATGTCATATGGTCCAAACCTTGGTTATGTTGGTCAAGCAAGGTATTTTGGTGTTTGGGACTCATTAATGCACCCATGCACCCATATTTGATCATTATAGAGACACATGCACCCTAATTTATGATTGTTCATTACTTGGTGTTCTCCCACTCCTTAAAATGGGGAAATTATTTGGCCAGAGGCGCCCATGCATGGTATTTGGGTTTTTTTGGCTCTTTTGGACCATTTATTGCTTCCTAGAGCCACTCCCACTCACCCATGCACTCCAAAACACCTATCCTACCCTAATTCATGTCCTAGAATGCTTCATCCATGTTCACATGGCCATTTGTGATTGTTTGAGGTGGTTTGGGAGCTCATTGGTCCACCTAGGGGGGTTTGAGGTCCTATCTAAGCCTGCCACATGTATGCATCCAAATTGCCTCCAAAGGATAATTATTTTATCCTATTGTATTATATTGTTGTTCAATAAATATTTACATGTTGGACAATGATAATAAACTCGGTTATTGGCACCATTCCTATGTGTTAATTTTTCTCTTTTCACTATTTTTCTGCATAGTTTGTGAATTTCTTGAATTGTGAGGATTCCCTTAGCTCCTAGATCTTGTTGTGAATCATATTTTCATACTAAGTCATCCACAATGCTATAATTGGGTGCGTCTAGAGTGTTGGGATTGTTGGAAATGTGACGCAAAGTAAACTTAGGAACCTTAGGGATCACATTAGTAGGTGGTTTTGGCAAGAGTAAAGTTTCATCAACTTGAGTTGAGTGTTCTCCCTTATTAGCAATGGAAGTCTCAATGGTTGTGTCACATTTGAAGGTTCACATTAGCAAACAACATGAGGAGGTGTTGGAGCCCAAAGTAAGAAATTTGACTCAACAAAGCTGGTTGAGGTGGATAAGACACTAAATATTGTCATGTTACCAGTCCTTGTTGAGGGAAGGAGTTTTGCAAGAATGCATGTTGTGTTTGGGTGGGTTGAGGAAAAAGGTGGACTTACTTTCCCCTGTGGGAGAGTCATCGCTTTGTATTGGTTTTTGTCATTCCAAAGTTGGCGTCCCTTATCCAAATGAGGACAATGATGGGTATAATGCCCATACACATAACAGAAAGAACACAAATGATTAGTTTGTAGTTAAGCATTCTTGGCCTTCTTAGACTACTTGTTAGGGTCTTGATATGCGGGATTTGCGCTAGTTTTTTCAGGTGGGTTTGTAGGTTTTCTTCCACCTCCCTTCTATTGATCGTTTCCCTTATTCTTTCCTCGATTATTTTTCTTGAGACGTTCTTGTTTAGTATTGGGTGCAACATGGGATGGCATATTTTGTTGGGTGTACACCTTCCCCTAAGGGAAAAGGGGAGAAACTAGGTGTGGTTGCACTGGAGCAGCAGGTGGAGTGACAGGAAAAGGATAGTATAGATTCATGGACGAAGGGGCCACGAAGGTAGTAGAAGCACCACCATACATGGTGACACTATACGAGGGCCCATGAATATAATGGAGGACTAAGGCAGGAGCTAAGTAAGATGTACTCGTTCCTGCATGCAATGAGGCACACGATAAATCAAATTCATAGCTCGGAGTGGCAACTGGGCCCTAATTAGGATGCACAACGTTTAAGACAGTTCCATATGCGTAACCACTCATTGTTGGAGGGTAAGGTACATACAGGTTGGATTGGGATGCGGCAATGCCAATGACACTATCGACAATGTGTGATGCCCTTGGGGGTTCCTTCCACGAGGAGTCCTTGTGAGGGGCATAAGGGATGGTGGTATACAAATAACCCGACTATGTATATATCATGTTGAACTATTGGTATTTTAAGATATCCTCTTCCTCGGTTTGAGGTTGTTTAGATGCCACATCCTTATCAACAGGAGGGAGTAGGGATTTAAGAAACTAGCCAAAAATATCATGTCATCAAGTTTGATTTTACACAAACTTTGACACTTATGCAACTCATGGATGTGGTCAGTGATGTGTGTAGAGGATTTTTTTTGATAGGAGAGGAGAATTTCTACTCCATTATCGTATCAGATGGAAAACTAGAAAAACTACAAGAAATTAAAGGCTAAGGACATGAAATTGGGATGTGTCCCATGCGATTGATCAATGTACCACTTGGAAACAGTACCAGTTAGGTTCCTCTGGAACATGCGTAACTTGATGGGATCATGTATGATGTTGTTTGATGAGAAAAATATAAGAAACAACATGATATAATTTGGGGGGTCTTTCCCATCCTTGCCTTCAAATTTTAGGATATCTGACGGGATTTTGGTAGGCATAGGGGGCCAACTTGGATCATGGTGGATCGGGTCATTGGTTGGTCTCTCCAAATCAAGTAGGTTGAGGCTAGCCATAAAAGAAATGCTTGGATTCATGGGGCCTCCTAGAAAAGGGTTTCCTCGAGGAGTATTCCTTAGATGGGGGTTTCCCTAGAGGGGGGTATCCAGGGGAAGGGCTTCTTGGAGGGAGATTCCTTGGTGGAGGTTTTCCTCCACCAGATGGGGGGACAATGAAAACCATGGTGTTGTTGGTTTGTGAATGTGCAATTGAATTTGATTGTAAGGATTTAGAATCAGATGATGGTACAAGGGCCCAACTGTATAATCTAAAGGATTGATTGGGGGAGTTCACCCTGAAGCCTCCCAAAATATATCGAAGGATCAGTACTGAAAAATTCTTAATTAAATAAAATAGTTGCAGGATTATGAAAGAAATCTCAAAAAAACTAATGCAATTGAGTGTGAAAAAAGGTGAGCACAACAAAGTGGAAAACAAGCCAAGAGAAGCTAAAAAAACCTAATGTGAGGTGAGCTCAACAAAATGGCAAACAATCCAACAAGAAGCAATCCTAGAAAATGAAAAAGACCCACTAACATAATATATATCTACTCAGTCATAAACAAAAAACATAAAATATAATCTTCTTTGAATATTTTCCTTTGTGTGGTAATCATCTGGCCATTAGAAAGGAAAAAAAGCAAGAAGTCGAGTTGAGTCTTCCAAATACTCGACCGTAGTAGGGGCATCAATCCTATATTGACCCAACATGTGATTATTGAAAGGACAATTACAAAGATGAGGACACAACCGAATACATTTTTCCTGGGTCTCTCCCCACCGAAGGGGATGGCCTTTGGGTAAGATACCTAAGAAAAATGGTCTTTAGGTTGCCTCATTCAAGTCATGCCAAGATGAGTATTCCACAACTTCAGCCCAAATACAATGTTCTAGATGATATTCAGTACTGAGTGGTGGAAATGCACCACCAACCATCCGGTTTCAATTTAGCCATTTTCCCTCCTAGGAGAGGCTCACCTCACAAGTTGGCCTCAAGAACTATCCCAAGTACTAGAGGATTTTAGCTCCCCAATAAGACAACTGTTATGTTTCATATGCATAGTAGTAAAGCAAATTGTTTGGATGTTTATCCTAGTGTCCTAACTTAACTACAATATTGTTTTTGGTACTTAAGTGAGGTTAATATGTGTTAAGTTATGGTTTATTTTAAGTCTTCGTTTTCAAAGAACTAGCAATAGTTTTACGTAGGGGGTGTTTTGTGTATACTGGTGGTGTGTACTAAATATAACTAAGAAAATAAATGCTCAACAAAAATGATATTAAACAACACTAAGTTAAGTATTTTCTTGAAAACATCATTTCAACTTAGAAAATCTATGACTAAGTATTTAATTTCAAACCACGAAACTGTTTTTTTCATTAAAATACTTGCCGAAACAAGAAGCATGCAATCCCAACATATCTAAATCAAACCAAGAAAGCAGCGAATACTAAAACCAATCATTTTTCTTCATCACAATGTTTGAAAAAGGCATATAAATGGAAAGCTACAATAAGCAAATGACCACAAACATAATGAAGAGGAAACTGTAAACAATCAGAGGTTGAAAAAATGAAAGAAATTGAAAATGGCAGTAGACAGGGGATTTGCAAGATGTAAACTGTTGAAAACATGAAATTGAGGAGTATGCCTCTCTTTTCAAAGAGAAACAATCGACTTAGGTCGCTTAAAAATGGATCAAAGTCACAAACTGAGTCCCAAGTCCCCAAGAAATGGCTAAGAGGTGTGACCTAAGTCCCACAAAAATACCCGAATGGTGCAACCTTAGAAAAAAAAATACACTTTCAAACTGGGTTTCTCTTTTCATGGGAAAAGGAGTGTTTGGGTCGCTAAAAGGCAAAAAATGAATGACTTCAATGAAAAATTCACCTTCAGCACTGGATCACTCTTTTCAGGGAGGAAGTGTGAGACAGGTTTCTCAAAAGAGCTACATAGGTACGAACCAGGTAGAAAAACTCAGTAACGATGAAACATAGGCTCAAGTGGATAAAAAAAGATAGATTCAAGATGGTTTTACAACTCTGATAATTTAGACAACAAAAAAAAAACAAAAAGAAAATCAAACAAAGAGAAATAAGACTCAAGCAATGGCCAGAAAACTAGATGAGCACAACCGAAGAACAATAGATATCATCCCCAATATGGTCACCAAAAATTGTTGTGGTGTTTTCACACCAACACATTCCAAAAGGCACCTACTACAGGTTGTGCCAATTCTAGTAGAGTTTCAATGGAAAGAACTAAAAATAAATGAAAATAAAAAGAAAATAGCTAATCTAAGAGACAAGTAGATCTGGATAACATTGAAAATAAATATAAACTAACATATTCAAGCATCCTTCATCAAGAAAATAAATGCAAACATATATCACAGAATAAAGAATGCTCTTTCATTATGTAAAAAAATGTAGTTTACAAGGATTTAGGATCACCTTTGAATTGTTGTGGAAGGGGCCCTATAGCTATCTGAGGGAGGGCCTGCTTGATCTCCTAGTAGTCCTTAGTCCTCTGGCCACAAATCACATATGCGATCTTCGTCTTTCATTATGTAAAAAAATGTAGTTTACAAGGATTTAGGATCACCTTTGAATTGTTGTGGAAGGGGCCTTGTAGCTATCTGAGGGAGGGCCTGCTTGATCTCTTGGTAGTCCTGAGTCCTCTGGCCACACATCACATATGCGATCTTCAACAAGGTGAGAAGGGAACAAAAAAGAGAGTTCGGATCTCGAGGAGACTTTTGCAGAGTAACGACTTGAATAATGAATGGAGAATTGGTCAAGAGTGATGCACCTTGATGGATCATTTATAGAAACAACGTATAAATCTAAGATAAGGATAAGGATTTGTTTTTTACTTTTAATTTTTTTTTTGAATTTTGGATTTTTCTTCGTTTTTGGCTTTTGCCTTTGATTTTATTCCTTTCACCTTTTTTGAAATTGGGCTATCATAGGTGTCATGTCCGGTTTCTTTTTTATTGAGGATAAAAGGAGAAACATTATTAAAAAAATAGGACAAATGTTTCTCTTTTATTTCAAGATAATTGAACAATTTTATTTTGTAAAATGGGCCATTTGTGTATGACTTTGATTTTTGGGTTTTACCAAGTTCCAAAGGGTAGTAATGGGGCATAGTAATAATGCATACGAATGATGGGTTAATGAAAAGATAGGTGGACAAAATTTAGGTGTTAATAATAATAAGAATGCTCTATTATAAATGGGTCTACATGCTTGGAGTAGGTCCACTTAAATTTTGTTATACTAACGAAAATTCACGGTAATTATATTAAAAATTTGTAACCAACATTAATATCTATGTTTTATTGCAAGGTTAAAACCCACACTAACTTCAATACATATCTAACCAATCATCATAGATATAATATGATGATAAGCACAACAACTACTCTCTTGTCATTGCTACCACTACAGCCAATAAACGTTAAATGTAAGTGATCAACATAATATGTGGAAGGATGCGGGTGGAAGGATTTACTAGGCACGAGGAAAGGAAAGACTTCGATTCTTCATGGATTACTATGCAATATTAGTAAA
Source organism: Pseudotsuga menziesii (assembly GCA_001517045.1). Taxonomy (NCBI): domain Eukaryota; kingdom Viridiplantae; phylum Streptophyta; class Pinopsida; order Pinales; family Pinaceae; genus Pseudotsuga; species Pseudotsuga menziesii. Next base: position 394,157 of record LPNX010201733.1, read on the forward strand.
ACACCCAATTAACATATGTCCAAACGTATTACTTTTGCAAGCTTGATATATCCCGTAAAGGGAGCACAATAAATAAAAATAATCATCATGTTATATGGACAAATGTATGACTTTGCAAATTTGATATATTCTCTAAAGAGAGCACAATAATGCGAGAATGTTTAGTTGTATGTAATTGCAATCATGGTAGCATATGAATGACACATCATAGAATATTTGGTTGTAAGTGATTGCAATCCTTCTAGCATATGAATACAAATCATTCAAGCATATGTCTAAGAGTTTGTTTTAATCCATTGATTAAGGAATTGTAAATTAGCATTATGGCTACAAATCAATGACTTCAACTAACAATTTTTAGTGTTCCGGTGAATAAACACAAATTGATGATATGGAATTTATATTTAGCTATTATTTTAGTGATTTGCAATGGATAATGGATAATAGTGTTGAACTTGTAAACCAATGATATTAAAGGTATTCAATCAATTAAAGGTGAGATCAAGTTATGGATGCAAGTCCAATGATATGTGACGACCTAAGCATGTATTGTATCAACTTGTTCTTTAACCTATGTTGGTCTCCTATTTATCCATATATTTTCGAATTTCAAGTTTAATTATACATGGGAACCAATCATTTTAATTAGATTTCTATTTAATTCGACTATATAAAGTTGATTCCAATCATATATTTTTGAAGAATATGCCTTAAAGCTTTAAACAAGGTAAAATATTTATTATTTTGGTTATTTTATTCCTTTTAATAGATTTCAACTCATTCCTAAATTTTAATTACTTGGTGTAGACCTTTGTTTTCAGCGTAGTTTGTCTTTCTTTCTCCATTGGTTCGCTCCATCACCTGTTCTGGCACATGTAGCACAAAGTATCAATGGTTCAGGTATTTGAAGGATCCTTTTGTCTAAACACACACATGGGTTTTGTGCCTTTCTGTCTCGCTATGGAATGTGAGCCATTGGTTGTTGCTCAACTGCCTTGTTCTCTCCAGAAGCTGCGACCCCAATCTCAAGTAAAACGCATATTTGAAGCTGAGGATTCAGATTTAGTTTCAATGGATTTAATGGAAATCCGCTCAAAATGAGCCATAAGATGACAGTTGTTTATCCTATGATTGATGATTGTTATTTATTGAGGGTCGACCCTTTAAGTGGTCGACCCACGACGTAACCAACAATTATAGATATGTTGTTAAATTCAAGAAAACATTTAAACAGATGGAGACACTATAAAAACTCAGATTCATACAATATATTCAATTTTGTATTTATTTTAAGCTTTTAATCTCAGATTTCGCAGTGTTTGGAGGGGGGGCCACCTTCAACCACTGTTTGTGTGTTTCCTGTTAATAGATTTTCTTGTTCATATTTTCGTAACAACCCTTAATCTTTATACATTTGCATTTGTTTCAATGTTAGTCTGTGATTTTATGGACATGCATATGTAGGGATAGTTTGAAAGATTTGTGTTGGTTTAGGAATTGTAGAATAGTGTAATATACGTAGATTCCTATTTGATTCACCTATTATGCATTTCTTTATTCTATACTTGTTGTATGAACGGTGTACTTTTGTAATAATTGAAGAGAAACCATGTTTGGTTGAATTAAAACAAACTAACCTCATTCAGTACCCATTGGATAATAATCTTAAGATACTTTAAGTCTCTATTGCCTAATCCTTACTATATATGAGGTTTATATCTCAAGAGTGTATGTATGTTTGGTGATTTGATGAGCTTAACTATGAACCTTATTTTTTCCACTTGAACATTCTTGTGTGAAGCTAGGTTAGGATGACTGGTACTCTATTGATTCCATTTAGAAAGACTCTTGCTTTGTTCCTTTCAATTAAAAAAGAGAACAATATTTAATGACGAATTTATGTATGAATAAAGTAATTGAGCCTGTATTTGCAAGCTCGAATTTGGAATTTGAATATATATGATAACCAAAGGAAGAAATGAGATTGCTAGATATTAGGTTCTTCTTAATTCTATTTTAATTTTTTATTCTAATTTCTAATATTATGATTTATCTCTTTTTGTATGTGGTCAGGTGAATGATCACAAGTTAGACATCATTATCCATGTAGAAAGACTCAAAGAACCTATTGGATGAAAAAGATAAGTTTTTCAGTAAAAAATAAAATGGTTGTACAATTTAGTCCAACCATAGTTTCATACTCCAACTAACATAAGTTTGAAATTTCAAAGCAGGCTATTTATCTATTTCATGGAGCACCTTTGCCTACAACATCTCTCCAATTCGGATGACAACAACCGTCCACCTTTGCAAGCTTGAGAATATTTCTGTAGTTAAATAGGAGAATACCATAATAAGCACTGGATGGGGTGCTAAATGGAGTGCTGGATAACATACTAGAAGATATGTAAATTGTGTAAATTAAACTGCCGAGGTATTTTTCAGACGAATCTTTTTATTCTATAACCAAACTCACCTATATATTACAATTTGGTTAATGACAAATGTTAAAAAGAAAAATTATAATGGGAAACTTCATTTTATATCATCGTTTAATTAATGAAACATTTTATACAATAATTTATGTTCTAAATGTGTTTGCCAACTTGACTGTTTGTGTATGTCATTATTATTTAATAGGTGAAAGGAATTTTTTCCCATCTTCTTTATCTTACCTTTTTTAAATTCTGTTTTTTTTCCTAAGATCAAATCACAAACCCCATGTACATATGATCTTTGAACCTATCTTTCTTATCATATATATAACTTAACCCATAATTCGATCTTCCTTGTTTATGGAGTTGTTTGATTATGATCATAAAATGCAATAAGGTGTGTTTTTCATAACTAGCCTCTTATATATATAACTACCCTCAACAATTTGATTTAACCATCTCATTTAAGCATGCCTTCGATGGACCAGTTCCAGATATCATTACTTTAGCCCGACGGGGTTTTCATAAACATTTTCCATGGTGTTTTAGATTGTTACATGCCTTTACTTACTCGGTACACTCATTTTTTTTATCTTTCGTCTGTGTAGCCACATGGTAAATATCCATGAACAAACCTCTTATGCTCAGTTGTTAGGCATGTATGAATTTCTGGTTTTCCATGAATTATTTGTTCGAGTTGGATGGAATCCCTTCTTAACTGCTCTCCAAGGACACGATGATGCAGTTTCTCTGCAATTCGTCCTCTGCTTTGATGGACATAGGGAAAGGGTAGGGCTGTTGATATTTCAAGTCTCAGAGGAGACAATTGTGCAAGCCACGGGACTTCCACGAACCAACGAACATTGGTTTAAAAATTTTAAGTTGTCGTGTAAGGACTATGATTACGTTTTCAAGCCAAAATTTTTTACTGTGAAGGATGAAAACGAGTTTTCAAAATTCTGGATCAGAAAGGAATTCATAAATCGCCCGGTGTTCATTACCAAGCTCATCACATGTGAAGGCGGGTTCTCCACTTTCAAATCCTATGACTTCCGATTATTTTTCGCATTTTGAATTCAGTAGGCTCATCAATTTTTCATTTTATTTTTGGAAACGTTTGGGGAAAATGGCCTCCCAAGTTTGAAAGAACGTGGAAAACCCTACCCATAGCGTATATCACCATGGTCTTATTAAGATGTCGGTTTTAGCCGAATTGAAGCAACAAAATCAAACTTGGGAGAATTTTTTGTATGAATTTTCCAATTCCCGTGTTATTCCACCTCTTGTTAGCAAGGTAGAGGTATCCCATGTCTTTGACACTCTTGATGAAAATTCCTCTGCACATATCAATAAAATCCATAATTATGTTAAAATACAAGATTTTAGTTCCCTTGGTCATGGAAAGAAATGAGAATCAATAATTCGTAAGAAAGGAGGAAGTCCCAATGCTAAGAAACATCAAGGATTAGAAGTTTAACAAGATAATTATCAGTCTACTAGTGGTCAGAAACAACCAAAATTGGAGAAGTCTCGAATCAATATTATCTATTCTACTTGTAGGTTCACTCATAGTATGGTTGTTGAAGGAAAGAAGGTGGAACCTATTGCTAAAATTCCTATTGAACCTACCCATGTTCAAATCTCTTCGTCCACTTCCTCATCTACACAAGATTCCCAATCAATTGATTCTCACTATAGTCCTCCAATTCCAAATCCTATTAAAGACTCTTCATTACCGATACACTCCTCATCACCTCAAATACCAGAATACGATAGCCAGTTTGTCATGAATTATCAATCGGCCACCTCTTTAGATCTAGACATTGAATATTTCAAAAAGAGGAATTCCAGGTTGACTGAACAATTACAAGAACATGTTTGGTCGGATTGACATATTAAGCATGAAAATGTGGTTTTGAAAACTAAGGTTGCATCTCTGCAAATGTTGGTAAATAACATGGCTAGGTCTAATCGAAGCCTTGGGAAATAATTGAAAAAGAAAGAGAAGCAACTTGAGGAACTTATAAAATAACAATAGAGGCCAATTCCATCTCCTCCTCAAGTGCAGGTGTAATTTAATACTTTAGCTTCAGCTCAAGGATTTGACCTAATTTTCACTATCAATTTTTGCCTATCAATTTTTCTCTCTTCCATTGGGCCATGAAATATCTTCAGTCTGGGGGAGTGTTGGTATCCTATTTTTTCCATCTGTTATTGAATTTCAAGTTCAATTATACATGGTAACCAGACGTTTTAATTAGATTTCTATCTAATTCGACTACATATTTTGATTCCAACCATATGCTTTTGAAGAATATGCCCTAAATATTTATACAGGATAAAATCCCTATTATTTTGGTTATTTTATTCATTTTAATGGATTTCAACTCATTCCTAAATTTTAATTACTTGGTGTGGACCTTTGTTTTCTACGCAATTTGTCTTCCTTTCTCCAGTGGTTTGATCCAACACCTATAATGCAGGGTATCAATGGTTCAGGTATTTGAAGGATCCTTTTGTCTAAATGCACACATGGTTTTTGTGCCTTGTTGTCTCTCTATGGAATGTGAGCCACCGGTTGTTGCTCAACTTCCCTGTTCTCTCCAGAAGTTGCGGCCCCAATATCAAGTAATACATAGATTTGAAGCTGAGGATTTGGATTTATTTTTAATGGATTTAATGGAAATATGCTCTGAATGAGCCATAAGCTGACGGTTGTTTATCCCGTGTTTGATGATCGCTATTTTTGGAGGATCGACCGTTTTAGTGGTCGACCCACGATGTAACCAACATGTATATATATGTTATCAAATTCAGGAAAACATATAGACAGATGGAGACACTTTAAAAACTATGATTCAGACAATATATCCAATTCTGCATTTATTTTAAGCTTTCAATTCTGGTTTTGTAAGCATTTCGAGGGGGGGGGGACCTTCAACCATTGTTTATTCGTTTATTTTTAATACATTTTCTTGTTCATATTTTCATAAGAATCCTTAATATTTATACATTTGTTTCAACGTTAGTCTGTGATTTATGGGCATGCATATGTAGGGATAGTTTGAAAGAATTTTGTTGGTTTAGGAATTTCATAATAGTGTAATATACCTACATTCCTGTTTGATTAACCTGTTATGCATTTCTTTATTCATAGTAGTAGCATCTATCTTAAATTCATCCTTGTGGATTTAGTCTTTGTGTGGATCTAGTCTTCTAATTTTAATTTCAAAATTTGTAAGTAGGGTAAGAAAAACCAATCATAGGAGCATTGTATACCTGAGTTTATTTATTTCTAAATAGATCATACTATAGAAAATATTGTTTTATTTTATTGGATCTATGACCAGAGTGCCTAGTTAAATTATTTTGTGGTTTAATAGTAGTGTGACAAATTCCTTCAATAAGTTAAGTGAAAATATAGACCGGTTATAAATATGAGAAATTCATACTCTATTTGAGATTCAAAGTCACTTTATGTACCCTTAGATTATTGAGTGTGTTAGCACTTGTGCTAAATTTTGGATATTTCTACTATGCAGCTGCACTAATTCCCCTGCAAAGGTCTAAACCAGTAAAAGATGAGGGGGTATAGGCAAAAAAAATTCATGTCTTGTGATTTTGAGGTTTCTTGGGAGGCTTATTCTAAGCCTGCATGTCAAAATGGACTATCCCATGGTGTGGTGTGAACAAACATCGAAAAACCATGGAGTATAACCCTGCATTTGGGTCCAGATATGATGATCCGCTCACAGTTATCCGGTGGAAAAATTGAATGGTGTAGATCCATGGAAAAGAAGATCAACGGTTTCTAGAAATTTCACCGAAAGAAGATGCATAGTTTTAAAAGAAGCTTTTCATGGGCGGAACGAGGTTAAATGTTGATCAAGATCAACCATCAGATGAGTAGGCAGTGCAGATCGATGGATAAGGAAAATTTCGCTGGGGAAATATGTGCATAGGAATGGGCTCTGGAGGTGTGCAAAGTCCGTTATGCATTCCATATTTAAACGGTCCAAGATTGAATGTTTTATGATATCAATGACGGATGGAGGTTTTGCAATACCAACATGCATGGACGATAACTTGTGCTAAGGCCGCGAAATCTGGTAGGGTTTGATTATTCCAACAACCTCAATTTTGAGCGGGCCAGATCTAGGGTGGAGATGCATTTCGTAGCTAAAATGTGCACGATGAATAAAAACACATTAGGGATACGAAATATACTGGGGCCCACACTGTTTAACAGTCGAAATTCAAGATGGGGAATATCAATGGAGGAGAATCATTTCGCCACCCAAACATGCACGAGAAACAAGACGATTAGGGATTATGAAATAGTGGTAGACCCTGCACCTTTGTACGATGGAGATCTCGCAGGGAATTGATCGACGACCCTAATCTATTTCATGATGAGAATGTACGCAAGTTTTAGCAAACTGATGGATCGCGAAATAGGGTAAAGGATCACATCCTTAGACGGTTGAGATCTCTCGTAGAGAAGATCTACGGCTGTGATTTGTTTCGCATTTCAAAGATGCGAGGGGAGATAAAGAGAATATGGTTGTGAAATAAAGATCAAGGTGGATAAAATCGACGGTGTAGATTTCATCTTGGTAAGATCAATGTCTCAAGAAAGGCCGCATCCTTTGATGGGTCAGATGATTGAAGATTTAGATATACGACCAGAAATTTGTTGCGAGATAAAGGTGCAAGATGAATAAGGATATAAAAAAGTATAAAGAGTACCATACACATGAATTTGTGACATTATTTTATTCTACAGCATTGGAAAAACCAAAGCCAAAACAGTGCAGGAGAAGCCACCTCATACGGCGTCATTCGACCACTTGTCAAAATCACCAAGTAGGCCTTTTGTCCCCTCCTAAACTATAAAATGGATCAAGTTGATAGTATGGAAGTTCAGGACCCTAGATATTACAAAATAGACGAATCCATTGAGGATAGGGATGTTGAGGTACTTGATATGCTTCTTCTGAATGGACCTAGTGGTGAGGTTAAGGAGAATCTGAGACTGCATAAAGAACAAGGGACTGACGTACATAACATTCACCGTATTATTTCTATTTTTTCTCAACTGACCAAACCCCAAGTTGCTCAAAATTTGTAGCTTCGTGTGCTGATAACTACTATCTTTCTGAGAGAGTGATTATGGACATTATCGGCTCTACTGTCCTATAACCTATCAACCCTTCAGCTGTTAGAAAAGCCCTGTCAGTCCCTGGGGATTTTACCCTAAAGGCCTAGGATTATAAAGAAGAGTCTATACTTCAGTATTTTAGAGAGTATTTGGTGGAAAAGAAACAATATTTATTCAAGAAATGCTTCAATCCCAATGTAAATCTATTAGACCAACCTTTCCCAATCAATTCCATCCTATTCAATGAAGAAACCCAGTGCACTGTTACTATGCTAAGCCAATTCCTAGGTATAGACACCAACAAATACATCACTGAGCCTCTCATGAGTTTACGTTTTGTCTTAATAAGTTTCCCAATCAAGTCAAATGAGCCGAGTTAGACATTGTAGGTTTCCTGTCTTAAGTTCGATGAGTTCTTAGCCGAAGGTATCAATTCTCAGTTAATGGACTTCAGAAAGACCAAAACCTTTAGGTTTCAATCCTATTTGTTAAAAATGTTCCTTTATTTTAATGAAGAATTTGCAATTAAAGACTAAATACACACTGTACACCCAAGTGCGAGGAGGAACGGGTCGAGATGAGGTAGCAGGAAACCGTTGGGAGGGACCTAATCTATCGTTTTCATGTCAAGCGATCCTGAGCTCCAGCCATCACATTTTTGTTTTTATCCAACATGCTCAAGATTCCCTATTCCCTGTTTCATGTAGAAATCATGGTGAATGCGCTACCTCATAGCTATCAGGAGATATTCCCATTTTTTGCAACCTAATTAGGAATTATTTCGAGGTTGGTCTCGGGAGCCATAACACTATAAATGTAACCTTTTCAGAGGAAGTAATGGTTCGAAGATTGATTAGGCTTTCATATTTTTGAAGCATTTGTGCTCAGATTGTTGCTCTGCAAACTTTCTTGGAGCGATAAAGAAAATGTTTCTCTGAGTTTATGAGATTCATTACGGTGTTAATATTCAATTTGTATTGCTTGTTTATATCATTTTCATATGTGTAAATTCATGCTAATTCTTTGTATATTATATGTGAGGAATTCGTTTCATTAAGACCTCCTTTCATTAGATGTAGCATTTGTAATGTGTTTGTGATTATTATTGTGGAATTCATCCTTCTTAAATGCTCCATTTCTGTCATTTCCCTTATTTGTTGTTTCTGCTAAAGGCATTTTCAAGGGATTCATCTGTAGATATGTGCCCCTTGCTGCACTGGACGTTTTCTCCTTTATCCTACCACCACTTGAAGATATTTGGCTGAATATTGCACTTACTTTTCCTCAGAGTACAAAGGGAAAATAATTTTTCATTATTTTTTGTAATATCCTTGAATGATTCAAATTGTGACTCCATGGCCCAATGGTATCTCTTATCTTTTTGTCTTACAATATTTAAATCTACAAACATCTTGTTCTCCTCAGAAATCTAGCGTTCTGAATGCTTGTTTATCCAAATTTATATGTGAATATCTTTGTGATAGAGAGAGCCCTCTCTGACTATATTGGATAGAATACAGTCTAAAGGTTGGCTTGAAATGGTTACCCATGTGACTTCCTACCACAACCATAGGAAAATTACAGGTAGATAACATCTTGGCATAGTTTCCAGGGACTAATTTCTATTATCTCCTTGGGAGAAATGTCATTGTTTAGGTCCGCAACCTGGTTGAGCATCCAATCATAGACACAAGTTGGTTGTACATGCTCTGGCGACTCCACACAAATTTTGAAGGTTGACTCCACTGAGAATGCTTATCACCCAGAAGCTGCAAAGTTTTTCAAAGTTTCTATGGCGATTGTACTGGGAAAATGAACTCACTGCAAAGACATGGAAAGGCATGGTGAAAAATGAGGTACTCCACTGTGATTCTTTTCAAGGTATCCTGTCCTTTCTAGGAAAAAATTCCGTATCCTTTCCCAGATTGGTCAAAATAGTTTGGAATTACTTATGGAACTCAAAAAAAGGCCAAGGGTTCACCCATGTATATCCTTCTTTAATAACTGAAAATATTCATTCGTCTTGTACATATGATTTTGACCAATATCCTCTAGTCGAGCCTCATAAGGAAAATGATCCTCCCTGTAAAGCTCATGATGCTGCAATTAACACTACATCTTTTTATGAGCCTCCAAGCAAGTATCTCCAACCCTCATCTAGTCAAGATTGTCCTCCACTTCCCTCTGAATTAGCCTCACAAAAATCCTCTACCACGGTCTAGTCAGCTGCCATACCCTTATTTCCCACCACTTTAGAGCTTGAGAAACCTCCATCATTCAATTTTACAGTCCTTCATAGCTCTGCAATTCCTCACAATATATTGAATTTGTTTGTCACACCACCATCAATCCCTCTTGAAATCCCTACTAAAACCTTAGGGAAGGCTAAAAGGTTCTCCCCTATATTTCTCCCTGCTGTTATTCATGACCTCCCCCATGGGTATGACCAAAAACTCAAGCAGTTTACTGGGGAGAGGGGGTATTCAGCTGAATAACACTTGAGGTGGTTTGCAGACTCAAATAACCTAGAATAAATAGACCATGAGGAATGTTAAAATCATACTATTCGCCCAAAGTCTTGCTGGAGAGGCAAGAAAATGGTTCACTAGTCTTCCAGGATTTTGAGGATTCCTTCAAGAACAAATGAGAAGAAAAGGAAGACCCCAGGAAATGTTTGTCCAAATTCCATTCCATGAAGAGAAAGGGGAGTGAATCTATCCAGGAGTTTTTAGACAAGTTTATGAAAGTGTATCATGCCATCCCTTCCCATTTCAAGCCTCCCCTTGGTTCTGCCCAACTACAATATGTTGAGGCATTTGACAGTGAATTTAACCTATGGCTAAGTGAAAGAAAATCATCCTCCCTAGATGATATGATGAATGATTCCATATAGGTATAAATAAACCTGACTATAGAGAAAAGAAGTAAGGAGGGAGAAAGAGGGAAGGATAAAAATCCCATACAACCTTTTCCCTCTATCTCACAAGAGGCCAGGATGGACATGATGCTAGAAGCCATGGAAAGTTTAATGGAGAGGCTCACTATGGACCACAAACCAACTCCCATAAAATATCAAAGGCCACAGGATAGGAATCAGGACTTTAGAGGATCCCTCCTTTCTCCAAGGAATCAAATAATCACTGAAAAGTTTGAATTAAAAGAGGAACCAGAGTCGTATTTAATGGTGAAGGAAGGACCTGTGGGTGATTTTCCAACTCAAATTTCACCTGAAGATTTACATGAACATACAAATCCTTCCCTACAGGTAGAGGATAAGAAGGATACACAACTAAATCCTACTTCGCATTCCAATCCTTCTTTGTATGAAGATTGCAATCAGTGCGAGGAAGGTAACTGTTTGCCATTGTGATTTTCCTCATTTGATTTTATGAAACAAAGATTAAGGGTCTCCAATCAAACTCAGAAACTTTAGGATAGGAAGAATGTCATGGAATTTGTGGGATTGGATAATGAGAAGGGAGAACAAGTAGAATATGCTTTGCATTCCAACCCTAACATTTTTTAGCAGAGAGACGATTATCCCAGTGCCATACAGGAGGAGTGTTACAGTTTGTTTGATGAAGAATGCAGTCAACACGATTGCAGATCTTGTCTGTGGGGGTTTTGGAGAAAATTTCTGTACACTCATATATGATAAATATGAGGATAGCTACTCGGAAGATGAGGGTCCTAAATGGGATGTATCTTCATGTTCTTCCAGTTCAGAATCTTTATGTCAGGAAGATCTTATTTCACTCAATTTTATTGAATGTATTCCCTATGAAATGCATGAAAGGAATCAGGTTCTAAGTTCTAGAATTTTGAATGAAGTGTTATAGTTGATTTTACCACACCAGGTAGATCACACATTTATGGCCTTCCCTGTCCCTCTATAGACTCTTTGGACCCCATGGACTTATATTATGCTTTGATGTTCCAATATGATCCCCAAACATTGTTTGTTTATACCTATACACGAATTTTAAAGAAATCTTTGCATGTATACGCATATTTTGACCTCAAACCCGTGTACATCGAGATGTGTGCAAAATGACAAATATTTTTGGAGTTTTCCTCATTTGAGTCGAAATAAATTGACTCTTGGATTTCCAAATTCCTTGAGAATGCTTGGATTCGACCCTCCATTATCTCTTTGGAGTGCTATATAAGGAACCCCTTGGATACATTGAAGGGGGAGAAAATTGAAGAGTAAGGATACTATAGTCCATTTTTTCCTCAGTTTTGCTTATACTTGAGTCTGCATACCTTTGTCCCTTAGAGCACATAGTGTTCTTCCCAATCTTTCCTTTTCTTTGTGAGCTTGCTATCAAGATATGGAGGTTTGAGTGGTGGATTCCCAGGTGGAAGACTCGGTTTCTCTGGTTCGCATAATTGATGATAGAGTTTGTCACTATTGTATCTCTGATTTATTAATATAAATAGCTTTTCATGTCCAATTCATGTGCATTTTGAATATGAATATTGAATCCATGGATGTATTTGATTTCTCGTACATGATTGATTATATATGCTACAGTATCTCTAACACATTTATATATATCATGCTTGCTTTGTTTGTTGTTGTTGAGAGAAAATTATAATTGCAATTGCATTGGAAAAGCTCAACAATAATCTACTTCAACCATCTAGAATAAGGTACAATTCTATATCCCTTAGTCTTATATTTGCTTATCGCTCTTGCATATTGGGAAATATTGATTTCTGGTGTCATACTATCTGTTGTAGTACCCCCAAGCCATAGGAATTTTCTCTCCGTAATAGAATTGGCGACTTCGCTGAGGATGTTCCTTGTTTGCTTTGGGGTTTAGGGCACAATGTGCTTGAATTTCTCTTTGTTTCTCCCTGTTTCCATGTCACATTAGTAGTATGTTCATCCATTGACACTCCCCTAGAGTGGTTTGACCCTTGGCCTACTTTCTACCACTTTCTTCTCTGTATATGTAGGTTTTTGGATAAAAATCTCATACATACATGGGATTTTGGCCAAAAGTCGTGTATACATGTAGATGTTTGGCCAAAAGTCATGTATACATGCAGGTTTTGGGCCAAAATTCATGTACATATGTTTTTGTTCTTTGAACAGTCACGTACATCCTCCATTTTGGTTGAGTTTTATGTGGGAAGTTGTTGTTGGGTGGGTTGTGAGTATGGCTGGGTATTCCTGAGTATTGATGTTGTATGTTGACTGCTTCTTTGGTGACCAGAGACTACTTTTTCATTGATTTGTCTTTGAGAATAGTTCTAGTCATTTATCCTTTTTTATTTTCCATTAGTGCATTACTCTTTTTGTATCGGTGTCTTGCTGGGCTTGTGTTTTATACTTGCTCCATAGACTGAGAATTTTAATGAATTTTATTGCATTTTCATTCTTTTATATTAAAAATACAAAATAGTTGAATTCTTACTTGCATCTCGCATATGGATTTAAGGAGGTACTTGCATTGGATTGCTTGGATGAGAGTTGTGTTTAGGATTTCATATAGGAAGGATTGCATTGGCATTCTGAAATGAATGAATATTTTTTCATTGCATGTAGTGGCATACCCCATTAGGCTAATTGAGACAAAATTGCACTTCAAATTGTTTGTTAGGTGTGCACATTTATTTCACTGTTGAGTCTCAATATCATTAGTTGCATGACCATTCCCCTTTGAGTAATTACAACCATTAAAATCAACACTTAATTAAAATGAACTACACATTTTTCTTTTATAGGGTTCACCAACAAGATTAGGATTTAGAGTCTTGGAATAGTTCATTGTGAATCAATTCTCCAAGACTACTAAACAAAACAAGTAGGTGCTTGTCCAAGTGAGAGAGAGAGAGAAATACTTGGTATAATTAGTGTTTCTCAGGATGCTCCTCTTACACAAGAGTTAAGCACGAGGCAACGTACACCATTGTGATAATTGGGATAGCCCTTGGTCACTTTTTGTGAGCGTCGAAGATATTTCCAGGATCATATTTGTATATGGGGGATTTTGAAGTACTAGTTGGTGCTTTCGATATCTGGGCTTTTCTACCCTTCCCATACAATCAATCTCACCTGCGACTGTCCACCTGAGAATAGGTTATATTTGGGTGAACTTAGTTGCCTTACCTAGGTATCGTAGGGGGTACTTGCATAGATTATTCTATGAGTGTCTTGGCCAAGTAGGGGTCAGACAACCCAGTCTCTTTACATGTTGAAGCTGAGGGACACTATCATTGGTTACATACCTTTGATTATAGTGTATGGGAGTCTCAAGCCTCTCCTACACGAGACATACATGTTGCATCCAGGAGCTCACTTATCCTCCCCTTGGTTTGCTTGCATTTTGGATTAGATTCTCTTAGGAGTATGCTCTTTGTGTGCTAGTTGGATTTGGGGATTGTTGTTACTTGAGTATATTTATGTTCTCTTGAGTTTGGGTCCTTTTATGTTCGACATGCCTAATATCACTACTAGTATCCCGTCACCCGCTCCAGGTCCTAGTTCGGACCCTAGTGTTGGACTAGGGGGCACCATGACCCCTTACCTTTCTCATAGATTCAAGAGTGGTCATATTCCATCCTCTACTCCATTTGTGGAGTATTTTCACTCCCTTTGTCTGGTCTTAACACTATTTTTCACCCTCACGGGGGTGGTAGTGGATACGTGACCATTGGGTCTACAAATTAAATCACTTATTATGTCCCATCGTCCACCGCACTGTTTCCTTTGGATACAGTTGTCATGACCAATCCTCTCTATATCCTATAGTTTGGACTCTTTACTGATTGGTTCCAGTTGTTTTGAAATAATATTGTTGTCTTGTAGGGTCCATTTTTTGTACACTCTCATTGAGTCTTTGATCTGTTCATGCTTATCATAGGTATAATTCCTAAACTAGCATATAGGTTAGGATTTCACATCCGCTTGCATTTTGCATGACCTTATGACCGTTTCATTTTAACCTTAGGTATGAACCCATTTCGTGATATCACGAAACCTTCATGCTACTGTTAGAAGTGGTATTGTGCGAATGGTAGAGCTTTCCTATACATGGGTGCCCTAGTTAGATCCTTTTTTTTCATTTCGTACCCATGCTGAGATACCTCCTTTAGGTTATGGGAGTCCCTTTTTAGTTCCACTGTGTCCTTGAGCAAGAGCTTCATACTCCTCTTGAAATTTATGTTGGTTTTTCCCCATAGGGACTCCCTTGTATATATCAAGTTGTAAATGCATTTCATGAGTTTTGCTTGTCTTCTTAAGCTTTATGCTGGCTCCCTACCTTTGAGTTATCAACCATATATCCCGAGCTTGTCTCATGTCTAGAAAATAAGATCCTTTTATATATCCTTTGCAGGTTGATCACCCATTTACTGGGAGGAGACCTTCCCCCGAGTGTCGTTATCCTGCACATGTTTCCTTGCATTGAGCATAGGTATGTTCCACTACAAGGAACCAACTTGTCTCTCCTTGACACTTGTCTCCTCCTAGCTATGTACCATAAAGCACTTTTATTATTTTTCAAGATTTTCAAAATATCTGAAAAAGTCCAAAAAAAATAAAAAAACATAAAAATCCAAACCAAAAAAGATGTTATCTTTGGCAGCAATTGAGTTGTGTCGCCTTCGAACAAAGTACTGTATATCACATCCGATGGTTGGGTTATTAGTTTGAATTTATGAGTTTTACTCATTACTCCGAGTTTATCTCCACCGACTGGTTATGCTTCCAGTCCCCATGGACCCTATTTTGATGCCTCCTGCATCACATAGATGTTCTAGTTTGTATACTGAGTCCATGTTTCCTACCTTCAGTTGTCACTTGCCTTATTCTCTTGTTTGAAGGAAGTTGAAGCCTGATTCAGCCATTCCTCAGTTGTCTTGACTTTGCATGTCGGCCATTCCTGGTACTATTACTGATTCATGCACATCTTGTTCGTTGAGTTCTTCACATTATACAAACTTGTTGAGTACCTCGTGTTGGTTTATGGGGGATTCCTTGATTCCCTCCTTCTAGTGGATTCCATTCCATCGACATCAGATCATTTATTCTGTAATAAGAGTCTGGATTCATTTGAGTTCCTTGAGACTTACAATCATCAGTGGTAGGTTCTCTCGCCATCGACAATCTTTAGGAATACATCAATGTCCCCCGATCGATGGACTCTTTCAAGTGTTCAACCTAAACACATCTATTCACACTTGTTAGATTGCACTCTATACCTTGATTCCCATTTTCCTTATCGGTGGGTTACCTTGCGTCTGTTAACGGTATACATCAATGACTGATAATCAGACGATGGACTACTATGTTCGACCTTGACACATATGTTCACATAGTAGGACATGTACTCATAGCGGTTATTGTAGAAGACCTTCCAACTTGGTGGCATTTCATATATGGTACCTCCTTGATCATGCCAGTATTCATGAGAATTCAGCTCTCGTGATCATGATTCCAATGTTTCCAGTGTAAATCAGATATCTTCACCCATTATGGAGATCTTGATCCATTGTATATTATATGTGGTGATGACCACACATGACACGTGGTCTTCATTACTACACTTCTGGGATGGATTTTATAATGTATTTCGGCCATCATGTTACCCCTCTGACCTCACACATTAAGGAGCATCTGTTATAGCTGATTTTACCACACTAGGTAGATCACACATTTATGGCATTCCCTATCCCTCTGTAGACTCTTTGGACCCCATGGAATTATATTATGCTTTGATGTTCCAAGATCATCCCCAAAAAATGTATGTTTATACCTATACACGAATTTTAAAGAAATATTCGCGTGTATACGCAGATTTTGAACTCAAACCCACATACATCAGGATGTGTGCAAAATGAAAAATATTTTTGGAGTTTTCCTCATTTGAGTCCCAATAACTTAAATCTTGTCCTTCCAAATACCTTGAGAATGCTAGGATTCGACCCTCCATTACCTCTTTGGAGTGCTATATAAGGAACCCCTTCGATACATTAAAGGGGGAGAAATTGAAGAGTAAGGAAACTATAGTCCATTGTTACCTCAACTTTTCTTATACTTGAGTCTACATCTCTTTGTCCCTTGGAGCACATAGTTTTCTTCCCAATCTTTCCTTTGCTTTGTGATCTTGCTCTCGAGAGATGGAGGGTTGATGTTGTGGAGGCCTAGGTGGAGGACTCAGTTTCTCTAGTTTGCAGAAGTGCCAGCAGAGTTTGTCACTATTGTATCTATGATTTATTAATAGAAATATCTTTTCCAATCCAATTTATGTACATTTTGAATATGAATATTGATCCATGGATGTATTTAATTTCTTATACATGACTGACTATATATTCTAGAGTAGTGGTAACACATTTATATATATCATGCTTGCTTTGGTTTTCTATTGTTGAGAGAAAATTATAATTGCAATTGCATTGGAGAAGCTCAACGAGGATCTACTTCAACCATCCGAAACACGGTACGATTCTATATCCCTTAGTGTTATATTTACTTACTTCTCTTGTGCATTTTTATCGTGTCATACTTTTTGTTGTGGTACCCCCAAGCCGTAGGAATTTTCTCTCCGTTACATGAAGTAGTTGATATCTCATTTGAAAGTTGTCATGAACATTCATTGCATGGTTATTTTGAAAATTAGTTTGACAGGATGATGGTATAGGTACAGTTTGAGAAGCAGTATTGGGGCAAGCAAATGACATGAATATTTGAATACAGTCATGGATTTTATGATCCAGTGGCTGAATATACGGAGAAGCCTTGTCATGGCAGGCGCATAACAGAATTTTCTAAAATTTTTCATGACCCAATGGCTAGATATGTGGAGAATCTTTGTAGTGAGAATGGTGGGTTAGCTATGTACAGTAAATATCATATTTTCAATCATAACTTGCTACCATTTAGTTCTTCATTTCTATTTTTGATCAAGCATGAGGATAAAATTTGCATATGGAATCATTTGCTTGATTGGATTCACTAGAAGTCATAAGTTACTTGACTGGGCATTGATGCTCAATAATTAGGGTAGGTAGAGATGAATAACCTAGACTTGGAAAGCATTTCATTTAATCATTTATTTCAGTTTGTTTTCAACATCTGTTCAGTTTTTTGTTTTCAGAGCACGACATGGGTTTCAAGAGATGATTAGGATCAACCCAATAGTTCAGGCACTTGGTCTATATGGTTCTTTGCTAACTCACAGGGAGGATAACATCCCCTAGTTGGAGCCATTGTTAGAATCTGTGCTAAATTTTGGATATTTCTACATAAGCAGCTACACTCATTCCCCTGCAAATTTCTAAGCCATTAAAAGATGAGGGGGTATAGGAAAACAAATTTCATGTCTTGTGATTTTGAGGTTACTTGGGAGGCTTATCCTAAGACTGAATGTCAAAATGGAATATCCCATGGTGTGGCACAAACAAACATAAAAAAACCATGGAGTATAACCCTACGTTTGGTTCCATATCTGAAGATCCGCTCACAGTTATCCGATGGAAAAATTAAATGGCGTAGATCCATGGCAAAGAAGATAAATGGTTGCTAGAGGTTTTGCCGAAATAAGATGCACAATTTTAAAAGAAGATTGGAATGGGTGGAACAAG
Organism: Pseudotsuga menziesii; assembly: GCA_001517045.1. Taxonomy (NCBI): domain Eukaryota; kingdom Viridiplantae; phylum Streptophyta; class Pinopsida; order Pinales; family Pinaceae; genus Pseudotsuga; species Pseudotsuga menziesii. Next base: position 412,352 of record LPNX010201733.1, read on the forward strand.
GTTAAATGTCGAGTAGGATCAATCATCGGATGAGCAAGCAGTGCAAATCGAGAGATATGGAAAATTTCACTGGGGAAATATGTGCAGAGGAATGGGCTATGGAGGTGTGTGAAATTCATTATACGTTCCATTTTTCAACGGTCCAGGATTGAATGATTTTTGAGATCAACGGGGGATGGAGGTTTTGCAAGTACAACATGCATGGAGGATAACTTATGCCAAGGTCATGAAATCTGGTAGGGTCCTCTTATTCCAATGGCCATGATTTTGAGTAGGCCAAATCTTGGATGGTGATGTGTTTCGCAGCTAAATTGTGCACGAGGAATAAAAACACGTTGAGGCTGCAAAATATCCTGGGGACCACACAGTTTAACAGTCAGGATTCGAGATGGGGAAGATCTACGGGGGAGAATCATTTCGCCGCCCAAACATGTGCGAGAAATAAGACGATCTGGGATTGCAAAATAGTGGTAGACCCCACACCTTCAGATGACGAAGATCTAGCAAGGAATCGATCAATGGCCCTGATTTGTTTCACGATGAGAATTTGTACAATGTTTAGCAAGATGATGGATCATGAAATAGGTTAAAGGGTCGCATCCTTAGATGATTGATATCTCTCGTAGAGAATATCTATGGCTGTAATTTGTTTCGCATTTCAAAGATACGAGGGGAGATAAAGAGAAGATGGATTTGAAATGAAGATCAAGGTGGATAAAATCGATGACGTCAATTTCATCTTGGTAAGATCAATGGCTCAGGAAATGGCGCATCCTTTTATGGTTCGGATGATTAAAGATTTAGATCTACGGCCAGAAATCTTTTCGCAAGATAAAGGTGTGAGATGAATAAGGGTATAAAAAGTATAAAGAGTACCTTGCATGTGAATTTGTGACATTATTTTATTCTATAGCATCAGAAAGAGAGAGCCAGAACAGTGCAGGAGAAGCCACCTCATACGACATCATTCGGCCACCTGTCAAAATCACCAGGTAGGACTTTTGTCCCCTCCTAAACTATAAAATGGCTCAAGTTGACAATATGGAAGTTCAGGAACCTCAATATCAGAAAATAGAAGAAGCGTTTGAGGATAGGGATGTTGAGGTATTCGATACGCTTCTATTGAATGGACCCATTGGTGAGGTTAAGGAGAACCTGATACTTCTTAAATAACAAGGGATTGACGTAGATAACATTCACCAGTATTCCAATTTTCCGCAACTAACCAAACCCCAAATTTCCTGGAATTTGTGTCTTGGTGTGCCTATAACTACTCTCTTTATGAGAGAGTGATTATGGACATTACCAGTTATATGGTCCCATGCCCTATCAACCCTTCAGCTATTAGAAAAACATTGTTGGTCCCTGAGGATATTACCCTAAAGGCCCAGGATTATAAATAAGATTCTATACTTCAATATTTTAGAGAGTCTTTGGTGGAAAAGAAACAATATTTATTCAAGAAATGCTTCAATCCCAATGTAAATATGTTACACCAACCTTTCCCAATCGATTCCAGCCTATTCAACGAGGAAACTTAGTGCACTGTAACTCTTCTAAGCCAATTCCTAGGTCTATACACTGACAAATACATCACTGAGCCTCTCATGAGTTTACATTTTGTCTTAAGCACTTTCCCAATCGAGTCAAATGATCTGAGTCATACATTGCAGGTTTCCTGTCTTAAGTTCGATGAGTTCTTAGTCAAAAGTATCTGTTCTTAGTTAATGGACTTTGACAAGACCAAAACCTTTAGGTTTCAATCCTATTCATTAAAAATGTTCCTTTCTTTTAATGAAGAGAATTTGAAATTACCAGAAATGGTATTGACCGAGGAAATGAGTAAGTATTACTCAAAATGCATGAAATTCCTCATGTCTGAGATATACAATGCCATTTGCTAGAAGAGGTTGCCTAGAGTATTATCAGAGATGAGAACTAATCTTCATTTCTCTACATATAGCAGGATAGGTGACTTGTTATTATTTGAGAATGGAACTGTCGTCAGATTGTATGGCTTCACTCATCCACCATATATGTTGCAATCCTTTTTAACCTCAAGAGTGTTCTCCATGGGGTTTATCAGGAAGAAGTTAATAGTAGAAATAGAGCACTTCCTGAAATTCAAAAAGTCTACTAATATTAAGTACCCATGGGCAGTAGGGACTTTTACTCTCAATAGTAAAAACACTTTACCAATGATTGAGAAATTATTGAAGGAGATGGGATTTCCTATAGATCCTATAATTGATTATGACCCTCATCAAGTCATCTCAAATAGGAGGAAAGTTATGAAGAGAAAACCTTTCAAGCATGTAGAGGTTGTTGGGTTGGCAGATGCTACCAATTGGGATGACTATCCAAAGGAGAATCCCAAGGATGGTAATGGGAAGGAGGACTCAAGTTATTCTATAAAGGACATTACTTCTTTAATGCTTGATATTTCTAAGTTGCTTGCAGAAGCAGTAAATGTTATGCCCATGTCCAGTCACTCAGAGAAAACAAGTAAATAATATCTTTCATATGCCATGGACACCAAAGAAGAAGACACTACCAAGACTCCCAAGAGGTATAAATTTGAAGCAGAGGGACAGCTGGTCCAAACTACAACAGAGAAAAAAGGAAAGGAGAAGATGAAAATAATTGGACCTGTTTTTGAGGTCAAGGAGTATGCCTTCGCTGACACTCCAACAAACTCTACATCACAGTTCAGGAGCAATATGGAGCTGTTGGATAATTATAAGAACACAAAGGAGGTTTCTTCAGAAGAAGCACTGAAGCTGTACTAAGAAGTCAAAAATATCTCAAATAAGAATGTGTCACTTATTGTTGTCAGAGACCGGGCCCATAACACCTTAAACTTGGCATTGGAAACCAATAGCACGGTTTCTAAAATAAAGATGGACCTGGAGGAAATTCCTATCCCCGGCATGATTCATTTTCACAAACAAACTAGGGACATTTTGTTTACAAACTTGTTGAAGTCCAAATTGTAATTTTCTAAGCTAGAAGCTACTACGAGAAAAATTAAGAATTATCTCAGGAAGGAAAAAGTGGAAAATAAAGCACATCAGACATAGATTAAAAACCCACAAACAGATCTTCTAGCTGCTGGGGGTCATCATGAAAAAGGAGCAGACATGAAAAAACTATTGGATGAAAAGGAGAATACCATCCAGTTGCTAAAAAAGAAGTTAAAAATACTTGCTACTCAGTTGATAGAAGGACCTGAGCTTGATGAGATAGAGAGAGAAAAAGAAGGTCTGAAGAATGAGTTGACTAGCTGTAAGGAAAAATTACTAAAGTTTGCTAATAAGTAAAAAAAATGGCATAAATACATGACTTTGGTGGTGGAAATTGAAAAGGCTTTGAAAGGAAAATATAATGAAATAGAGAGGAAGTTACACTAGAAATAGAAAGAACTTGAAGACTAGATTATTGCTCCTGTAGCTCAATCCGGTGAACAAGCCATAGTCCAAGCCATGTCACATGTAAGTATAAAGGATTTAGAATTGACTGGGTTGAAAAACCAAAACAAGACCCTGGAGAATCTTTCATTGCAAACAGAGAAAGAAACGAGAACTTGGGAAGCCAAGTCTAATGCTTGGGAGGTCAAATGTCAGGATCTGCAGACAAAGAATGATAAACTGACTAAACAAGTTCCAGGCCAAATGCAGGTTCAACGGGAAAAACATATTATATGGGACGTCATTATAGAAGAATACAACAAATTCAGGCCCTACTTGGACTATATTTTAGATAAGGAATTGGTAATGCACTCATCTAGATAGGCTTTGACAGTAGCAAGAGAAAAACTAAATAAGAAACCAGTTGGCTGTGCCAAAAATGCTATTGATTTTTTGAATAGTTTGTCAGAGGGTGACCTATAGAAATAAAATGTCAAAGATAGGATCTCCATCATGACTTGGGCTAGGAAGGTTATAAACCAATATCACCACTTGGACACAGTCCAGGTAAAGGTTGATATTTTGGCTCACCAAGTGAACCTGTTTATTGATATGTTTGACCCACTATTTAAGATAGGGACACCTTTCTTCTAGCAAGAAAAGGTTGTTATGTTAACTAAATATGAATACTATGAAAAATTGTTTGCATGCAGATAGGACCATGCAAATTTTGCAGATATGAATTAGCCATTATCTGGCAGGGTAATTGTATACAAATTGGCCGACGAATTTTAAATCATGTTCGCCTTCAAAGAAGTATGCGCATATTTGCAAAGTTTTTCTTACAAACAATGTCATATTTTTATCATTTAAGCAATACAATCTTAGGATCTTAACTGAGAGAATAACATGCACATCAATCAATCACAAGAGGCAATATACACAAGAGATTTTTCTCGAGGAAACCATACAGGTGAAAACCCCGCAACTTCCTCAGAGATAGAATGAGCACCAATGGAAGTAGTAAAACCCAAAGACAGAACAGATGATCTCCGCAGTTGTTCTCTCTCTCTCTCACTTGAGAGAGATTCTCCTCTCTCACTCATGTGCCCTAGTGAGTGAGTGTGTGTGATAAATAAAGAGGCTCACTCTCTATTTATATTCTTTCATGCAATTAATGTCCACTCCAACAAGTCGGCCTCACTTAACAATTACTTACCAGGGCCAACTTCTCTAGGAGATTCTAATAACCCTAGTTCCCCAAAACTATGGGGACTTTTCCCTCCGATCAACAAGGAGGTTTAACCTTAACTCAATTGTGGGGACTATTTCCCCGACTTACAATGGAGGGTTAACCTCAATGAATTTACATGACTTGTTTATATTACAGATACTTCCCTATAGGAACATCAGGGTACAATACATAAGATATACAAATGAATACATTCCAAATTTACAAATACATCAACACTCCCTCTTAACTAGGAAGGTATTCTCTCAACACAATTTATCAGCACAAGTCTTCTTCTATGTATCATATGGATCATCATCAAGTCATCTTCATCTTCAAGTCATATTCATCAATTCTGGATCATCACTTGATTTGGAGCATCACTGGATCATCATCAAGTATGGATCATCACTTGATCTGGAGCATCACTAGATCATCATCAAGTCTGGAGAATCACTGGATCATCATCAAGTCTGGATCATCACTTGATCTGAAGCATCACTGGATTATCATCAAGTCTATATCATCACTTGATCTGGATCGTCACTGGATCATCATCAAGTCTGTATCATCACTTGATTTGGATCGTCACTGGATCATCATCACTGGTGTTATCTCAATTATACTCGTCACAAGAAGTTCTACAGATCCAACCCTTTTTCATGCTGGTCGTAGGCCTATCCTTCATGTAGGTCTTCATCATCTTCAGCACTTATATATGACCATGGAATGAACCATGTCAGAAATACCCACCTCATCATGTCAAAAAGGAACTGCACTTACATCCGACCTCATCATGTCATAAAAGCTCTATACTTACATCCAACCTCATCATGTCAGAAAGGCGTCGCACTTACATCCAACCTCATCATATCAGAAAGGCTTTACACTTACATCCGACCTCATCATGTTAGAAATGCACTTCACTTACATCCAATCATGTGGAAACACATCTCTCAATCACATCATAATGGCTTTGCATTGATCATGTGAGAACACATCCCACAATCACATCAGAATATCTCTGCGCTTATATCTGATCATGTGGGAACATATCCCTCAATCAAATTAGAATGGCTATGCACTGATCATTTGGGAACACATCCCACAATTACATCAGAATATCTCTGCACTGATCATTTGGTAACACAACCCACAATCACATAAGAGCATCTCTACACTTACATCTGACCATGTGAAGCTCATCCTTCCACCATGTCAAAAAGGCCGACAGACACATCAATTCCCTTTGGAGGGAACCTCGATCTGGAGAACACCAAGATTCTCCCTGAAGTACTCAAACTTCACTCTGGCCATTTCTAGCATAGAATCACATCAGGACTGATTACGTCCAAGGATAACCTGCGAACTTTGCCAGGACCGATTACATCTAAGGACAACCTACAGGACCGATTACGTCTGAGCAACCTACAAGCTTCGACGGGATTTATGCTCAGACAACTTGTCTCACCAGATATGCTAAAACTCCATCTTTCGAGAGATCTCGATCTAGATCACATACTTGAGCTTCACCGCTCCTCTCTGCATCATACAAAAATGCAAGCCAGATCAACCAAATCAAATAGTAGTTTGCAAAAGAAACATACTACCTCCCAAATAGCAAGTGGAAACATAGTTTTCCTCGGTTGTACTTAGTTCCACACAGGATTGCTTCCTGCTACACCCAGAAGTGCTCTTCCTACCAATGGCACTGCTTGTCCAATCCAAATCCACATAACCCTCCAGGTTAATATTTAGATTCATATCATACTTGAGCCCATACTCAATTGTACCCTTCAGGTACCTCACTGCATGCTTTGCAATCATTAGGTGAACATCTCTCAATGTTTTCACAGCAAAGCAAATATCTGGTCTCGTATTCCTTAGGGACATCAAGGAACAAATCATCTGACGATACATCATGGCATCAACCGTCTCTGATGAAGCATCACTCAATAGCTTCAGGTTCGATGCCATAGGTGTGGTCATGGCCTTGCAGTCCATCATCCTGAACCAGTTCAGGATCTCTACTGCATACTTCCCTTGTCCCATGGAGATTCCATCCGCATTCTACCACACCTCCATGCCTAGAAAGTAGTGCATCATCACCAAGTTTTGAACTTGATAGCAAGTTTCCTTCTTGCATCTCTAACGAGTTCCTATTTTCCTATCAGGAACAAGTCATCAACATATAATGGGAGCATCACTAGTCTTCCGTCTTCAACCTTGAAGCAAAGGTAAAGCCTAGAGTCATCAGTAATCTATCCATGTTGTTGTACCATGTCGAACCTTAGGATATTCTACAGTCACTCCCTCTGAAGCGGAGCATCATTCTCCCTCTGTCTTTCGTACTCTATGCACTGAAACATTCTATACAGGAGTGACAAGTAGCTTCCTATGCTACTAATATTCTATGTATCCATATAGGGTCACTGGATACCAAGATCCTCTATCTTGAACCTTTTCAAAAGTTCTTGTCGCACCCATGTGTGAGCTTGTCATCCTCTATAGGCTTTCATCTTCAACCTTGTACCAAAGGTTAAGATCTTCATCACTCTAGGTGATATTCAAGTTCCTCATGTATGTGCTATCCCAAGGGTGTCTTCTGAGCTCATACAAGGCCTTCTTTAATTTGCACACATGAATCTTCCTATCATGTGTCTTAACTTCCAATGGATGCAAATGTCTCTTCGTGGTTTATGCCTTCTTTTCGTGAGAAGCCTCATGCTACGAATATTTCCTTATATCCCACGATGTTTCCATCTATTGCATGATGGAACTACGAACTTCCCTTCGGGTCTCGATACTAGACATCATTCTTCTTGAACGAGTACTCTCCTTCCCTTTCTTCTTGGCTACTTCTTCATAGTTGGAAGGCTCTGCATCAATGATGTTGCTCAACAGTGTCGCATAATTGCACCATGTCTCAGATTTCTTCTTTCTTCGAAAGTATCGTCATATTATTCTTCATCTTGGATTCTTTTTTGAAATTTCGTCACTTGTTCTTCGGAACAAGTCTCATCCTTCTTTTCTTGTAGGTGATTGTACGCGATATTTCCTACAAGTCAAATGCATCAGTTGTATCGCTAGAAACATTTCATAATGCATATTCACAATGGTAAATTCTTATGCATAAAGATATAATCATGCAACTATTTTAGCCAATACAATATTTATCCATATCTCACGAAAGCTTTCTAGATTCCTTCCATGTCTACCAAGACAACATTGAGATTGTACACTAATCCAATATATCAGTAAAGAGGTTTCATTCTAGATAAGTATCAATGGAGAGTTGTATAGCACCATGAGCTACTTACCCATCACATGCATATTAGTAGTATACTTTCATTAATGCAAACATTCTATCATGCATAATACATCAACTGAATATAAACAAATGCATAACAAAATAATATCATGAAATGACAATTAAATACTTATCTTTATTTATTTCATGGGTAGACTCCTTCTTTCAGCTTCATCATCTTCTTCATTCATCATTTCTTATACAAATTCTTAAGATGGATAAGAGGTTCTTCAAGAATTGAGTTCTTCATATTCCTCATCGCTTGAGCTCTTGATCTTCAATTGCTCCCATCTTCTCTTTTCTTATTATGAGTCGAGTTTCTTCTTGTGTGTGCTCTTCCTAGAGTCTGTTGAAAGTAATCACTTCCTTCTGGCACACATTCATCTAATGAATGGATCACATGATCCTGAGAGACCCTTCTAAAGTATGACTGTATGGTATCTGCATTCTGGATCTTCACATTCTTCAACTGGTTTCTGAAAGTCATCTTCTGATTTATGTTCTTCCCTTCAAATAGCTTAGTCAAGGAATCAAACATCTATTTAGGTGTATTTAGGGAATACACTTGTGGTATCAAGTGATCCTTGATTGAATCAGTAATGATCTTCTTGGCCTTGACCAAGTTCTTCTTGTGTAAGCCTTTAGCCTCATCTCCCTTTGTAACTGGAACCTTTCCACTTATGTAGGTGTCCAATTTCATTTTCTTCAAGAACAAGTGAGATCCAATACTTCCATGCTTGGAATTTGTCAATTTCACCAATCTTTTTATCAAGCTGGTGTGATTAGTCATTTAGAAATGAGAACCTCAAATGTAAATAGCAAAAGATTAGATCTTATTGATTTGATGTGTCCGTCCTGTGTTAGGATATTTAGACACTTAGGAGTTAGTTAAGATCAACTTGTGTAATATATCCGTTAGGTAAAAGTGTGTTTCTTTAGTATGAATTAGTATGCATTTGTAAATATTCTAATCCGACGGTCACGATATGTTCCAGACATAGAGTGATTCGACGGTTCAACTTCTCTTTGATCATACCTACCATTGATCCATGGCTTAACACCCAATTAGTCCATGATCTCTATTTAAAAAGCATGGAAGGTCCTTGGCTAGTTGATCGATTATGAGAATCTCATGTAACTGTCTTTATTTTGCATAATAAATTGCTACGAGTAACTATTTGGCTAGGGCTGTAGACTGTTTCCCTCTAAATGGTTTTAACCACGTGACAAACATCGGTGTGTTAATATGTGATCTATTTGTGTGAATCAGTTTCTCAAGGTGTTCGATATTTTGGGAGTACCCTGTGTACCCAAACATGGTATCAGAGCGTTTATGAAGAGCCACTTTCGGTTTTGATCAAGATCTGGAACCGGTGTTGCCGAAACTTTGAAAGGGTTTTTGGTTCTAGATTTTATATGCATTTGTGGCCTATGGGAGCTGTTCCATTGCATCTGGGGCACCGTTTACAGTGGGAAATAGTTTTCGTTTCATCAAAAACTGTTTTTGTTTGTTCCAGAAACACCCATTTCGGCAAATCTGAAGGTATAATGTTACAGTGATGGATTTGTTTTATTTTTTTTTTAATTTTTCATATTTTATCAGTTTTATTATTAGATATTTACTATTTTAGTCTCATACTATTGCCTTCCCTGGCTGCGTATGCTCTTTGTCGTGCACCTTGTACGATCGTGCTGTGAATCAAAAACAGAAAGGCAAAGTTTTTTTCTTGTCTTCTCAGCTACATATGCTCTTTGTCATGCACCTTGTGTGATCACGACGAATCAGAAACAACGAGAAAGCTTGGAAACATAGACTTTTTGGGTAAGCTAACCAAGATCTAACCCCACCCATAGAGTAGAAAAGTTTTTTTTTGCTTTTTGTTTTTCATTTTTTTTTTGTGTTTTGCAGAAAAAAAAACGCAATCACGAAGAATGAGAGAGAAAAGTTAAAATAAAAAACTCCTTCCTCTTTCCATTCTCTTACGTACCTTTTAAACTTAGCTCACTTGGTTCAAAGTTGCTTTCTTCCTTAATAGGTCTTGAGTTCAAGTCTTATTAAGTTACTTTTAGTGCATGCAATTTCTATTTTCAAGTTACTTTATTGTAAAAGTGCATCTCACATAAATAAAATAAAATAAAAAGTGAGTCACTTAAATCTTTTAATTTATTGTCTCACTATTTAAAAGTAACATTATTGTAAAACTAAATATCACTTATTTTACAAAAGTGATTCACTTAAAAAGCAAATTTCTTGTAAGTGATTGTCAAAGGTTCATCTTGGGTAGAAGGGGATTTTTTTTTTTAGTTAGTCAAGTTAATATCTGCCACGTCACTATTGGAGACATCTTCAACATTTTCTTTGATCAAGTATAACTTCATCATCCAGAATCAGTTTTTAGTGCCGTTTTTTTTTAAACCACATATTTTTTCGAGCTCTTTGCATCCATACAGTTATTTTTTGTTTTTTCAGCCATTATTTTATAGTATGGCCGCCTCTTGTGATATTATACTCTACAAGTTATAACTATTTCTCATGGAAATTTCGTATGGAGGATGTTCTACGAAGTAGGGGACTTTTCAGGATAACCTGAGGGAAATAAATAGAACCCACCGATGATGATAAGAAAATTAAATGGAAAAATAGATGTAATGAAGCTCGTGGATTGATTGGGATGTCAATCTCTACTGATTTGCAATTTCACATATTTGGAATTGATGAACTTGATAAAGCTTGGGAAAAGTTGGAATCTGTGTTTGGTAAACACAATGAAATTCGAGGTCATCAACTTGAGAATGAGTTGATTTCTTTGAATCCAAGTGACTTTTCATGCATTCAATACTATTTATCTAAGTATAAAACTCTTAGACTTTTATGTGAAGAATGCAAGATTAAGAAAGAAGACAAACAATGTATTTATCATATTCTTTCTAAAATTGGACCTGCATATTCTGTTTTTGTATCTACATTTTACTCCATGAAAGAATCCTTGACTACATCTAGCTATCAAGAGCCTAGTCTTGAATCCTTTTGTGATTCCTTAATTAGAGAGCAAGATAAGCTCATTCATCTTGGAATAATTAACAATGCAGATACATCTGGAAAAGCCTTATTATACCAATAGAAAGAAAAGTCCAAGCCTCCCAAGAAATGGAATTTTTGCAATAATAATCCAAACAACAAGGGTCACAAACCCTCTCAGTCATCTCCTTCTTTAAAAAATGACAAAGGATCCAAGCCAAAAGGAAAGAAGACTGAGCGTCATTGCAATTTTTGTGGGAAAGATATTCATGATGAATCTAAGTGTTTCAAGAAGATGGCAGCCTTGGAAGCAGCAATGAAGAAGCACCACATCAGCTTATATTCGTCTTCAGAATCTACCTCTCATGGACATGCACTTTGTGCTTCTGGTTACTCTTATACTGCATCTTCTTCTTCTACTTCAAATGAATGGCTCGTTGATTCTAGAGCTCTTTATCATATGGCTAAGGATCAAGCCATATTTTCTACTATGCATGAATGTAACACCAATAAAATATTTGTTGGTGATGATAGATCACTAAGTGTTGTAGGATCTGGAACAGTTCCAGTACAAAATGGTCATTTCAGTGATGTACTATGTGTTCCAAAAATTTCCTGCAATTTGTTATCAATCTATCAAATTACTCATTCGGGTGAAGGTAAAACTGTGATGTTTACCCCTCACCAAGTTGTAATCAAGGATTTTAAAAATCCTCAAAATGTCCTTACTACTGGAATTGTTGATGATATTACCAGGTTGTACAAATTTAACAACTTTGGGTCATCACCGTTTCCTTCAGTTTTTGTTGCTCATAGTGATAACTTGAGCAAACTTTGGCATGAGTAATTTAGTAACTTAAATTATCGCTCATTGCAACAACTATGTAAAGACAATATGGTGACTGGTATTTCAATGGTATCTTGCAAGGATGGTGTTTGTTCCGGTTGTGTACTCAAAAAACATCATCATGACAGTTTTGACAAACGTGCCTCTAGGCACGCCTCAGTTCCCTTGGAGCTTGTGCATAGTGACTTGTGTGGCCCTCTTCCATCTGCTTCCTTTTCTGGTTTCAAATATTTCTTAAATTCCATTGATAACTACTCCAGATGCACTTGGGTTTACTTCCTAAAACTTAAGAGCGAAGTATTTAACATGTTCTTGGCCTACAAGGCCCTTGTTGAAAAACAATCTGGTCATCAAATTATTAAGTTAAGATCTGACAATGGAGGATAATATGTTAACAACAAGTTCACTAATTTTTGCACTGAACAAGGAATCCAACAACATCTTGTTGTTCCATATACCCCACAACAAAATGGTGTAGCTAAATGGAAGAACCGCACTTTAAAATAAATGGCTAATTGTATGATCCAATCTAAGGGACTAAGTCTTCAATATTGGGCCGAGGCAATAAATTATGCAAATTACATAGTTAATCACACACCCACTTAAGTTTTACAGGGTATAACACTGAAAGAAGCATGGATTAAAATTAAACCAGATGTAAGTCACTTTCATGTGTTTGGTTGTGAAGCATGGGCTCACATTCTTGATGAAAAACGGAAAGCATTGCAGCCTAAAAGTGAAAAGTGCATATTTGTTGGATATTCAAAAGATGTAAAAGGTTATATACTTGTTCAGTCACATTATAATGATATAATCATTAGAAGAGATGTTAAATTTGATGAAAATCTCTTGGTCTGTGAGCCTAACTTGGCGGGTGTGCCATCTTTGGCCTACAAGCCATATTCGACGATTGTGCCTTCTTCTTCTTCTTCCAACTTCTTTGACAGGTTTCCAACTCCAGTTTCTGATGATGATAGTGAGGATGAAAATCCACCTCCTCCTGCTCATGTTCCTCCAATTGCACCAGCACCAATGCCTCCTCGATGGGTCCATTCAACATGTGAAGCAACTAGAGATCTTTCCGGTGATCCTAGAGATTAACGTCGAACATGGTCTCAGTTTCAATGAGCCTCTTCTCTTTTGGCTCAAGTTTCCGAGAATCATGATCCAGAAAATTTTGCAAAAGCTTCAGGAAATCTAGATTGGGATGCAGCTATGGATGAAGAATATCGTTCTTGAATGGCGAACAATACTTGGGATCTTGTTCCTCTTCCAAAAGGAAGAAAAATTGTGAGATGTAAATGGGTCTATAGAACTTAGTGTGCATCAGATGGAAGTGTTGAAATACTTAAGGCAAGGTTAGTTGCCAAAAAAATTTCCCAAGTTGAAGGGATTGACGACAATGAAACCTTTGCTCCTATCGCAAAAATGAATTCCATCTGCCTTCTTCTTTCCCTTGCAGCCTTACATAACTGGGAAGTCCATCAAATGGATGTCAAGTCTGTCTTTTTACATGGTGATTTACATGAGAAAATTTACATGGAACAACCTCCTGGATATGTTCAGGATAACTCTAGCCTTGTCTGTCTCCTTAATAAATCCTTATATGGCCTTAAGCAAGCTCCTAGATCTTGGTATGCCAAAATGGATAGCTTTCTCCTTGACACTGGTTTTTCTGGATGTCATTCTGACCCCAATGTCTATACCAAGAAAGTAGGAAACCATATCATCATACTTGTTCTTTATGTTGATTATCTTATCCTTACTAGTAGTGACCCTAAACTTATAACCCGTGTGAAATCCAGTCTTAACCAAAATTTTGAAATGTCAAACTTAGGACATTTGCATTATTTTTTTGGTCTCCAATTCTTGCAAACCAAAGAAGGAATCTTTCTTTCCCAGTATAAGTATGCTTGTGACCTTCTTCATCGCTTTCACATGGAAGATTGTAAACCAGCCCCTTCTCCCTTCCAGTCTGGAGTTAAACTTTTTTCCACTTGTACTTCCCTGGAAGTAGATTCCACCTTGTCTCGTCAACTTGTTGGTAGTCTCTTATACTTGACTCATTCCTGTGCTGACCTTTCCTTTGTCGTTGGTCATGTTATCCGTTATACACCTCATGAAATTCACTGGAAAGCAAAAAAAAGAATACTTAGATATATTCGTGGTACAATTCAGTTTGGGATTCATTACAGTACAGGGGGGGAAACCTTTGTTGGTTGGTTTCACTGATTCAGATTGGGTTGACGATCCTGATGATCGAAAGTCTACTGCAGGTTATGTTTTCAGTCTAGGATATGGACCTGTCACTTGGGATTGTAAGAAACAACAAGCTCTTTCTCTTTCTTAAGCAGAAGCAGAATGTCGAGCCGCAGTTAATGCCAATCGGGGAGCTTTATGGCTTCGAAAGATCCTTTCAGAGTTTGGATTTGAGCAGCAGCAACATACTCCACTTTGGTGAAACAATCAAAGTGCCATCAAGCTTGCCAAAGATTCAGTTCTACATCAACATAGAAAACACATTGAGATACACATGCACTTCATCAAAAATCTTGTTCATGATCGTGTTCTTGAAATGCTCTATTTCCCTACAGATGATCAAGTTGCAGCAGACATCTTCACCAAGTCTCTTACAGAAGTGAAGTTTTCTAAACTTCAATGTATGTTAGGAGTTCAGGAATGTGTCCTTAAGGGGGGATAGGCTCTAATTTCTCCTTCCTTCTCCTAATAGTGTCACTTTTGTAAATCCTTCAATCCTATCCGAAGTTGTTCTTAAGGGGGGATGTTAGGATATTTAGATGCTTAGGAGTTAGTTAAGATCAACTTGTGTAATATATCCGTTAGGTAAAAGTGTGTTTATTTAGTATGCATTAGTATGCATTTGTAAATATTCTAATCCGACAGTCATGATATGTTCTAGACATAGATTGATCCGACGATTCAATTTCTCTTAGATCATACCTACCATTGATCCATGGCTTAACACCTGATTGGTCCATAATCTCTATTTAAAGAGCATGGAGGGTCCTTGGCTAGTTGATCGATTATGAGAAGCTCATGTAACTTTCTTTCTTTTGCATAATAAATTGCTCCAAGTAGCTATTTGGCTGGGGACATGGAATGTTTCCCTCTCGAGGTTTTTAACAATGTGACAAACATCAGTGTGTTTATCTATGATCTATTTGTGTGAAGTGGTTACTCAAGGTGTTTGGAGTTTTGGGAGTACCCTGTGTACCCGAACATCCTGGTTCCGGAGCTGGTTGATCTAGGATTTGTTAGAGAAACCCTAATTTTCAAAACTTTGAAATTTTCAATTCTGATTAGATAGAAAGATATACCTCTTCAAGGTCAGCTCTCCAATGCACTCCTTTTCTGAAAACAGTGGAGGGAAGCTCCCTGAACAGGAAGCCCAAGTTTACCAATTTCTTCTGTAGAAATTCCTAATACGGTTTCTGCGGTATCTCCGAAATTAATTCTCCTATGTGTCTGAAATTTCGTACTAAGGTAACCTCATCCATCCTCTTTCCAACACAATATGTTTGACCAGAATTGGTGTCACCAATTGGGACTTATGAGATTTTTCCCAAGGTGACGTTTTAAGGATTGGTCAGCATAGCGAAGTTGTATGGACTACCATGTGTCACTGTTTCACCTTTGGGGTCTGAAAATTTTACCACAGAAATTAAAATCCATGCCCTATCTGAAACATCTTTTGAAATTTAATTTGGATATTTGTAGCCCGAGATATTGCACTTCTCCCTAGGTGTCATGTTTAGGGATGAATCCTGAAAGAGGCCGAAACCTTGAATTAGAGGAATCATATCTCCCAGAATATAGCGAATCAGAGGCTAAAACTTTTACAAAGTGTACATCAGGATTTTATATTTGGAATGTGAAATTTTTTTCTCTTGATCCTTCTCCAAGTTCAAGATATAGTGAACCAAAACTACCCGTTTTAGTATTTTAGGGTTTTTTCAGGCTTGAGGTCAAATTAGGGTTTGACTTTCCAGGAGTTTTACCCAACCAAAAATCTCTACCTTGGTCTCTAAATTTTTATTTTGGGGAGAGAAATCCTATGCCGGGCTCACTCAAAATTCCTCTTCTATAAAAAGCCCTAATTTCCTGCAGCAAAAATTGAAAATGCCGGTAATCAAATTCTGCTTAGACAGAAAGATGCGCCCTTCAATGGAGGTTCAACCTAGCCTCCTTTTGTTGATGGATTGTGGAGAAAGACCCAAAAAGTAAGAAGCCCTAGCTTCTGCAGCTACATAATGTCTTCTTATCAGGTTAGCTCTGATACCGTGTCATATTTTTATCATTTAAGCAATATGATCTTAGGATCTTAACTGAGAGAATAACATGCACATCAATCAATCATAAGAGACAATACACACAAGAGATTTTACTCGAGATTTTACTCGAGGAAAACATAAAGGAGAAAACCCTGCTACTTCCTCAGAGATAGAATGAGCACCAATGGTAGCAGTAAAAACTAAAGACATAAAAGATGATCTCCACAGTTGTTCTCTCTCTCTCACTTGAGAGAGCTTCTCCTCTCTCACTCATGCGCCCTAGTGAGTGTGTGTGTGTGATAAATAGAGAGGCTCACTCTCTATTTATATTCTTTTTTTCACTTAATGTCCACTCCAACAAGTTGGCCTCACTTAACAATTACTTACCAGGGACGACTTCTCTAGGAGAGTCTAATAACCCTAGTGCCCCACAACTGTGGGGACTTTGCCCTCCGATCAACAAGGAGGGTTAACCTTAACTCAATTGTGGGGACTATTGCCCCAACTTACAAGGCAGGGTTAACCTCAATGACTTTACACGACTTTTTTACATTACAAATACTTCCCGATAGGAACATCGGGGTACAATACATAAGATATACAAATGAATACATTTTGAAAGAGATGTCCACATCGAGTTACGCATGCTGGAGAAAGATATGTCCATGCTAGAACTACCATTTCCATATCAGTGGAAGATAGTTGAAAGGTTCAAAAAGACTAAATACACATTGTATGCCCAAGTGTGAGGAAGAATAGGTCGAGATTAGTCAGCATGAAATGATTGGGAGGGCACTAATCTTTCATTTTCATGTCAAGTGATCTTGAGCTCCAACCATCACATTTCTGTTTTTATCTAGAATGCTCGAGATTCCCTATTCCCTATGTCATGTACAAATCATGGCGATTACGCCACCTCACAGCTGTCAGGAGATATTCCCATTTTTTGTAACCTAATTAGGCTCTGTTTCTAGGTTGGTATCAATACCCATAACACTATAAATGTAACCTCTTCAGAGGAAGTAAGGGTTCGAAGATTGATTAGACTTTCATATTTTTGAAGCCTCTGTACTCAGATTGTAGCTCTGCAAAATTTCTTGGAAGCGATAATGAAAATGTTTCTCTGAGTTTATGAGATTCATTATGGTGTTAATATTCAATTTTTATTCCCTGTTTATATCATTTTCATGTGTAAATTCATGCTAATGCTTTCTAGATTATATGTGAGGAATTCATTTCATTAAGCTCTCCTTTCATCAAATGTAGCATTTGTAATGTTTCTGTGATAATTGTTGTGGAATTCATTCTTGTTAGATGCTCCATTTCTTTCATTTCCCTTATTTGTTGTTTATGCTATAAGGTGTTTTCAAGGGATTCATCCGTAGATCGGTGCCCCTTTCTACACTAGATTTTTTCTCCTTTCTCCTACCACAACTTGAAGATATTTGGTTGAATATTGCACTTACTTTTGAGTACAAAGGGAAAATCATTGTTCATTATTTGTTGTAATATCATTGAATGATTCAGACTGTGACTACATGGCCCAATGGTATCCCTTATATGTCTGTCTTACAATCTTTAAATCTACGAACATATTATTCTCCTTAGAAATATAGTCTTCTGAATGCTTATTAAAAGCCAAATGTATATGTGAATATATTTGTGACGAATAGATCCCTCTATGACTATATTGGCTAGAATACAGTCTAAATGTTGGTTTGAAATTGTTACCCCTATGACTTCCTAGCAAAACCATAGGAAAATTACAGCGCGATAAAAGAGTGTTTTCTTTGAGTTTGTTTTAAAATATATATAACAAAAAATATATTTCATACTTTGTTTGTTATGAGTTAGAAGATGGCTCTTTCAAAACTAATTTTCATTCTACTTTAAATATAATTGTGCAATGATGTCAATTTAAGATTCAGGAAGTTTAATAGTTTGACCAGATAGTCTAATTTGTTTAATTATGAAGGCAATAGTGATTGATAAACATTAGCATCTCTTTTACAATAGCTCTTAGATCTGAAAGTTGTTTACTCATTTTGATTATCGTTATTGCAAGATAGCTTGTCATAGTGCATGGAACTCTTTAGAAGATGGGATTGATTTGCTACAAGAATAAGATATGATTGTTTGATTTGGAACACTAAAATAATCTTAGATCCTTTGCTTTAGGAAGATAGGATCAGAATTAGTTTAGTTATCTAGAATTTGAGATTTTCTATAACTTGAAATAGGATAAAAGTTGATTGTCTTTTAAGAATTTGCTTAAGGCTACTTGAACCTGATATTGTGAACATAAATTTCTTTCTTTTGATTTCAATTACAAAGACTAGTTGATTTGAATTGATATGGTTAAAGTTTGGTTTGGTGAATGAATGCTTTTGTGTAGGTTAGATTTAGATAGCTTTTCTTGCTTATTATTAAGTGAGTAATGGCCTTGTGGGATTCTTAGTGAAGTAGAATAGATTGGAATTATATCATGGTTCTTTGAAATTTCCATAAAAAATTATCTTCATCACCCAAAAATTGTCTTACTTTGCACATATGGTGTAGCAAGTCTAAGTTTACCTACCTTGGTTGATAATTTAATTGAAGGTGAATTAATTAGTATATATTTTACATGAAAACCTCCATGAAATCAACAATGGATTTGATCACCTCAATTTTTATTGTAGGGTCACATTTAGGTGACCTCTTCCCCTTAGTGACATGTTCTTTCTTAATCTTATCTCGTGGTGGGTTTTGGTCATCTCTAGGATCATTAGCACCAATGGTTCCTCCTTCATTCTCCTTAGGGAAATTAGCAGTACCTTTGTTTTACATATGGTTCCTTATGCTTAACATAATCAAGAACCATTCCTTGGATTCCCTTTCCGATAAGGTTGGTATTTAAACTAATCAGGGCATGTACACTTTGGATTATAAATTTACCACTATGTGAATTAGTTGGTATGTGCTCAATATCAGGCCCTGTTGCTTGTGGATCTTGATCTTCCTAATCCAGAGATGTTATTTAAGTCATGTTTGGATCCCAACACTTGACGAGGGGGTGTGGGGGAGATCCCCCCCTCAGTATAATTTTCACAGGGGTATAGGTGGGAGGAAAATTATTTGGGAGCCCCCTCATTGGCAGGGTTCGGGGGCAGCGTCCTTGTAGAGAATATTTAGGAAAAAATGCCTTGTAAAATGTTGTAATTCCAGAGTCATGACTTGGTCAATAATGGGTGACTTATGGGCCCATGGTTTTGGGTAGCCCATATTTTCTCATGGTATTCCCTTTATAAAAGGAAGGAATTGTAATAAGGTTGTGGATTATATTGTATTGTAGCATTGTAAAAGCGATCCCTGTGATTGTGAGAGAGAGACTTTGAGAGAGTAAAGAGGAAGTGCAGTGGGGTTGTTGTAGGTTGTATCCCTTCATTATGTTGGATGGTATAATAATAAAGGACTGAAAATTTCTATGTGGGCTTAGCCCATCTTGGGTGAACCATGATATATATATTTCTCTCTTAATGTGTTTAATATTCGCATCTTATTTAATTGTTTAATTTGTATTTCTCTACGATCCTGTTTTTCTAACAATTGGTATCAAATACAAAAGTTATATTTAGTTGGTAAAATTACAGGAAAGAAGGGTTCTTGGTTAGAGTGGGAGAAATGGAAGAAGACGAAAAGTTTAGGGTCAAGAAATTTAATGTCCAAAACTACCAGTTATGGAAGATGCAAATGGAGGACTATCTGTACCAGAAGGATCTATACTCACCGTTAGAAGAAAAAACAAAACAGTCGGTGACTATGAAGGATGAAGAATGGGAGGTTCTTGGCAGAAAGACACTGGGAACAATATGATTGTGCCTGGCTTCGTTGGTTGATTTCAATATTTCAAAAGAAAAGACAACGTAGGGTGTGATGAGCATATTGGCTAAGGCTCTATGAAAAAATATTGGCTTCCAACAAGGTATTTTTAATGAAGCATTTAGTTAATATGAATATGTCAAAAGGTGGATCTATTGCTGACCATTTAAATGAATTTAATACGATTACTAGTTATCTACGTTATGTAAAAGTGAACTTTGATGATGAGGTTAGGGATATTCTTATCATGTGCTCATTTCCATAAAGCTAGAATGGCTTGGTCATGGCTGTAAGTAACTATGTCCCTAGTTCAAACACTTTTAAATTTGATGTTGTTGTTGGTGTTATTCTTAGTGAGGAAATGCGAATAAAAATCACAGGTGAGACATTAGGTAATGTGTTGAGCATGGAGAGAATGGGAATCCAAAGGGAGAGAGGAAGGAGCCTATGTAATTGCAGCAAGTCTATAAAGGGAATATCAAAGTCCATATTTGGAAATATAGAGTGTTGGAACTATGGTAAGAGAGGACATGTGGACAAAGACTACATATATCCAAAGAAAAAAGGAGATGAGCATCACGAGACTACTCAGGAAGAAAATGTAGCAGGTATTGTGTTACAAGATGCTTTGATTCTTGCATTAGATAATACTAGTGATTACTGGGTAGTAGATTCAGGGGATTCATGTCATGCTACACCCCATAGGAAATTCTTTCATGATTATGTTCCAGTTTATTTTGGACACATTTTATTGGAGGATGATGAACCATGCAAAATTATTGGAATGGGTAGGGCACACATTAAGTTAAATAATGGAAATGAGTGGATGCTAAAATATGTAAGGAATAATCCTGCTACAAAAAGAAGTCTGATATCAACTGGGAAGTTGGGAGATAGCGGTTTTTTGTATACGTTTGGAAAAATGTGGTGGAAGATCACTAAAGGAGCATTGGTAATAGAAAAAGTAAATAGGATAGGTGTGATAATTTTATTCCCTCATAATACTGATTATTCTATCTCTGTATATTTCAAAGAAATAGGTGCAACGTTGTGGGATCATAGGCTTTCCCACATGAGTTAGAAGGGGATGTAGATTCTCCACTCAAGGAAATTGCTTCCAGATATGAAGCAATTAAGTTTGGACTTCTGTGAAAACTGTGTTTATGGAAAATATAAGAGAGTTAGATTTCTCAGGGCTGGGAAACAAAATAAGATTGAAAATTTAGAGCTTGTTCATACAGATGTATGAGGACTAGCTTAGGTAAAATATTTTAGCGGATCTCATTAGTATGTTACTTTTATTGATGATGCAATTATAAAAACTTGGGTTTATTGCATTAGAATTTTTTTTTATGTGTTTGCTACTTTTAAGATGTGGAAAGCTTTGGTTGATAATGATACAGGGAAAATGTTGAAATGTCTTAGATATGATAATGGAGGTGAATACCGCAATAAGGAGTTTGATAGTTATTGTACATACCATGGGATCCATAGAGAGAAGACAGTCCCAGGAACACCATAATAAAATGATGTGTCAGAGAGGATGAACAAAAATATCATGGAACGTGCAAGGTGTATGAGATTGCATGCAGGGTTTCCCTTACATTTTTGGGTTGATGTCGTAGATACTATTATTTATTTAATAAATAGAGGGCCTTCAAGCGCTTTGGATGGTGGAATTCTAGAGGAGGCATGTACAAGTAAAAAGGTAAACTACTCATTTCTGATAAATTTCAGTTGTGAAGCATTTTTCCATATTTATAAAGAAAATAAAACAAATATTGAGGCTAAATCCAAGAAATGTACCTTTATTGGATACGGGGTTAATGATTTGGGTTATCAATTATGGGATTATGAAAATCACAAAATCATTGGGAGTAGATATGTAGTATTCAATGAGAATGTTATGTACAAAGATCAGTTGCAGAGATATAAAGAGGAAAAGGAAAACACAGAGTACACAGTTCTTGATGAAATCAAAGAAAATGAAGTTCCAAAAGCACCAGAAAATTAAGAGCAACAACAGGTACCTTAAACTCCTGCAAATGTAAGAAGATCTACCAAGTTAAGTAGACCCCTGGAAGGATTCTCTCCTTCGTTGTTGTTGGCATAGGTCTAGAGCTCACAAAGTGCAGTACCACTAGCAACGAAAAGTTCATCAAAAAGAACAAAGGACTGGTCGTGAAGGGTAAAAAAGTCGACGAATAAGGAATTTTGGTCAACTTAGTTAGCAATCAGTCAATTGGACCATTTTGTAACAGTTGAGTGAGCCTAAAAATAGGAATAGGATTGTAATCCTTGAGGCATTTTTTTGGAGAGGAATCTTTTAGCGTATTAGCATTGTATTTTTCACATATGCAGATTATGTTATGGTATATGAGGATGTTTCGACAGAGGGTTTGATCTTGTTTTCTGGTAGCCTCTTTTTGGCATTATATGTTCCAGATCTCTTTTGTTTTGCGATGTATGATATGATTTAATGAAGAATGGGAAGGATTGTGATATGTCTTTGTCTTTATCTTTTATTGCAATGTGATTGATGTGAATTACTACAATAGTTATTGGTTCAATGTATGTTGATACGTAGATCTTGTTAAATAAATGTTAATGCAAATGATGATTATGATAACTAGTCAATAGCGTGGTAGCATGGTATCTTCATATGAATCTGAATCTCTAATTCATGTTGTGAAAGAGTATGAGGTTATGCATGTCTTCTTCCCACTACAAAAATGTGGTTCCTGCAGTCCCCCTTAAACATCTAGGGTGAGACTGCACCTGCTCCACGGGTGTTGCTGGAAAGGTTAAAACCTTTCTGGGTCGATGTTTAGGGAGTCTATGTTAAGTTTTGTTGAAAATAGTGCAGAGTGAACCCCTGTCAGCAGAACTACGTCAAAAAATGGTTTTGTCGCTAGGACCCTAGTGCGAAAAAGGAGAGGACATGCTGCGGCATCCGATGAAGCCGACAATCCAGCATTAGTTTGATAAGAAGACCTGGGAGTTTGTTGAAGAAGAAAACCATAACTCGAGATGGTCAACGAAGGATTGGTTGCACAAGTACATATAATCTGATATCCACAAAGTATTGTTCTACAAATTTGTGATACTATTGTATGAATGGTTGGTGCAACTCACTTTTAAGAAGAAGAATTTCCAGGGAGGCGAGCCTGAACATTGCAATATGGAACTAATCCAACAGTTGCACAGGGTCAAAAACAAAGCTTCAAGGGTTGTCTATGTGTGGATATACATCATTTTGGAAGGATACATTACTGAGTTCGTTGTCAATACAACTAAATCCTACAACGACGCAGAAAGGAAAATTCTTAAGGGACTAAGATGAAGATATCTATTGTTGTTACAATTGTGGAATAAGATGCTCATTTGTGAAAAATGGATATTAAAGATGAGTTCTGATGAGTAAAGCTCTAGTGTGCATAGGATGTGGGTACTGCAAATATGCGGGGTACATGGATGTGAGTCACGACGTGACTGTGAGGGAATATGTGGAAGAGTGTGGTTGTCTGCAAATTGGGGTGAGGTTTCAGTGAGATAAAAGGAGGAGGACTAAGGAAGAGAGTCCTAGCGTGAGCGGAACATAGAATTGTGAAACAGGACCACAAGGGACTAAGTGAAACTATAGTGACAAAGGAAATGACCAAGATATATGTGAACCTGAGGAGGTACTGACCCAGAGATACAACGTACCTACAACTCCATGCATCGTGCCAAACTTGGGAGGAAGAAACACAAGTTATTCATAGGGTTGTCCTGTGTGCCAGCATAGTGGTAATAGTAGTGGATCGAAAAACACCGGTACAGCCCAAGATGGCGGGTGACATCATAAAGATACCTTTGATTCAGGATAACGTGATTGAGGATCCAAAGCAGTACTAGTTCTTGTGCGAAGCAATATGGATAGTGAAATAAGTGCAATATGATGATATCAATAAAGGACAACTAGCGACGAACTTTAGGGGGCATTGGATTGGTATATGAAATTTGTGTAAGTACCAATAGGGCATCCACAGATGAACCTAGAGAAAATGAGGATTGGACTGATCGATGAATTTAAAAAACAAAATTTCGAATCGTACTATATTACAAAGTTAAAGGAAATAAAATAATTCCCTAATGAATCAGTGTGGGATTTCGATCAGAGATTCAAAATTCGGATGTCCAAGTTTAGCTTCAGAATGAGTGATGTACAACATAAATAATGGTTCATTGCGGCCTTAGTATCCCACATCCACATGTATTTGATGCAACAAAAGATTCCATCCCAAGCGGAAGCCCTATAAATTGCGATGAAAGACTTCACCAGTCAACAAAACATGGATTGGCATGAGCCAGATCTAGTCACAATTGGAAAACCTTACTATCCAAATGCAGGATATTAAGAAGGGGAAAGATGTCCGTGAAGAGGTATGGTGCTGTTAATGTTGGTCTAAAGGACATCACAAGGATAAGTGTTTTGAATTCTGTGAATACTTACAGTCTGGGGCACCAAAACCACTTAGTCAAGGAGGAATTCCTTGGTGCTAAATTCGTCAAACAAGAGGACACTGGTCAGAAGAATGTGTATACTTACAAAAGGTTGTGTTGAAGCCATCCAATAATTTATGTAACTTCTATGGGTTAGCTGGTAATGAAGAAAAAAATTGTAGATCTTATGATTTTATCCAAGAAAGAACTATGGATACATACTTTATGAAAGAAGAGGAGCAATGACCAACAGAGAGACCTCAACCACAACTACAATATAATCAAATGAAACTGCAGTTTAATCAACCATAGTAGTATTTCGAGGAGGATTTTGTGGTAGTCGCAATGGTGGCTTTGGTCGCAGAGGAAATATTGTTTGAGGTTGAGGACCAGTTACCTGCTATAATTATGGAGTGGTAGGACACTATTAGAGGGATTTTCTGAATCTAGAGTCTCAATGTACTTACTATAGTGAAGCTGATCACACTTACAAAGAATGTCCACAACTAATTGTTAAATGGATAGCTAAGAATTCTCCCCAACCAGAACTGAACCAAAATACAAATCATAATAAGAATCCTAGTCCAAATGTGTAGAAGATATTGAATGAAATAAGGAGTCAACCAGTGCATGTTGTCGTAATAGTAGGAGGAAGAGCTACGGCAGGAGAAAATAGGTCACTGCCAAATGTCTATCCTATAGCTAAGAATAAAGTACAATTTGATGTGGGAGAAAAAAAGAAACCTTATTTGAAGCAAAAGATGCACTCGTCAAGAATAATGGTAAGTTACTGGTTTATAAGATGCCAGCAAGTTTTGATTCAAAAAATTCACCAAGATCATAGGGGAAGGTCAATACCCTGAATTTTTTTCTAGAAAGTTGTCTAACATCAGCCAAGGATCGTGATGTGTTAGAAGAGATAGAAATATTATTGTATCAATAAGAAGAATGGCGACAAGATATCCCACTCAATTGGTTACAGAAGGAGAAAAAAGGAAGGGAAATGACAATGAATTCCCAGATTGGTGAATACGATGTATATTCCATCATTTTGGATCTAGGGTCGGATGTGAACATATTAACCAAATGAACGTGGGAAATGATGGGGAATCTGTAGTTAGTATGGTCCCTCGTACAACTTTGTCTGGAAAATCGGGCCAAAGTTTCACCGATTGGTCGAGTGCCTCACCTACCTGACGAAGTGGAAGGATTGAATACACGCAAATTTTGATGTTATAGAGATAGTCAAAAATACCAGGCCATACCTTGTGCTATTGGGGATCGACTACATGACAAAAAACCTAGCAGTTATCAATTTCAAGAAAAGGACAATGTCGTTTGAGAATCGCAACATGAGGGTCATTACCCCGCTGCTTCCCTCGAAGGGAAACGATATGTTGATGAAATAAAAGATGAGGCCGTGGAAGGATGGGATAATGTTTACAATGTCTCCAAAGACTACATTAATCCCACTATCGATGGATAATTGGGATGGTGAAGTATCATCTCAACATATTTAGACTTTGACGAAGCACTAGATAATTGACAAAACTGGTTGCATGAAGTATCAATTATAAAGTGCACCCGACTCACTCAGTCATTGAGATGGGTAGTGAAAAAAGTATTATATATGCCAACATATGAAGGATTACCTAACTTGGAAGTCTTCATTAGTGAATTCGAAGACAGAGTATCAAAACCACAACACTTGTTGGGACTAGAAGAAGCACTGAAGGCTACCCCAACAAGATGGTGGGATACGCATAAGACATCGATCGCAAACCGTAAAATATGTCAATGATTGATGGAAGTTTGATTTGGGGAGTATGAATTATAATAAGGAAATAAGTACGATGGAAGAAACAATCCAAGCGATCATCCAGTAACATGTCAAACAACATGGAAAATGAAGCCAAATGAGGATTGG
Organism: Pseudotsuga menziesii; assembly: GCA_001517045.1. Taxonomy (NCBI): domain Eukaryota; kingdom Viridiplantae; phylum Streptophyta; class Pinopsida; order Pinales; family Pinaceae; genus Pseudotsuga; species Pseudotsuga menziesii. The sequence goes on from LPNX010201733.1 coordinate 438,731, forward strand.
GTTCATGTGTTCGTCCATACACTAGATGAAACATCACAGATCTGTTATGTCTCCATAGAGATGTGACGAGAAATGGCAACGTGGGAAGACATGACTACTAGCTTAAGCCATACTTTCAGTTTGACAAATGAAAATCCATTCATCCATAGTGTGTTGCAGGACATTTGTGATAAAGTACTAGATATAGTTTTGACTGAACAACCGATGGGACTATAATTTACATCGACACCATAAATGATGATGGATTGTTACAATGTGTCAGGAGAACCTGATGATGAGGAATATCTGAGAATCTTATATGTGTTATATTTTTATCATTTAATCAATATGATCTAGGATATTATCTGAGAGAATAACATGCACAACAATAATCACAAGAGACAAGAGTCACAAAGAGTTTTCCTTGGGGAAACCATAAAGGAGAAAACCCCGCAACTTCCTCAGAGATAGAATGAGCACCAATAGACAAAGGAAAACCCAAAGAAAAAGAGATGATCTCTGACAGTTATTCTCTCTCTCACTTGTGCGAGCTCCTCTTCTCTCACTCATGCTCTCCAGTTGAGTGAGTGTGTGTTACAAATATAGAGGCTCACTCTCTATTTATACTAATTTATGACTTGACAATTACTTACCAGGTCCGACTTCAATAGGAGAGTCTAATAACCCTAGTTCCCCTCAACTGTGGGGACTTTCCACCCCGGTCAACAAAGGAGGGTTAACCATTATGAATTTACTTTACTTGATTACATTAATGATTCTCCCGATAGGAAAATTGGGGTACAATGAAATACAATACATAAGATATACAAGTCAATACATTCCAAAGTTACAAATACATCAACATTTCCTCTTAACTAGGAAGGTATTCTCTTGACACAGTTCGTCAACACAAGTCTTCATCACAGGATCATCATCATCACTGGATCATCATCATCATCACTACTCCCACTATCTCGAGCAAATGTTGCTATCTCTCAATTCTACTCATCATAGGAAGTTCTACAGAGCTAGTCATTTTTCATGTTGGTTGTAGGCATAGCCTCCATGTAGGTCTTCTTCTTCAGTGCTTATATCATCGGCATGGTAGGACACACCTACTACCATCCGAGAAAGTATGCACCACTTATATCCTCCGGCATGGTAGGAAACACCTACTACCATCTGGGAAAGGCTCCAGCACTTACATACACCAGCATGATAGGACAGACCTACTACCATATAGGAAAGGCTCCAACACTTACCATCGAATTGCATGGTAGGACACACCTACTACCATCTAGGAAAAGGCCCCAGCACTTACATCCACTGGCATGGTATGACACACCTACTACCATCTAGGGAAAGGCCCCAACACTTACATCCATTGTCATGGTAGGACACACCTACTACCATCAAGGGAAAGGCCCCAACACTTACATCCATTGGCATGGTAGGACACACCTACTACCATCCAGGGAAAGGCTCTGCACTTACATCCACTAGCATGGTAGGACACACCTACCACCATTAAGGGAAAGGCTCTGCACTTACATTCGTCGTCATGGTAGGACATACCTACTACCATCCAGGGGAAGGATCTGCACTTACATCCACCGTCCTGGTAGGACAAACCTACTACCATATGGGGAAAGGCACTTACATCCGTCGACATAGTAGGAGACACCTACTACCATCCAGGGAAAGGCTCTACACTTAAATTCGTCGGCATGGTAGGACACACCTACTAGCATCTGGGGAAAGGATATGCACTTACATCTGTCGGCATGGTAGGAAACACCTACTACCATATGGGGAAAGGTTCAACACTTACATCTGATCATGGGAGAAACCAATCCTTCCACCATGTTAGAAAGGAAAAACACTTATATCTGACCATGGGAGGAACCAATCCTACCACCATGTCAAAAAGGATCATGGACTCATCACTTCCTCTTGGAAGGAACCTCAATCTGGAGAACACCAAGCTTCTCCCTGAAGCACTCAAACTTCACTCTAGCTAATGGCTTGGTCAACACATCAGCTATCTGCTCATCCGTCGCAACATACTAGAGCTTCACTACTCCTCTCTGCACCATATCCTTGATATAGTGATATTTGATCTCGATATGCTTTGACTTGTCATGGAACACCGGGTTCTCTAACAAATTCACATAACTATGGTTGTTGCAATATATACATGTAGCATCCAACTGGAGATCAAACAAATTAGATAGTAGCTTCCTCAGCCACACTGCCTCACAATTAGCTGAACAAGCTATGGAATACTCTGCTTCGGCTGTACTCAGTGCCACGTAGGACTTCTTCTTGCTAAACTAAGAGATCACACCTGATCCCATACTGAAGCAGCACTCTGAATTTCTCTTCCTATCAATGGAACTCCCTTCCCAATCCAAATCCACATAACCCTCCAGGTTAATCTTTTGATTTTCCTCAAACTTGAGCCCATAATCCACTGTACCCTTTAGGTACCTCACTGCATGCTTTGCAACCAATAGGTTAACATGTCTCAAATCTATGAGGAACTGGCTCAATGTGTTCACAGCAAAGAAAATATATGGTCTCGTATTCGTCAGGTACATCAAGGATCCAATCATCTGAGGATACATTGTGGCATCAACCGAATCTGACAAAGCATTACTCAATAGCTTCATGTTCGATGCCATAGGTGTGGTCATGGCCTTGCAGTCCATCATCCTGAATCTCTTCAAGATATCCACTACATACTTCCCTTTTCCCAAAGAAATTCCATTCGCATTCTGCCAAACTTCCATGCCTAGAGAGTAGTGCATCATATCCAAGTCCTTCATCTCGAACTCGACAGCAAATCTTCTTGTTGCAAATTTAGTGAGTTCCTCTTTTCTGTCAAGAACAAGTGATTGGAATATAATAGGAGCATCACTAGTATTTCACCTTCAACCTTAAAGTAAAGGTTGGAGTCCTCTTTACTCTCAAAAATCCTAGAGCTATCAGTAAGTTGTCCATCCCATTGTATCATGTCGAACCTCGGGATCTTCTGCAGTCACTTCCTCTGAAGTGGAGCATAATTCTCCCTCTACCTTTTGTACTCTATGCGTTGAAACATTCTATACTAGAGTGACAAGTATCTTCCTCTGCTACTAATATTCTATTTATCCATCTAGGGTCACTAGATACCAAGATCCTCTATCTTGAACCTTTTCAAAATTTCTTCTCACACCCATTTGTGAGCATGTCATTCTCTATAGGATTTAATCTTCAAACCTGTAACAAAGGTTAAGATATTCATCACTCTAGGTGATCTTCAAGCTCCTCATGTATGTGTTATCCCATGGGTGTCTTTTGAGCTCGTACAATGCCTTCTTTAATTTGCACACATGATTCTACCTGTCATGCGCCTCAACTTCCAATGGCTACAAATGCTCTTCGTGGTTTATGCCTTCTTTATGTGATAGGACTTGTGCTACGAATCTTGCCTTGTATCCCATGATATTTCCATCTACTGAATGCTAGATCTTGTAGATCCATATGGAAGATACTATGGATTTTCCTTTAGGTCTTCGATACTGCATCCTATACATCATTCTTCTTGAATTGGTACTCTCCTTCCCTTTCTTCTTGGCTACTTCTTCATAGCCGGAAGGATTTGCATCAATGATGTCTCTCAACAGTGTCACATAACTAGAGTGTGTATGAGTCCTCTTGAAGTCTCGTCATATTATTCTTCATTTTGGATTATTTCTTGAAATGTCATCACTTGTTCTTCAAAACAAGTCTCGTCCTTCTTTTCTTATAGGCGATTGTACACGATCTTTCCTACAAGTCAAATTCATTAGGTGTATGGTTAGAAACATTTCATAAAGCATATTCATAATGGAAAATTCGTATGCATAAATATATAATCATGTAACTATTTTAGCCAATACAACATTCATCCATATCTCATGTAACTATTTTAGCCAATACAACATTCATCCTTCCATCTCTACCATGACATCATTGAGATTGTGCACTAATCCAATATGTCAGCAAAGAGGTTTCATTCTAGATAAGTAGCACTGGAGAGTTGTATAGAACCATGGGATACTTACCCATCACATGCATATTAGTAGTATACTCTCATTAATGCAAACACTTTATCATGCGTAACAAATCAATTGAATATAAAAAAAATTCATAACAAAATAATATCATGAAATGACAATCGAATACTTATCTTTATTCATTTCGTGGGTAGACTCCTTCATGAGCCTTCAACTTCATCATATTCTTCATTCATAACAACATCATTTCTTATCGAAATGCTAAGATGGATACGAGAATCTTCAAGTGTTGAGTCCTTCATATTCCTCATCACTTGAGGGATATTCTTTGGATCATGCAAGCTTAGTATTCAGTTGCTCCCAGTTTCTCTTCTCTTATTATGAGCCGAGATTACTCTTGTGTGCACTCTTTTGAGTGTTTGTTGAAGGTAATCATTTCCTTTTGGAACACATTCCTCGAACGAATAAATCCCATGATCCTAGGAGGCCATTTAAGGTGGTTATAACAATATCTCATTCTTCTTCGATTGTTTCGTCATAGCATCGAACAATTCCTTTTGGTGTTAAGGAAAATACTTGTGGTATAAGGTGATCAGCAATAATCCTCTTGGCCCTGACCAAGTTATTCTTCTATAAGGCTTTAACATCATCTCCCTCTGGAACTGGAACCTCTCCACTTATGTAGGTGTCCAATTCATTTTCTTCAAGAACCAGTGAGATTCCATACTTCCATTCCTGGAAGTTTTCAGCTTTACCAAGATTGTCATCAAGTTGGTGTGATTAGTCATTTTGAAATGAGAACCTCAAATGTAAATAGAAAAAATTTAGATCTTACCGATTTGAGGTGTCCATCCTGGTTCTAGATCTGGCTAATCTAGGGTTTGTTAGAGAAACCCTAATTTTCAAAAATTGGAATCTTTCAGATCTTATTGGATAGAAATATGGGCCTATTCAAGGAGAGCTTTACAATGTACTCCTTTTCTGAAAATAATGGAGGGAAACTCCCATAACAGGAAGCCCTAGTTTTCCTATTTCTTCTGCAGAAATGTCTAATATTGTTTCTGTAGTATATATGATAGTAATACTCCCCTATGTCTAAAATTTCATATTGAGGTAGCCTCATTTGTCCTCTTTCCAACACCACATGTTTGAGAATTGGTTTCACCAATTGGGACTTATGATAGTTTTCCCGTGGTGACTTCTTTCAGGACTGTTCATCATAGCAAACTTGTATAGACTGCCACATGTCACTGTTTCACCTTTGGGGTATGAAAATTTTACCATAGAAATTAAAGTCTGTGCCCTATTTGGAACAGCTTGCAAAATTTAATTTGGACCTTCATAGCCCGAGATATATGAATTTTCCCTAGGTATCCCATTTAGGGATGAATCCAGGGAGAGGATAGAACCATGATTTGGAGGAATCATATCTACCAGAATATAGCATATCTAAGACTAAAACGTTTACACATGGTACATCAGGAATTTATATTCATCCTGTAAAAGTTTCAGCTCCTGAACCTTCTCCAATATCAAGATATAGCGATTTCACCAAAATGACTAGTTTAGTCTTTTAGGGTTTTATTGTCCGGGGTCAAATTAGGGTTTGACTTTCCTGGAGTTTTACCCAACCAAAAATTTCGATATTGGTCTCTAAAATTTGATTTTGAGGAGGATAGAAATCCTATGCTGGGATCACTCAAAAATTCCTCTTTTGTGAAAAGCCCTAATTTCCCACAGTAGTGACAGGTCAAAAACTGAAAATACCCGGAATCAAGTTCTCCTTCGACAGAAAGATGTGCCCTTCAATGGAGAGTTAACCTAGCCTCATTTTTTTGATGATCTATGGAGAGAGACCAAAAAATTAAGAATCCCTAGCTTCTGCAGCTGTACAGTGTCTTCTTCTCAGGTTAGCTTTGATACCATGTTAGATTTTTATCATTTAATCAATATGATCTAGGATCTTATCTGAGAGAATAAAATGCACAAAAATAATCACAAGAAACAAGAGACACAAAGAGTTTTCCTTGGGGAAACCATAAAGGAGAAAACCCCGCAACTTCCTCAGAGATAGAATGAGCACCAATAGCAAAATTAAAACCCAAAGACAGAGAGATGATCTCCGACATTTTTTCTCTCTCTCACGTGTGCGAGCTCCTCTCCTTTGACTCATGTTCTCTAGTTGAGTGAGTGTGTGTTACAAATAGAGAGGCTCACTCTCTATTTATACTAGTTTTCGACTTGACAGTTACTTACCAGGGCCGACTTCACTAGGAGAGTCTAATAACCCTAGTTCCCCTCAATTGTGGGGAATTTCCCCCCCCCCGATCAACAAAGGAGGGTTAACCTCTATGACTTTACATGACTTGATTACATTAATGATTCTCCCGATAGGAACATCGGGGTACAATGAAATACAATACATAAGATATACAAGTGAATACATTCTGAAGTTACAAGTACATCAACACTATGTCCCAAATTTGGAAGGAATCCGCGACATCGAAGCACTAAAAATACCATTCCACAAATTCAAGCGGCCACTGAAGATAAAGAAGGTCAACATTGGAACAATGGAAAATCCAAAGTTTTCTAGTATTGGAGACTATTGGGATGATTCAACAATGGGAAGGTCACCGAACTACTACATGAGTTTCGGGACTTGTTCCCAAAAAAAAATTCCGAGATGAAAGGCATTTCAGGAGACTTGGGCGAAATGAAGATCCCTCTGAAACCTGACGCGAAACCAGTGAAGTAGCGGCCATATAGGTTGAATCCTAGATATAGAGAGCACGTCAAGGCCGGACTAGAGAGGATGTTGGATACAGGTATTATCAAACCTATTGATGAATTAGAATGGATCATCTAGATGCTTTTTTAGTACAAAAATAACAGTTAAATATAAATTTGTGATGATCTAAGGAAATTAAATGACGCAATCCTTCATGATCCATTTCCCACGCCATTTACGAACGAAGTACTGGAAACGGTCAGAGGATAGGTAGTCTACTCATTTATAGATAGATTTTAAGGCTATTATTAGATAAGGATTGCGAAGGAAGATCGACACAAAACCACCTTTATAATAGAATGGGGATGTCTTCAGTACACAATGATGTCATTCGATCTCAAGAATGCTCTTGCGATATTTTTAAGATTGCTTGTTGCTGCATTCAAATATTTCATTAATAATTTATTAACGGTCTATATCACTGACTCGACCATCTATGGCTTGGTAAAATATCATAATACGAACCTTCGATTGATTTTGGAAAGATGTCAACATCATCATATTTCATTGAATCTAAAGAAATATATCTTTTTCACACCATTTGGAATCATTTTGGGACATATTGTATGCACGGAAGGCAAGTTGGTCGACCTAGCTAAGATCATGATCATTTTCAACCAACCTATAACAACGATAGTAAAGTAGTTGAGGGTCACATTGGGCCACATAGGATACTACATAGAGTTTATAAGGGTATATGAAATGATCATTGCGTCGACTGAGAAGTTATTGAAAAAATATGTGAAGTTCGAATGGAATGACGAGTGCCAGAAGAGCCTCGACATACTAAATTAAAATATGGTCGTAGCACCAATATTATTTTTTCTAGATTGGACGAAGGAGTTCCATGTCCATGTCAATGCTTCTTCAGTAGCACAGGGAGTGATATTAACACAACTAGGACAAGGATCAATTGACCACTTGATTGCATTTGCGAGTCGAAAGTTGTCGACTGCGGAGAAAAAATATACGACAACAGAAAGAGAAGGGGTTGGTGATGGTATATGCATTGCCAAAATTCCGCAACTACATGTTAGAGGGGCACTTCAATATGTGTACTGACCACTCAACATTGAAATACTTAGTCAATAATCCCGTGTTAGGGGAAAATATATGTTGGTGGTTACTAGTGTTCCAAGAATTCGACTTTGAAATCATTGTGAAACCCAGACGTTTGAACATATCTCCCAATCATATATCGAGGATAGAATCAGGTGAAGAACCAGGAAGCATCAAGGAATAATTACCTGATGCACAACTAATTAGATTCGTAATGGTTGATGACCATTAAAAATATATTGTTCATTTTTTGGTGACAGGGAAAGCCCCTGAGGAGTTCACCACCGATAAGAAGAAACAACTAGTTTTCAGATCCACTGATTTCCATCTGATCACAGGACAACTGTTCAAGATGGATCTGGATGAAATTCTTCTTCGATGTGTCCTTCTGCATTAACATGAATGAGTCTTGGAAGAGGCACATGGTGGGATCACATGAGGACATTATGGAGGGAGAGCAACCTCCAGAAAGATACTCAGACCTATATTATGGTGGCCAACAGTCATGGTGATGTAATAGCTTATGCTAGAAGCTGCGATGTATGTCAAATAACAAGGAAACCATCACGCAGGTATGAGATTCCATTAGTACCTCAGGTAACATTACAACCATTCGATAAGTGGGCAGTAGATTTCATGGGACTTATCAATCTACCAGGAAAAAGAAAAGGTGCAATATATATCATCATTTTGACTAATTACCTAACAAGATGGGTTAAGGCAGCAACAATAAAGGATTGCATAAATGTGACAACAACAAGGTTCTTTTTCGACAATGTAGTCACCCGATTTGGATGTCCTAAGATATTGATTGGCAATTAAGGTACTCATTTCATCAATCAGACAATCATAGTGACGACTAAGGAATTCCATATACAACATAAAAGAAGTGCTCCATATCACCCATAAGCAAATGGAGCAGTTGAAGCACTCAACAAGATATAGTAGAATGCACTTACTAAGGTATGCAACACAAATCGTGATGATTGGGATATGAAAATACCTATGAGACTATGGGCCTATAGAATGACAAGAAAAAGACTAACAGGTCAGACACCATTCAATTTGGTCTATTGAAAATAAGCAGTGACTCTAATGATGTATATTTTCCCCAGTCTACATATAGCAGTAGTGACATGAATGAGCGACGAGGGAGAAATTGAGGAAAGATCGGCACAGCTGTTACAACCGGAGGAAGATTGCTTTATTATAGGATTTCATCGGTAGGTAGAAAAGGATCGACATAAGGCATGGCATGATCACCACATAAAGACAAAACATTTTCAGCACAAAGATATGGTTCTCCTCTATGATAGCAAGTTTGTGAGGCACCCAGGTAAGCTTCAGATGCATTGGATTGGTCCTTACATCATAAGATTTATTACAAATGGAGGTACGATGTAGTTGCAAAACTTTGATGGAACACTTTTTCCAAACCTAGTGAACGGAAGCCAGCAAAATTCCTATTGGGATAGCTCGACTCAACACCACTGATGAAAAACAACAAGTGAAAAATAAAAGAGAGAAGATTTTTTTGACAAAAAGAAAAGCGATGACAAAATTTGGTTGGACTGCAACAATGTTTGGAGCTTGTCTACGTCCGAAGGAATGCCAACTGGTAAAATCGAGCAATAAATGAAGCAGTTATGAGAGGGATGATAGCAACGCAAGTGGCATTTAATGACCAATGAGTGTACTGAATTTACAAAATCAGCAGAGGATTTGGTTAAATCAACAAATAATTTGGCAATGATGACCCAAGATCCACTCGAACGAGAAAATTGGACATTATAAAAGCAAGCCAAAGGGCATGGTTCAATCAATTGTGCAATCTAGGAAGAAGGGTTAGAGTGAAGATTAACAGAGAAGATAAATGACGAAGATGCAATGGTGCATGTTATTTCTAGCATAATTAAACAGGAGACACCAAGGGCAATGGAAACTATCATATAGGAAAAACTAAATATTGTGTTCACACCTGCATGGATAGTCAGGAAAAAGAGAGGCGTCAGTTGAGCGATAAATCCAGAGAGAAGACCCAAAATGACTCGTATCTATACAGGGGCCATAACAACAGAAGAAAAAGTAGGAACATCGGTCGTCATGGAAGATGAAACGACAACAAGAGGAAGACAATTAGGGTCGATGATAGCATAAATCCCAAACTATGTGCTGCCAAGGAAGGAAGGGGCACAATCAATATGACTTGGAAAGAATGCCATGTATACCATCAAGGTTCCAATGACACCAAAGGGAGTCCATTTCATGGGAAACAGAATGTTGTGATTACAAAAGTTGCAGTATAGCAACCATGATATATTGGCATACCTAGAGTGCACTAAGGAAACACATTTGGGGATAGCACAGGGAGAAGAAAGTGTGATCACAAGAGAACTAGCGTAGTAGGATTTGGGATTGCAACGATCAAGGCTATTGTAAATAATCCATATGCCACATTTCACGAGATTGACAAAATTTAATGCATGTGTAAATAAGCTATTGGCATGCCTTTATGGTGGATACTTATGGTTGGGCACCAAAAATTTGATCACAGTTGATTTCATTTCACAGATCATAGGATTACCTAAGGAAGGGGAAAATCCATCACAATATTTCTAGGGGAAGGATAACGACAAGAAGCTTTCTGCAAAGATGAAGAAAAAATATGGGGTGGAGAAGGACACCAAAGCATACTTGATCGACACAATCATCGATCAAGCAGTTAGGATTGCAACAAAGTTGCTGATGATTAAAATTGTGAGGAATAATACACCTAATCAATGCACATCAAGGGTCATTGGATCCGCAGAACAATGTGTAGTAGGAGTTTTAAAATGAATTGGTTGTTATTTTTGTTGAATGAGTTTATAAAGGATGTGGTACTAGCATAGGATATAGGCAAGGCATTCAAATATTGATGGATTTTAATACTAATTGTGATGGTTGGTTGGATAGAACCACCACACTACCAGGGGATGGAGACTAAAATTACCAATGTGTGCCAAGGAGAATGATAAAAAATATTGTGGGCGCTAAATTAAAAAGAGACACAGAAAAACAATAAAATTCAATTCCACATTTATTTAGACAAGCTGAGAGCAGAAGTTGTAAAGATTCCATGCCTAACAGAAGAAGAAACGCAAAAGTACTTGTTAGATTTTTATCATTTAAGCAGTATGATATTAGGATCTTATCTGAGAGAATAACATGTACAACAATCAATCCCAAGAGACAATAGACACATATATTTTCCTCGAGGAAACCATAAAGGAGAAAAACCCACAACTTCCTCAGAGATAGAATAAGCACCAATGGTAGCAGTAAAACCCAAAGACAGAAAAGATGATCTCCACTAGTTGTTCACTCTCTCTTATCCTAGCTCCTTCTCTCTCACTCATGCACTACAACTGAGTGTGAGTGTGTGTGTTAAATAGAGAGGCTCACTCTTTATTTATACTAGTTTCTGACTTGACAATAACTTACCAGGGCTGACTTCTCTAGGAGAGTCTAACAGCCCTAGTGCCCCACAACTGTGGGGACTTTTCCCCCTAGTCAACAAGAAGGGTTACCCTTTATGACTTTACATGACTTGATTACATTAATGATTCTCCCGATAGGAACATCAGGGACCAATGAAATACAATATAAAAAATATACAAGTGAATACATTCTGAAGTTACAAATACATCAACACTCCCTCTTAACTAGGAAGGTATTCTCTAGACACAATTCATTAGCACAAGTCTTCGTCACTCGATCATCACTAGATCATCATCAAGTCTGGATCATCACTGGATCATCATCAAGTCTGGATCATCACTGGATCACCATCAAGTCTGGATCATCACTATATCATCAAGCGTTGCTTCTGCTATCTCAATCAAATGGTGCTATCTCTCATTTATAATCGTCACAGGAAGTTCTACAGATCCAATCCCTTTTCATGCTATTAGTAGGCCTAGCCTCCATGTAGGTCTTCATAACTAGAGCCAACCATTTTTCATGCTATATGTATTGCCTTTCTTTTGCAAGGATACCCTACAGAGCCAGTCCTTTTTCATACTGGATGCAACACCTTTCCTCTTGGAAGTATTTCCCTACAGAGCCAGTCCTATTTCATACTAGATGTAGCACCTTGCCTCTTGCAAGGATTTACCCTACAGAGCCAATCCTTTTTCATACTGGATGCAGCACCTTTCCTCTTGCAAGGATTTCCCCTACAGATCCAGTCCTTTTTCATACTGGATGTAGCACCTTTCCTCTGCAAGGATTTCCACTATAGAGCCAGTCGTTTTTCATACTGGATGCAGTACTAAGCACTTATATCCGACCATGGGATGCCCAGCTTTCCAGCATGTCGAAAAGGCCTAACACTTACATCTAACCATGGGAGGAACCATTCCTACCACCATGTCAGAAAGGCACAGCACTTATATCTGACCATGGGAGGAACCAATCCTACCACCATGTCAGAAAGGCACAACACTTATATCTGACCATGGGAGGAACCAATCCTACCACCATGTCATAAATTCTCACAGACTCATCACTTCCCCTTGGAAGGAACCTCGATCTGGAGAACACCAAGCTTCTCCCTGAAGTACTCAAACTTCACTCTGGCTAATGGCTTGGTCAACACATTAGCTATTTGTTTGTCCATCGCAACATACTAGAGCTTCGCTACTCCTCTCTACACCACATCCCTGATATAGTGATATTTGATCTTGATATGATTCGACTTGTCATGGAACACCGGGTTCTCTGACAACTTCACACAACTATGGTTGTCACAATATATACAGGTAGCATCCAACTAGATATCAAAAAAGTCATACAGTAGCTTCCTCAGTCATACTGCCTCACAACTAGCCGAATAAGTTGTGACATACTCTACTTCAGTTGTACTCAGTGCCACACAGGATTTTTCCCCGCTAAACCAAGAGATCACACCTGATCCCATACTGAAGCAACACCCCAAAGCGATCTTCCTATCAATGGCACTTCCTATCCAATCCGAATCCACATAAACTTCCAAGTTAATATTTCCATTTTTCTTGTACTTGAGCCCATAATCAACTGTACCCTTCAGGTACCTCAAAATATGCTTTGCAGCAATCAGGTAAACATGTCTCGGATCCATCAGGAACTGGCTCAATGTGTTCACAGCAAAGAAAATATTTGGTCTCGTATTCCTTAGGTACATCAAGGAGCCAATCATCTAACGATACATCGTAGCATCAACCGACTCTAAAGAAGCATCACTCAATAGCTTGAGTTTTGATGCCATAGGTGTGGTCATGGCCTTGCAGTCCATCATCCCAAACCTCTTCGGGATATCTACTGCATATTTTTCTTATCCCAAGGAAATTCCATCTGCATTCTACCACACCTCCATTCCTAGAAAGTAATGCATCATACCCAAGTCTTTCATCTCGAACTCAGCAACCAACTTCCTTTTCGTGTCAGCAATCAACCCATCCTCACCTGTTATAAATAGGTCATCTACATATAGTAAGAGTATCACTGGGTTCCCTTCTTCAACCTCATAGTAAATGTAGGAATCCGCTTTACTTTTGGTCAATTCCAAACTAGTCAGGAAGTTGTCAATCCTTCCATACCATGTCCTGGGTGCCTATTTCAAACCGTACAAGGATTTCTTCAATTTACACACATGAGTCTCCCTGTCATGTGTCTCAAAACCGAGTGGCTGCTCCACATACAATTCCTCTTCTACTACGTCGTTCAATAAGGCAGTCTTGACATCCATATGGTGTATATTCCATTTCATCACTGCAGCCATAGAAAGTACTGATCTGATGGAAGTGTATCTAGCTACAGGTGCAAAATTCTCTTCATAATCTATTCCTTCTTTCTAGGAGAAGCCACGAGCCAAAAATCTTGCTTTATATTTCTCTATGCTTCCATATGCAACATGCTTGATCTTGTTGATCCACTTGGAAGTAACAATAGACTTCCCCTCTAGTCTTGGGACAACATACCAGACATCATTCTTCATGATTGACTGATACTCCTCGATCATAGCATCCCTCCATTATTTCTTCTCTGTCGCTTCTTCATAGTTGGAAGGTTCTTTATCAATGATGTCACATAATAGGGCTACATAACCGAAGTAGGATCTAGTTCATTTCCTTTCTCTTTGCATTTCTTCTAGATCCCCATATCTTTCTACACCTTGGATAGCCTCTTGTACCCATGCAGGTTTCCTCTTGTGATTATTCTTCTCTTGGAGTGGATCTACAGGATCCTGGGGTTATTCTATTTCTCGATCTTCTTCCTAAGTTGCATCGTTCATAGTTGTATTTTCAATCCTAGGTGCTTCTGGTTCTTTAGGGTCTTCAGCAGGTTTCTTTCTGGATTTGTTTTAAGCCGAGTCTTCATCAAATCTTATGTCCCTGCTGATGTCGATCTTCTTGAATCCTGGGAATTATTTTCTGTAAGCCTTCGAGCTTTCACTTTATCCCACAAATATACCCTTCTTTCCTGAAGGGTCTAATTTTGTCATCTTTTCTTTCGGAATGTGTATGTACACTAGACTATCAAATATTCTGAGATGATTGACTTTTGGTTTCTTTCCAGAGAATAATTCTTCAGGTGTTTTTTTCTCGAATACTATATGTGGAGTATGGTTCTGTACATAGCTTTTTTAGCAGCTTCTTCCCATAGATGCATGGGAAGATCTTGATCATGAAGCATCTCCCTTGCAATTTCCATAATTGTTCTATTCTTTCTTTCTACAACCGCATTCTATTTTGGATTATATGGAGTGGTCAACTCCCTTTTAATCCTTGAATCTCTGCATAATTCTTTGAATTTATTTAATGTGAATTCTCCGCCATTGTCTGATTGAAAGGTCTTGATTTTATTTTCTATTTGGTTTTCGATCAAGGATTTGAACTCTTTGAACTTGCTAAATACTTCATCTTTGTTTTTCAAGAAGTATATCCATGTCTTCATAGAAAAATCATCAATGAAATAAACATAGTATACATACCCAGTCAATGAACTGGATTACATTGGTCCGCATACATCGGAGTGGATGATTTCCAATATTCCTTTTGCCTTGCTCTCGCTACTTGGAAATGTCTTATTTGTGTTCTTTCCTTTTGCACATCCTTTACAAACACCTTCATGTTTTTCTTGTATTTCTGGAAGACCTTCAACAAATTTTCTTGCAAATGGTAGTGCTCTATAGTGCACATGTGTAAGCCTTATGTGCCAAAGTTCATTTGGCTCTACTGAGTCATGGACCAAGGGTTGTTCTGGTTGGCCCTTTAGCTTATATAATCCTACCTCTTTCTCTCCAATCACAACTGCATCATCTATAGTCTTTCCCTTTGGACACATAAGGACTTGGCCATCTACAAATGCAACCCTCGTGCATTTTGCATATAATGCAGAGATGGAGAGGAGGTTCTTCTTTAGTCCTGGTACAAACAAGACATTCTTCATCTTTATAGACTTTCCAAAGTCTAGATTATAGGAGGATTCACCACTACCTTTTATGGGATACTGGTAGTCATCCCCAAGTTTCACCTTATGGGCTAACTCATGTTCTGATAATTTTACAAAGGATTCTTTGAATCCTTTCATATGCTTGGAAGCCCCACTATCAATTAGCCAATCATCACTTCATTGTGTGACAGTTCCCGTGAGGGTAGAAATCAAAACATACTCTTCATCACTTGAAGAATCTTCACTTTCTTGTTTGATTCTCTTCTTGGAAGGTTCATCATCCTCTGCAGCATGAGCATGATGTCTTCTTTTGTAGTTCTTCTTCTTTTGAGATCCACCTTTGTTTCTGGGATATTTTCTGGAGACGTGTCCTTTCTCATCGCATGTAAAGCATTTGATACTAGATAGATCTCTGTTATATCTTCTAGGGTTATCTTTCTGGTGAGAGTTCTTACCTTTTTTATGATGATAGTCTATTCTCCTTTTCTTGGAGTGTACTGTGAGAGATTGGTATTCACTTCCCATATTTTCTTCCCAAGCTACTATTCAAGCTTCTTCTTGTGATCATTCCTCCCACAGTCTATTGAAGGTGACTAGCTTTCTTCTATCACAAATTCCTTGAATGGAGTCCCAAGACCTAGGGAGGCCATTCAAGGTGGTCATCACAATTTCTACATTCTCTACTTCTTCATCCACTACTTCAAGTAGTTCTTTGATTTGAGAGACCCTTGTAAAGTAAGACTGTATGGTCTCTGCATTCTGGATCTTCACATTCTTCAATTGATTTCTCAAAGTCGTCTTCTGATTTATGTTTTTACCTTCAAATAACTTTGTAAGGGCATCAAAAATTTATTTAGGTGTCTTTAGCGAGGAAACCTATGATATGAGGTTATCCTTGATTGAATCAACAATAATCCTATTGGCCTTGATCAGGTTCTTCTTGTGTAAGGCCTTAGCTTCATCTCCCGCTGGAACTGGAACCTCTCCATTGATGTAGGAGTCCAATTCATTTTCTTCAAGAACTAGTAAGATCATGTACTTCCATGCTCGGAAGTTATCAGCTCCCTCAAGATTTTCATCAATATTGGTGTAATGAGACATCTTAACTGAGAACCTCAAATGGAACTACAAAAGATTTATAACTTTCCAATTTGAGAAGATGAAACTGGATCTGGAGCTGATCTTCTGCAGTTTTGGTTTTTTGGTTCCAGGGCAAATTAGGGTTTGACTTTCTGGAGTTATACCCAACCAAAAACCTCTATTTTTGTCTCTAAACTTTGATTTTGATGAGGAGATCAATCCTATGCTGGGCTCACTCAAAAATTCTGGTTTTTTGAGAAGTTCTAATTTCTCGATGCAGTGACAAGTCAAAAACTGAAAATGCTCAGAATCAGATTTTGCTTTGCAGAAATATGCGCCCTTCTTCAATGTAGAGTCATCCTAGCCTCCTTTTGCTGATGATCTATGGAGAGAGACCCAAAAATTAGGAATCCCTGGCTTCAGCATCTACACAGTGTCTTCTTCTCAGGTTAGCTCTAATACCATGTTATATTTTTATCATTTAAGCAGTATGATCTTAGGATCTTATCTAAGAGAATAACATGCACAATAATAAATCACAAGAGACAATAGACACATAGATTTTCCTTGGGGAAACCATAAAGGAGAAAACCCCGCAACTTCCTCATAGATAGAATAAGCACCAATGGCAACAGTAAAACCAAAAGACAGAAAATATGATATCCTTTAGTTGTTCTCTCTCTTATCCTAGCTCCTTCTCTCTCACTCATGCACTACAACTAAGTGTGAACGTGTGTGTTAAATAGAGAGGCTCACTCTCTATTTATACTAGTTTTTTAATTGATAATATCTTACCAGG
Organism: Pseudotsuga menziesii; assembly: GCA_001517045.1. Taxonomy (NCBI): domain Eukaryota; kingdom Viridiplantae; phylum Streptophyta; class Pinopsida; order Pinales; family Pinaceae; genus Pseudotsuga; species Pseudotsuga menziesii. Next base: position 455,952 of record LPNX010201733.1, read on the forward strand.
GCCAACTTCTCTAGGAGAGTCTAACAACCCTAGTGCCCCACAATTGTGGGGACTTTTCCCCTTGGTCAACAAGGAGGGTTACCCTTTATGATTTTACATGACTTGATTACATTAATGATTCTCTCGATAGGAACATCAGGGACCAATGAAATACAATATATGAAATATACAAGTGAATAAATTCCGAAGATACAAATACATCAACAGTACCAAGAATTGCAAGGATGTCGGTAGGGCCTCAAGCCATATTCTTTCAGGCATGTGTAGACCTAGAGAAGAAGTGGTTGATGATGCAATACAAAATTAGTGATGTGGAACTGGATGCCATAGTGAAGGAATGGCCTAAACAGTGGAAGGTTCTAGTCAATAAAGACCAAGGATCGCACCCAGAAGAGGGGACTCTTGTATATGTACCAAAATATAAAGATCAGAAAAAGGAGTCATAGGATCAGAAAAATTGTAGGATGGAGCATCATCGACAATTCCAATAGAATCAGAGCTCGAAAAAAAACAAGAAGAAGCTAGAACAAAGTGCAAGTTTGAGCAAGGAGAGGGTAGTAGAACCTCCGGAATCCCCAACGAGAAAATGAATAAGTTATTGGAAACAATAACCAATGTGGAAAATGAGAACCATGAAAAATTCATGAATCATACATCTGGATACCTTCATGAGGTATCACATCTACTCTAGGCACTAAGTAATGTAGTAACTAGGATAAGGCTACCGCAATAAGGAATATAGAAAAGGGCAGTCGAAGTGGATATCAACACAAAGCGAAGGTGGGTGCATATCTTACCCACTGCAATCATGATAGGGATGAAGACTTGGATGCCGCATTATGAAGGCATGACCTAATCATTATCAATTTCAACCTGCTATCGATGTTCATGCTGCAACATACTCATAACACAACAAGCGAAGAGATCAATGATCCGGAAGCAACAACGGATGGACAAATGGTCAGCTACAAATGACAAGTGTGGATCAATGTCGATGAGGTTCAACGACTCCAAGAAGAAAGACAGATGGTAATAAATGAAAGAGCAAAGGATCTCGAAGATAGAAAAATATTAGAACATGATATATCTATGGCATGTGAATATGCACCTGAAGTAAGTAACGATATGCTTGCGTAGGCAAAATCACTAAGGTTAGGCGCAATTATTTCATACCTATGGAAGGAGAATGAGGAACTAAAGGTCATGATGGTTCCCAACACATTGTCCAAATAGGTTGCAAAAAGGAAGAGAGTGAGTCAATATGTTGTAACAGAAATTGAGAAATGGAGAAGGAAGCTCAGATAATCGTAGAAGACGTAACACAATTTTGGGGAAGTCTAGTGCAGGATGAATAGTTGCACCAGCTAAATGTGTAACTTGATGAAGCGAAAGCATAGCTAGAAGTGTTAAGCGGATTGGTTAAGATAATTCCCCTAATAGTGTAAGTGAAGAAGGAATCAGAGCTGAAAGAACTACATAATTGGGTCAACAAGGCGTGCACAAGGAAACAAAGAAGAATAATGCACTTAGATGAGCTTCAGACCAAAGAAGAAGAGTTGGCACTCAAGTAAATGTAAGGAATGACGTAGATAGAGACTGAATTGGAGAAAGAAAAACATATGGGTGGTGAACATCCAACATAACAAGAGGTGGAAAAGTGCATAGTGCTCGAGACGTTGGCCAAATACGTTGTTGACCTAGTCAAGGAAGTATATGATGATTTCAAGGAACAACTAAATGCATCGGTAGTTTCAAGCTAATGTGGCTCAAGGACGAGGCACAATTTTTTGTTCGGGGCATGTTGGTACGGGTCTAGAGTGCACAAAGTGTGGTACCACCATCAATGGAAAGGTCATCGACAAGAACAAAGGACCAGTAACGAAGGGTAAAGAAGCCAATGGATAAGGAACTTTTGATCAAGTTAATTAGCAATCAGTCAATTGGACCATTTTGTAATGACCAAGTGAGCCTATAAATAGGAATATGATTGTAATCCTTGAGGTTGTTTTTTGGAGAGGCATCTTTTAGCATCTTTGGATTGTATTTTTCACATATATGGATTATGTTATGGTATCTGAGGATGTTTTGGAATGGGATCTTATCTTGTTTTTTGGTCACCTATTTTAGACATTATCTATTTTGGATCTCTTGTGTTTTGCGATGTATTAGATGAGTTAATGAAGAATGGGAAGGATTGCACTATGTATCTGTATTTATCTTTTATTGCAATGTGATTGATGTGAATTACTGCAATAGTTATTGGTTTAGTGTATGTTGATACATAGATCTGGTTAAATACATGTTAATGCGAATGAGGATTATGATAATTGATCAATAGCATGGTAGTATGGTATCTTAATATGAATCTAAATCTCTGGTTCATGTTGTGAAAGAGCATGAGGTGATGCATGTCTTCTTCCCACTACAGAAATGTGGTTCCTACAAGCCCTCGTTATACATCTCAGGTGAGACTGCACCCACTCCGTGGATGTTGCTATAAAGAGTAAAGCCTTTCTAGGATGATGTCTAGGGATTCTGTGTTAAGTTTTGTTGATAGTAGTGCAGATTGAACCCCTGTCTATAGAACTCCGTCAACAACTGTATTATTTATTGATGACTGATTATGTTGAACCATAATGTTATGAAGAGGAAATGCAAGTGGAAACTAAAAATAAGTGGGAGCTAGGCATGAATGAGAAGGTGGACTCATTGGTAAGAAACCATACTTTGGATTTGGTTGAGTTTCCTGCAGGAAAATGAACATTGCAGAATAAATGGGTTTACAAGTTGAAGGAATAATATGGAGGAAACAAGAGATACAAGGGTAGACTTGTTGTAAAGGGTTTTGCGCAAAATAAAGGTATATAATTTGATGAAATGTTTTCTCCTGTTGTTAAAATGACTTCAATCAAGACTATTTTAAGTCTAGTGGTGGTAGAATATTTGCATCTTGAACAGTTAGATGGAAAAGTAGTCCTTCTCCATTGGGATTTGGAGGAAGAGATTTATATGCAGTAGCCACAAGGTTATGAGTTCAAAGGGAAGGATAATTTGGTTTGTAGGATGAATAAGAGCTTGTATGGCCCGAGGAAAGCTCCATGGTAGTGGTATTTAAAATTTGATAAGTATTTGACAAAACATGGTTACAGTAGATTTCATTCTGACCACTATGTTTATTTCAAGAGGCTAGACAATGGAATATATATTATCTTGTTATTGTATGTGGATGCCATACTTATTTCAAGGTCTAACATGTAGGATATAAATGTGCTCAAAAGGAAACTAGCTAAATCATTTGTGATGAAGGATTTGTGTGCTACAAGGAAAATACTGGGTATGAGAATAACAAGAGACATGAAAAATCACAAATCGACATTGTCTCAAGGTGAGTACATAGAAAAGGTGTTGGATAGGTTTAGAATGAAGAACGAAAAACCAACTAGTACACCTCTAGACATCCATTTCAAACTAAGTAAGGATATGTGTCCCAAGACACAGGAAGAGATAGAATACATGTCCAAGGTTCCCTATTCATCAGCAGTTGGCAGCTTGATGTATGTCATGGTGTGCACAAGACCATATATTGCACATGCAGTAGGAGTTGTGAGTAGGTATATGAACAATATAGGTAAATAAAATTGCAAAGAAGTAAAGTCGATTCTCAGGCATTTAATAGGTACAACTTCCCACGCATTATGTTTTGGAGGTTGAGACATTGTTCTACAAGGATATTTTGATGAAGATATGGCAGGTGATAAAGACGATAGGAGGAGCACCACAGGGTATGTTTTTACAGTAGGTGGAACAAAAATAAGTTGGATTTCAAAACTATAAAAGGTTGTTGCAATTTCAACAATGGAAGTAGAGTGGGTTGCTTCTATAGAGGACATTAAAGAGATGATTTGGTTGCAGAGGTTCATGGAGGAATTAGGTAAGAAGCAGGAGAATAGTAAGTTGTAAAGTGACAGCCAGAGTTCCATTCATATTGAAAAGAACTGAACCTTCCATTCATAGACTATTCATATGCAACTCAAGTACCATTTCATAATATATGTTATGGAAGATCAACCTTTTAAGTTGGAAAAGATAAATACTAGCCATAATCCTTTAGTTATGTTGAAAAAGGTAGTAACCCTAGAGAAACATAGTTCCTACTCGGTTTCTGTTGGCGTTCAAGCATGAAGGTGAAGATGAGAAATTTTCCAAGTCCATGGTTCATAGCATAGTCCAACAAGTGCAGCAACTATGGAGTTGTTTTGATAAATATCCAAGTGGGATATTGTTGGTTGTGGAGCCCGATATTCCTAATTCATAGGTGTTATTTCAGCTATGTTTGAATCTAGCACCTGATGGGGGAGGGGGGCGTGGGGGGGGTTCCCCCCCCCCCCCCCNGCCCCCCCAACAAGGGCTCAAGGGAAATTCCCCCGTAGAAAAAATTTAGGAACAATGCCTTGTAAAATCTTGTAATTTCAAAGTCGTGACTTAATCAATAATGGGTGATTTATGGGCCCATGGTTTTGGGCATCCTGTGGTATTTTCCCATATAATTTCCTTTATAAAAGTAAGGAATTGTAATACGGTTGTGGATTATATTGTATTGTAGCATTGTAAAAGCGATCCCTATGATTGTGAGAGAGAGACCATGAGAGAGCGAAGAGGAAGTGCAGCAGGTTTTATCATGGTGTATCCCTTCATTTTGCTGGATAGTATAATAATAAAGGACTGCCAATTTCTGTATGGATGTAACCCATCTAGGATGAACCACGTTATATCTATGTCTCTCTTAACTTGTTTAATATTTGCAATTTTTTTAATTGTTTAATTGTTATTTCTCTGCAATCCTATTTTTCTAACAGGGCCTTGATTGTTTCCATTATACTCAACTTGTCATCTAAAATTCGGAAAACATGTGCCATAATTTTGTGCAGTTATGAAATCCTTGAATATCCCTTTAGGGAGACAACCATTGATGGGTTCGAATTATTTTAAATAAAGAGATTGTAAGCCTTAATCCAACTTCCTTATGTGAACCATATTTAAAAATGTACTGCCTACAAATATGAGTGGAGTGGATATGAATTTCTTTCTTTTCTTACCATCAAAAAGTGAGGACCACTTATGTTAATGTAAACACAACTTGCTTAGTGAAAATCTATTGGAAACAAATTTGAATAATAAATATTATTTCCCCTTCAAAACCCTAAAGTTGAATGTATGCATTCCTTTCTTCAAAAACAAATTTACCCTTTCCTTAGATAAGGTCTTATTCTTCCTTTGTCAACCTTTTTGATAAATTCCCAATAAACATCTATCTTAACCTCCCGCAAACAGTTTTTTAAGCCTAACAAAAACTGAAAGAGACCTTATTCTTCCATAACATGGGGTCCTATAACAAAATAGACTCCAAACCTATACAGATATCCCTTTAGGAGTTAAATTCTCAAATTGATTACAGAAAGCAATTGCATAAACCAAATGCAATTCCATGAAGAACCTTTTTTTTTTCTTGAAATTAGCTAGCTGGAGGGAAATCTTATTTGATATCAACTCTTCCCAATAAAATACTAGGTATTTATTCACCACATAATGCATAAATTAATGGACCTACTTGGGAATCTTTGATATGTTCTCATGTCCAACAATTCCAATGTAAATCCATGCAATGTTCTAATGTGGCTGTATCATTTCTATAATGGTGGCACGTCCCCAACCCTTACTCGGCGAAGAGGACGTGACTAACACCTAACAAACCGGGCAATCTAAACCCCATGAACATAATATAAAAATGCATTGAACTTAAGCATATAAATAAAAAATTCATAAGTATAAACATATGCATAATGGAATGTACATGATATATACAGTGGAAGCAAATCATTCATTCATGCATTCAACATGTTCATGATAATTTCATAATAATTCATAATAAAACACAGTTGCAGAACTTAAATACACAAGAATAATTATCTTTGAAAGAAGTTCGTCCCGCAACCAGCTATGTCGTCGCAACGTTCCACCCAACCATAGGCCAGTGTGCTCTTTAATCTCTCACTAACACTGCCACCCCCGAGCTGGGCATGATCTTTCCCAAGGAATAAGGAACACTAGAAGACTTCACCCATAGCCAAGTATACAATTAAAATTCAGTCAAGCCAACACAATTGGGTTTATCAAACTTACACAGGTAGTGGTTTACACTTAGCCAACTTCACATGAGACACAACCAAGCAAACAGATGGGTTTATCAGGATACCAGCCAAGCCATCCTTCCAGTTGGGTTTATCAGGCTGTCAAGGAGGTGGAAAGACTAATTGCTAAGCTATTGAGATCAACCCCAGAGCTATGAACACCCACACTGGATCTATCCTGATTTCTAAACAATTACACACCCAACACAAGGAAGCATTACCTTCTCTACTACACAGTCCCTTGGGCCATGCCTTCCCTTCCAGTGCTATTCAGGGCATGCAAAGAAGAAAGCCAGCCTTCTAGATGGGTCTGTGAGGTTCTTTCACACACTAGGTTTAGCAAGAAAGTCTAGACTCTTTTCCATTCCTTCAATCAATTCAAATTCCAAACATGGATGCACACACAGTGATCTCAGTCTTGGGATTTATCAGAATGTAGCCTATGCTGGGGATTACATACACAAAGAGAAATTTAAGAATTTATGAACATTGTCGATGCCAGACCGAATGCTGCAAATTACCAAAACGAAAAATTTTGCTGGTTATTCAAATCAAAGACACAAAATCGAATTTTGGGCAATCCGGTTCAGGAAAATGACTAGCAGATAGGAGAAAACGTGAGAGAGAACAAAATTGCCGAACAGGGGAAAAATCATAACACAAAAACCAAAAAAACGTGAAGGATTCAGATCGTCGGACGAGAGAAATTCCTGAAAGGTTCAGACTCATAATGGTTTTTCTTTCTTGTTGCTGCGTGAATGCTCAATTGGTTTTGTCAAAAACGTTTTGTTCAATCCAAATCGTGAGGGAAGGTGAAACACTGCCGCGTGAGGGAAAGGTGGTCGTTTTTGGTGTTTTCTTGGCCAAGAAATTCAAAAAACTTTTTTCCCAAAGTGTGGCTCTGCCCAATTCAAATTTCCCCACTCTTCCAATCCCCCACTCCCTCATCCTTAAGAAAAATCACGCCCCCATATCATTTAGTTGCATTGACATAGCTGGCTGTGTGTTTTAATTAAAAATTGCAATTTAGCATGATGTTCAACTGTTAATGTTTTGCTAGCATAAAAAAAAAATACCATTGGCCACACCTCAATCGTCGAAACATAGATACTAAATTGATTGTGGGGATTTTTCCTAGCTCCACACCATGATTATTTACATCATTTATTTAAATGCAAACGGGGTCAAAATCGGGGTGTTACAAATGTCAATTTAGTAGGTCGTAACATTCTCAACGGTTGGATGCATCAAATACTTTCTCAAAATGGACACCCATCACCATTTTCATTCATGAAGGAATCCTCATCATTGACCTTGAAAACCTTTGTTTGTGTAGGAACACTCAACATGCTTCTAAAGGTGGTGGGCATCATGTAAATAAGAGCCTTTCTATCTTCCTTCAAATTCATGACATGATGTTTGGCATAAAAAAATTTGGAACACCAATGGAAAATCTCTCAAAAATCATAAAATTCAATAATACAACAAACATTGGCTAAACCTGAAGTTCACACCTTGTATTCCCTTTATAAATGTTCCTCCATATCTGAATACCACTTATATACTAATGACCAATAAAATTCCTTATCCCTTTGACCTAGACTATTCAATGTTTCTCCATAATATGGTTCATAATTTTTTTAAGAGGAATTTTTTATCATTCACCTATAAAATGCAAAACCCTAACCAAAGTACCCCTAATCAATGACAATGTTTTGTATTATCTATTCTGATTTGTCAAATTCATATGGCATGATGCTCTTCAATAAATCCTCTCCACCCTGGAAATTTAATATTATCGTCAATGAGACATTTACTATTACAGAGTTGGTGAAATTTAAATGTAAAATGATGACACTACTGAACAACACATAAATGAGACCACAAATGATATCATAGGTAAAATTTCCCCACAATCCATATGTGAAAATGAAAAATGGGCAATTGAATGTATTAACACCAATGTTGGAGGACACTCACATTCCACAAGTGCAATGTGGAATGCGAGAACATGGGATTTATTGAAGGTCAAATGTATCTACATTTTTTACTCCCACATGGAAGATGAAAAACATGAAAACCAAACTTTGGAATAGCGAGCAAAGGGCTCACAATCCACATTCGACACTCATGTGGAATGCATAATATGGGGAGAGGATCAGATATTTTGAAAAATGGAATCTAAGAAATAAAGAACCCCACATTCCACACTCCACATGTGAAATGTAAGATGTACATATGGGTCCAACAACTTATAAATGGAGTTTCAATAATAATAAAAAACATCAATAGGTTTGTATCTCCACAATATAGTTCATAACTTTTGGCATAGGATCCATTTTTATCATTCACTCGATAAATGTAGAACCCTAGGAAAAATACCCGTAATCAATGGAAATGTTTTATATTATCCACATTCATCGATCAAATTGATGTGGCATGATCCCTTTAATAAAGACGAGCAACCTTAGAGATTTGGTATTATCATCAAGAGGAAACTTCTTAATAGGAGGTTAGTAAACTTTAAATATAAAATTATGACATTGTTGGCCAAGACATAAATGTGATCACGAACAAGATTAGATGTCAAAGCTCCTCTCAATCCATATTTGAAATGCAAGAGATGGGATTGGAGGTATTAACATCAATCTTGGAGGACACCCATACTCCACACTCTAAAAGTGGAATCCAGGAACATGGGATTTCTTGAAGGTCAAATGTCTACACTCTTTACAATTGCACATGCAATATGTGGAGTGTTGAATGTGGGAACATGTGATTTATTGAAGGTCAAATGTATACGTACTTTCAAATCCCACATGCAAGATGCAAAATATTGAAACCAAAATTTGACATATCAAGAAAAGGACTTGCACTCCTCCCTCTACACTCATGTCGAATACATAATGCAAGGAGTGGAGGAGAAATTTTGAAAAGTGGACCCCTTGATGCAAAGAAGCCCACATTTTGCACTTTACATGTAAAATGGAAGATGCAGATACAGGTCCAAAATATTATAAAATTGGGTTTTTAAAAATTATAGGTCTTATTTGTTCTACTTATAAAATACTATTTTGTTTCAGATTACACTTTCTAAATCAAATCTAGTTATTAGGTAAATTTGAATTAATGAGAAAATACCCACTGCTTTTGCGGTAGGCTTGTTTTCCTTGGGCTAGTTTAGGGTGTACAAAAAGGTTGATCATTTGAATTCCAATGATCCTTTTTTATAAGATCAACATAGATGCTAGTAAGAGTTTAGTGTGATCTTACAGAGAATGTCAACATTTCTTATGTAAAACAAGACTTATAGTCTTACCACTTCACCCTATATAAATACATCAATTTTCTCTTTATCTTACAAGCTTTGTCATTTTCTTGTTGAGTTGCTTTCCTTATTGATGTTTTTAACGTTTCTTTGATCTTTTGAGGGTTATAAGTTTTGAATGTATTAATGTTATTGATCAAATATTATTTTGAGGTTGGTGTCATTTTATGCTTTTGAATGCAACTTTGCTTAAATTTTATAGCTCCCTCTTAATTTTTGCATGATGAGTGGTAGATGACTTTAACTTGTACTTTCTTTGGATAAATTATGTTAACACCAAAAATTGTTCACCTAGCTCTCTGTGGTGCAAAACATAATTATACATCATAAATCCCTCCATTATTTCCTCCATTTTTACCTTCACAATTAAAATTCCACCAGATATGGTCTAAAACATTATTATTCCTTCCCCCATAAATGAAGGGAAGTTGAGAATTTATTGTGACATAATCCCACTCCCTCCAAAAAGGACCAAAAAACCCTAAAATTAGAATGGGTCAAAAACCATGGACAAATACCATGGGTCAAAAAACCTTGGATCATCCTATAAAACATTGTGAAGGTCTCCCCCCAAACATTACATGACTTGACATTACTTTTCACCTTTCGCTATCGCTCCCATATTTTTTCCATCTCATTCCCACAGTGTATGTTGAGCTTTCTCCATACCCTCTTTGATCCATTCCCCCTTTTTGACAACCATTAGTCACATATGACTAGAGAACCAGGCCGTGGAGCCAGTGGATAATTATTGAAATGGATACAGTGGCCCACATTATTGAAAGGTATGTTTGTTCTTGTTTTTCATTAGTTAGAAAAAATAAATAAAAATCATAAAAATATTGTCATTATTGTTTCTTGTTATTGCTAAGTAAAGGTTGAGAAATCCCTCGCCACATGAACTCTACCCTATCATCCAGTTGATATAGGGTAGGTACTTTTGCACCTAGTAAGGGAGAAATCCCCACTACAGTTTTGGCGAATATACTATCTTGATCCCCATGGTTATATGTATCTACAGGTGTTTCTATTGGTTTGCTTACTTAGGAACCTTCAGTCATCACAGATATGACCCCTTCATGGCATATCCGAACCAGTCCTGTCATAGTTCATGCCCCTAGCCTGACCCAAGCCGACATCTTTTTTTGAAAAAACCATCAGTTTCGGTCGGATCAAACACATCCAATAGAAAGTTGTGACCAGACCGCACCTTTTTTCCACATAAGCATGATCTAGGTCCTGATTCTACCCCAATAAGTGCGACCTGGACCAAAAATCCATATCGCACTTGTCCAGGAATCCAAAGCAATCTCGACTGCTGATTTTATTCCCATATCGTGACTGCTTCCCAATTTTGTGAGACCCCGATCACACCTATTTCACTGACATGTATGACCTGTAGTTTTTGAGTCCTTTTCGATGTTTCAGGCCTTCTTTTCTAGACCCCTTGTCTATGTTCTACCCCTTCTCAACTTGTTTCTTTCCAAAACTGATCCCTCACAACCCCCTGGTTTATTTTTTGGTCCTCTTTTCCTTGTATGTGATCCCCCTTAGTCGAGATTAGTAGTTGAGACCCCCTGTGTGTTTCATACATTTTTTTCAATCTCTTATGCGCTCATTTACTTGTGTACATTTTATTTTCTCGAAGAAATAGTTTATTTTGCATCATATTTACTGTCATTTATTGTTATTTATCTACATTTGCATCCCGTCCGTGAGATCGCTGGGGTTTACACATTACACATCACTTGTGCACACATCTCACACCCTAAAGTAAAACTTTTGGTTCATGACCCCAAGCTATCCTAAAAATTAACTTAACTCAACCAACATTGTAACCTCATTTGTGGACCAAAACAATCTTGTAGTTAAGTTAGGACATTGGGGATAGGAATCCAAGTAACACCCCTTTGTCACTTAATATGAGACATAGATGTTGTTCATTAGGGTACCAAAATCCTCTTGTGATTGTTGACACAGTCATGACCAGTCTGTTGGATGGCCCCAGCTGTGGGAGTAATCCACAACGAAGGGGTTCCGGAAGTCAGGGTGGAATACCGCACTCCATTCTACACCAAAGGTTAACCCTTCATAGTCCTTCTCATGCATGTCACAGTATACTGGGTTTCGAGGACCAAACCGATAAAGTTCCAGGAAACCACTCTGGACGTGTCATGAACGAGGTATCCTAGTTTCCATTCTATCTAGGGATCTTGTACCCTAGGTCCCTCTCGATAGTGGGATTCTCTTATCCTATTGTTCTTCCATTTCGTATTCTTTGATTGGGATTTCATCACTTAGCAAAGGATACTATTTGTGAGGGGATTCCATCTTGTAGCTAGGATTTTTCTTGCACTCATACCCCATAGGTTACTGTGTCATTTTCTTTCTAGGTAGTGCTTCTTGTTGGCTTTTTGGAAACTTTGTTGTAGACTCACTAGCTGTAACACATTGTTGTAGTTTGGTTTTAGAGATTTATTTTGGTCTGTGAGCCACCATTTTTTCGCTCTCCTTCTGCACACTCGGTTGTAGTTGTATGTGTGAGCCTGCTTTTGACACTCTTGCAAATCCATTCATTACACAACACACCATCATGTCATCATAGCTCCACCACACTACTCACATAGGATTAGGGGGCATACCCCTCAGTTTGATTCCTTGAACCTCCAACAACAGATCCATATTCGATGTCATTCACCACCTTCAGAGCCATACATTGCATCTAAGTCTAATTTGGATTCCTATAAATACAAACCTACTTTGTTCACAACTCCATCTATCCCCATGGGTGGTGTACCTCCTAATCCCTTTCGGGGGGGATGGTTGATAGTGGGCTTGTGTCTGTTCCACCCATCATTCTGGGTATCTCTTCTATTGGACCTACAGTTCCTGGTCCCAGTGGGACCATCACTACCGCAAACACTGTTGATGGTTCGCTACCCACTAGTGGTGGCCCCACTCCAGCCACTGTGGTTCCTACCATACCATCATTCATGCATGGGGGCATCATCCCTTCTGCCTCCATTCTGGTTATTCCTACCATCCTAGTGACTACTCCTATTATCAAAATTCATCCTTACCCAAACCCATTTCCCCATGGGAACTACATTCTCGCTGGAGCTGACACCATTGCTGGCTCTTCCCGATCCAGTATTGGTGCTAGTCTACCATTCATGGCTAGTATCAACCTTCCTGATTTCGAACGATTTACAAATGACCCCATCCGTCATAACCCATTATGGCCTCCCATTCCTACAAAACTCCCTTTAGACATCCCTAAGTTTGGGGGAAATGAGGGAGAAGACCCCCAAAAGCACATCATGTTGTTCTACATATGGTGTTCCTACAACAACATAATGGATGATTCTATTTGGTTGCACCTTTTCCACTGCACACTCACAAGTGTTGCGGCCAAATGGTATATTTAATTTCCTCATTCCACTTACCCAATTGTTTCCTCATTATCCTTGATGTTTCTCCAATACTTTTAGTTACCCGTCTGTTAGGATCGTGGTGTAGAAATTCTATTTTCATGTAGACAAAACACATCTACCCATATCATGGATCATATCCATGAGTGGCATCATCATCGTAGCTTGTGTAAGATCCAGTTATATGGTAGGATTATCTTAGACTGGTTTCTTAAAACCGTATTCCCCCCCATCACCAAGGACGATGCATCTGAGCATCCATAGACTGAAGAGGAAGACATCCTCAAGCCACAACAGTTCGATCTCATTTATGCCTAATCAGGTTACCTGTATACCATTATACCTTATGCTCCCCGTGTTGGTTCCTCATGTTGAGATACGTCAGGGCATCTCATGCTACTGATGGATTCATTGGCTCTATTACCCAACATCTGCACCTATACATGGACTCTCTTTCAATGCCACCTCATTTTGGTAACACCAATAGTGTTACCCAACCTGGTTACACCCCTGATTTTTCACGTGTAATGGCTTAGTCCGGATCCACACCTTCCTATTCATATCCCACACCAATTACTCATGTTCATGGACCAAATTACTTTATACTTAGGTGCAATCATCAGAATGTCGTCTTTGTAGCCCCTCTAGTTTCTCCTGCCAATTACCCACCACCTATGCAACCTACACTTTCTCTATCCCTGACACCTCATGTTCCCCAAGGACATGTCTATGCTCAATAGAACCTCCCTAATCAAACCACCCCCAATAACCAACAAGGGAAGGGAAGACGATAGAGAGGTAGGAATCGAGGAAACAACCAACCTCAAGGAGGTGGACAAAAACCCAATACTCCAAATAAAAATGGAGCTAATCCCCCTGTATAGAATCCCTAGCATCCACCTAGACCTGAGAAGAACCCTCATTTGCAGAATAAACATCCATGTGATATTTGTAACACTTATGGCCATTATACATATCAGTGTTCCCATATGAATCAGTTCCTCCATTTACTACAAACTGATAATCAGCGTGACCCCAACACGTCTTCTCCCGCTCAGCCAAACCCAACACCACTGGGTCCTTCGCCTATGGTGCTACAAAACCCATTACCAAATCAAAGGATGGTTACAACCCAAACCTTGGTGCCACAAAATACTGCAACAACTTCTATGGGTCATACCTTTGATCCTGGTGTCCATTACCTTATGACATTTTGGTCTTATGTCAACCTCCAGACTCGACAAAATCAGTATGGATCCACCACAAAAATTGTTAACCCCTCCACCACCACTCTCGATATGTCTTTACATTTTCCAAGAGCCCCCACGGAAGGGAAGGCCAATGTCCCATGGTTTCCTTTGCACTACATCGTAAACAACCCCACTTCTAGAGCTGCATTTAATTACAGTATTGGCAAGGACTTGGCCCAGTATCCCTCGGCCACGTCCACTCTAGAAGTCCTCAAAACTTGTCCTTCGCAACGCAAATATTTTCTATTTGCGTTAGGTTTCGATGATCCCTTTGATTCCCGGTTGATCACTTTTGACTTGAATCAAGGAGAACCCATATTCCATCATCCATAGCCTTCGAAGTTCTGGTCACTATTCAAAATTTGGTAATCCATTGTTGTATCATCGATGAGGGAGCATCCACCAGCATTATGTCAATGTTTGTTTGGCACAAAATTGAATCCCCAACCCTTCAACCTTCCACCACTTCCCTTCATGCCCATGATGGTCGTGATACTCAACCCCAGGGGGTTCTCACAAATGTCCCCATTGATTTAGCTGGAAAAACTATGTTGATTGACAATGAGCTTGTTAGTTCCCAACATGATTACAACCTCCTCCTTGTACATTAGTTATATGTATGCAATGTGAGTCGTTTCCTCTACCATCATTTCACTCTTGATGTTTCTCCATGATGGGAATATCATGACCATCGACCAAATGATGTATTATGATCCTAAATGACCGAATAGACTGGAACACATCCTCCTTATGATTGACACTACCATCGAGATCATTTCCATACCTTCCATGTTTCTTGTTGGCCCGGGATTATTTTGCAACCCTCCTTTGATGGATACCCTTTTTTCCTTACCATCTCCTCCTTAACCTACTTATATATAGTATTTGTTCACTATCACATCTGGTGACATGTTGACCTCTTCATAACCTCAGTCACAACTCCAACCATAGAACTTTGGGAATTATTGGGGTTCACTCCCTGTACACACGATCCCGCTCCTTTTTCCACCTTTTGGCATTGTCAGTAAGCCATCCATGACTACTATCAACCTTCCAGGTTTCAATTTGGGTATTACTGTGTGGTACCTGGAACCCCCACCCATCCCCCGACTCCCAAAATACTGATGAATCCATTCCATCCCATTGATATGATATCGCACCCACCTCCTGGTACACAAATGACTGCTTATGTCTCTACTCCTTCCCCCTCTCCTCCCACAAAGACTGGGGGGAAAACACCCGAAGCGATGACAGAACCATGTCCTCCTCCTACATGTGCTTTATGTGGTGTCCAAGTCCATGTGACACAATTTTTTCCCGATATTCCTATTCTCTGCACCCACATGCGCACTGTAGTTGAGACTAAAGACGCTCCTCTTGTCAACATACCAACCATACTTGCGGTTAAACACAAGTCACTCTGAATCAACCACCCATGTGTAGTTTGTGTCCTATAGGGTCATTATCCACACCTTCACAAGCACTCCCGTGAGTCCAAAATCACTCTCCTTGAGGAGATCCACCCTTTGGCCTCTTCTTCGGACACCATTTTCACGATCTCTAGCTCTAGTATTCCTTCCCCCTTCTCGGTTGTATAAGATTCACCTGATCTCTCCATGCGCTACTTTCAAAATGATGAGGAGATCCTTGAAGCTATTTCAAATCCTGAATATCCTTGGGATGATTTGCACCATCACTCCTTCTTCATCATCGAACCAATTCTCTTTCGAAGCGAAATACTTCATCCATGGAAGTGTCAATTGGTTTAAGATCCCAATTTTGACACCTGGCGCCTTTAAAGAAGGTAACATGGCCAACATTTCACCAACCATTAAAGTCGATATCTCAACTACACCCGAGATAGTTCAAGATATTACACTCGATGCTTCTTGCATCCCTCAAGAAGTCACTTCCTACAAAGCACTTTTTTTCAAGAATTTTGTGATATCTTTGCTTGGTCTTATATCGAGATGTTGGGTCTTGAAACATATATCATTGAACACCATATCAACACATGGCCTAATGTTTCCCCCATTTTCCAAAGGAAACGACCCATTCACCCATAAAAGGCCCATTCCGCAAAGCTGAGATCAAGAAACTGCACAAATTAGGCTTCATATACCCCATCACCTATACTACTTGGGTTTCCAATTATGTTATTGTAAATAAAAAATAGGGTACCATTCGTGTCTGAACTGACTTCCACAATTTGAATTTGGCTTGTCCCAAATACAACTTTCCCACTTCGTTCATTGACTCTTGCGTCGACAATGAAGTCTTTCCCTTCATGGATGGTTTTTCTGGTTATATCCAAATTCAAATCTGCAAAGAATATTAATACAAAACTTCTTTCACTACCCCCTAGAGAACATTTACGTATAGTGTCATATCGTTTGGCCTAAAAAATGCTAGAGCCACTTTTCAATGGGCCATGAACTTTTACTTCCACGACCTCATCCACATTATCTTAGTCTATTTATACAACCTCACGGCTCAATCTTGGAAGCATTCTCAACATTTGGATGACTTATGACAGGTCTTCCTACGATGTGAGAAATAGAACTTCCACTTGAACTCCCTAAAGTGTGTGTTTTTGGTCCTAGCCGGTAGGTTTTTAGGATTCATCGTGTCCCACAAAGGAATTACTATGGACCCTTTGAAGGTTCAAGCCATCCATAATATTCCCCATCCACATACTCTACTCCAATTGCAGAGCCTTCAAGGCAAGGCCAATTTCCTTCACTGATTTATTCCGGACTATGAGACGAAACTCCATGGATTCCTACGCTTGCTCTGTACCAACATTCCTTTTGTATGGGATGAGCATGCACAAGTCACTTTCGATGGATTGAAACAAGCTATTAATTCTCCTCCATTGTTGTCTCCTCTTGACTTCACCAAGGATTTTATCCTCTATGTGTCGGCATATGAAAATAGTATCGCTATATTCCTAGTCCAAGAAGACGATGCTCGTCAAGAGCACGTGATCTATTACGTAAGTTAGAAGCTTTATGAGACACCTTTAGGTTACTCCCACGTAGAGAAGATGGCCCTTATCGTTTCCTTTTCGGTACAGAAGCTATAACACTACATTCTCATGAGTCGAACTCGAGTCGTGGTCGATTCCAACCCCCTACGTTATATCTTGAGTCGTCGCCTTGTCCAGGTTCATGCTGCCAAGTGGATTTTCGTTCTCCAAGAGTAATACTTGGAATTTGTCACACCCAAAAGAACTAAAACTTTGGTGTTAGCTTCCTTGATGGCAGACTTCCCTTTGTCGTCTACATCACCCCTTATCACCATCAATCTTCCTAATGAATTCCTATTCGTCATCTCTACGAAATACCCATGGTATGGGGGTATCCTCCCTTACTTACACAGATAGAAATTCAAGCCCCATTTAAGCCGTGGAGATTGTCGTTGCATCTAGCACCAAGCTACTTGATATCTCCTTATTGGTGGTATCTTGTACTAGTGCGATGTAGACACCATACTGTGTTGTTTCTTCACCCAAGATGAAGTCGAACAGTCATGAATGACTTTCATAGTGGAGCCTATGGTGTCCACCTCTCTAGTTTTCCTACCGCTCAAACGATCTTTCGCGTCGGTTATTTTTTACCCACCATCTTTGTTGATTGCATCCATGCATTTAAACACCACCGCAATTTCCAGATAATTTCCCCAAAGGCAAGGACACCTCCCACACCACTACATCTCGTCGTCAGATTCAGTCCCTTCTGCAAATGGGATATTGACTTCATGACTGGTAACCCTCCTTCGACCAATGGTCATAAATACATCATAGTGGATCTTGATTACTTTACCAAATGGGTCGAAGCCATGCCTACTTTGAATTGTAAGGCTGATACTGTTGATGTATATGTAACTTCGGAATGTATTCACTTATTTTTCTTATGTATTGTAACCCGATGTTTATTCCGGGATGTATTTGTAATGTACTTGAGTCATGTCATGCCCCGATGTTCTGATAGGGAAGATCTATAATGTAAACAAGTCATGTCAAGTCATTGTGGGTAACCCTCCTATTTTCTAAGGGTTAAAGTCCCCGCAGTTCCGGGGCACTAGGGTTATTAGACTCTCCTAGAGAGGTCGGCCCTAGTATGGTTTTAGTCATGTTGGGATTAGTATAAATAGAGAGCTAGCCTCTCTATTTAGTACACAACTCATACACACTCAAGTGTAGCGCATACTTGAGGAAGGAGAAGACACTGGGGCTAGATAGAAAGAAGGTTACTACTGTCAGGAGATCATCTTACTATTTTTGGGTTTTACTTTTGGTGTTGATTCTATCTTTGAGGAAGTTGCAGGGTTTTCTCCATTTATGGTTTCCCTAAGTAAAAACACTATTTTCATTGTCTCTTGTGTTTGATTGTTGTGCTTGTTTTTCTCTCAGTTAAAGATCCTAATGTTATACTAGCTTAATGTTAAAAATCTAACATGGTATCAGAGCTAACTTGAGAAGAAGACATTGTGCAGCTGCGGGAACTAGGGCTTCCTACTTTGTGGATCTCTCTCCATATTTTTTCAGCAAAATAAGGTTGGAATAACTCTCCTCCTTAGGGCGCATCTTTGTGTCGAACCATAATCCAATTCTGAGGTTTTTCAGTTTTGGACCCGACACTACTACCAAAAATTAGGGCTTTTCACAGAAGAGGAATTTTTCAGTGAGCCTAGGCCTGAATTGATCTCCTCCCTAAAATCGAAGTTAGGGATCAATTTCGAAGCAATTGGTTGGACATAACTCTGGAAAAGAAAACCCTAATCTGCTTATGAACCAACACTGCAAAATTTCAGCTACAAATCCATATCTGACATCTTGAACTGGTAAGATCTAAATATTTTGTATTTCCATTTGAGGTTCTCAGTCTGAGATGTCTCATCATACCAAGCTTGATGAAAAGCTTGAGGGAGCTAATAACTTCTGAGCCTGGAAGTATAGGATCTCCCTGGTCCTCGAAGAGAATGATTTGGACTCCTACATCAATGAGGAGGCTCCAGTTCCAGAGGGAGATGAGGCTAAGGAATTACATAAGAAGAAGATGGTTATGGAAAAGAGAATCATTGTTGATTCTATCAGGGATCATTTCATACCATAGGTGTCCTCCATAAAGACACCTAAAGCTATGTTTGATGCCCTAACCAAATTGTTTGAAGGGAAGAACATAAACCGGAAGATGACTCTGAGAAACCAACTTAAGAATGTGAAGATTCAGAATGCAGATACCATCCAGTCTTACTTCACAAGAGTTTCTCAAATCAAAGAACAATTGGAAGCAGTAGATGAAGAAGTGGAAAATGCTGAGATTGTAATGACCACCTGAATGGTCTCCCTAGATCATGGGACTCCTTTATTCAAGGGATATATGCCAGAAAGAAGTTACTACAAGTTCAGCAGAATATGGGAAGAATGCTCTCAAGAAGAAGATAGGACAGCAATATGGGAAGTAAAGATCAAGCTCTCACAGTACATTCCAAGAAAACCAAAATAAGTTCTCATCACTCTAGAGGTAAGCATTTTTCTAAAACTAACTCTAGAAAAGATTTCTCTAGACGAAAATGTTATACTTGTGATGAAGTAGGACACTTTGCAAAAGATTGTCCTAAAAGACAAAATAAGAAAAAGGGCAACAAGAAAAGACATCATGCTCATGCTGCAGAGGATGATGAACCATCCAAGAAGAAAACCAGATATGAAAGTGAAGACTCTTCAAGTGATGAAGAATATGTCTTGATTTCTGCTCTCACGGGAAATATCACACATGGAAGCAATGATTGGCTTATAGACAGTAGGGCTTCCAAGCATATGAAAGGATTCAAATAATCCTTTGTGAAACTTTCAGAACATGAATCACCTCACAAAGTGAAGCTTGGAGATGACTACCAATATCCAATAAAAGGTAGTGGGGAATTTTCTTATAAACTAGACTCTAGAAAATCTATGAGGATGCAAGATGTATTGTTTGTACCGGGACTCAATAAGAACCTTCTCTCCATCTCTACATTAGATGCAAAAGGCATAAGGGTTGCATCCCTAGATGGCCAAGTCATCATGTGGCCAAAGGGAAAGACTATTAATGATGTAGTAGTGATTGGGGAACAAGAAGGAGGTCTATACAAATTGAAGGGCCATCCAAAACAAGCCTTGTTCCATGACACAGTAGAGCCAAATGAACTTTGGCATAGAAGACTTGCACATGTGCATTACAGAGCACTACCAATTGCAAGCAAAGATGTTGAAGGTCTTCAATAAATTCAAGCAAAACATGATGGGGTCTACAAAGGATGTGTGAAAGGAAAGAATACAAAGAAGACATTTCCAAGTAGCGAAAGCAAAGCAAAAGGAATCTTGGAAATCATCCACTTTGATGTATGCGGTCATATGTCATCAAGCTCACTAAGCGGGTATGTATACTATGTTTCTTTTATTGATGACTTTTCTAGGAAGACATGGATTTACTTCATGAAGAACAAAGATGAAGTATTCAGCAAGTTCAAGGAATTCAAAGCCTTGATCGAGAATCACACATACAAGAAGATCAAGACCTTTCGATCAGATAATGGCAGAGAATTCACATCTAATGAATTCAAAGAGTTATGCAAAGACTCAGGGATTAAGAGGGAGTTGTCCACCCCTTATAATCCACAACAGAATGGGATTTTAGAAAGGAGGAATAGAACTATCATGGAAGCTGCAAGAGAAATGCTTCATGATCAATATATTCCTATGCATCTTTGGTCGGAAGCTGCCAGAACAGCGGTGTATGTACAGAACCGTACTCCACATAGAGTACTTAAGAGCAAGACTCATGAAGAATTCTTCTCTGGAAAGAAACCAGAAGTAAGCCATCTCAGAATATTCGGTTTTCTTGTGTACATACACATTCCAAAAGAAAAGAGAAAAAAATTAGATCCTTCAGGAAAGAAGGGTATATTTGTGGGATACTTTGAAAGCTCGAAGGCTTACATAATATATTTCCTAGGATACAAGAAGATTGACATCAGTAGAGATGTGACATTTGATGAAGACACAGCTTACAACAAATCCAAAAAGAAACCTGCTGAAGAATCTGAAGAAGCAGAAGCACCCAAAATTCATGATACAACCATGAATGAAGAAACTCAAGAAGAAGATCGAGAGTTTGAAGAACCACAAAGACCTGTAGATCCACCTCTAGAGAAGAATCCTCATAAGAGGAAACCTGCTTGGGTACGAGAACTTATCCAAGGTGCAGAAAGATATGGTGCTCCAGAAGAGAATCACAGAGAAAGAAAAAGGACCAAATCCTGCTCCGGGTATGTAGCATTACTATGTGATTTCATTGATAAAGAACCTTCCAGCTATGAAGAAGCAGCAGAACGGGAAGAATGGAAGGATGCTATGATCAAAGAATATCAATCAATCATGAAGAATGATGTTTGGGATGTTGTCCCAAGACCATAAGGGAAGTCAGTTGTAACTTCCAAATGGATCTACAAGATCAAGCATGCTGCAGATGGCAGAATAGAGAAATATAACGCAAGATTTGTTGCTCGGGGTTTTTCACAGAAAGAAGGAATAGATTATGAAGAAACCTTTTCACCTGTAGCCAGATACACTTCCATCAAATCAGTACTTTCCCTGGCTGCAGTGATGAAATGGAAGATACACCAAATGGATGTCAAGACTGCTTTCTTGAATGGTGTAGTGGAAGAAGAAGTGTATGTATAACAACCACTTGGTTTTGAGACACATGACAGAGAGTCTCATGTATGCATATTGAAGAAATCCCTATACGGTTTGAAATAGGCACCCAAGACTTGGTACGGCAGAATTGACAGCTTTCTATCCAGTTTGGGCTTTACCAAGAGTAAAGCATATTTCAACCTTTACTACAAGGTTGAAGATGGCAACCCAGTGATGCTCCTACTATATGTAGATGATCTGTTTGTGACAGATATGGATGGGTTGATTGTTGATACGAAGAGAAAGCTTACTACCGAGTTCGAAATGAAGGACTTGGGTATGATGCATTATTTTCTAGGTATGGAGGTGTGGCAAAGTGCAGATGGAATCTCCCTTGGACAAGGGAAGTATGCAGTAGAGATCCTAAAAAGGTTTGGGATGATGGACTGCAAGGCTATGGCCACACCTATGGCATCGAACCTAAAGCTATTGAGTGATGCTTCATCAGAGTCGGTTGATGCTACGATGTATCGTCAGATGATTAGGTCCTTGATGTACCTGACGAACACTAGACCAGATATTTTCTTTGCTGTGAACACCTTAAGCCGGTTCTTGACAGATCCGATACATGTTCACTTGATTGCTGCAAAGCATATTCTGAGATACCTGAGAGGTACAGTTGATTATGGGCTCAAGTACGATACAAATTAGAAGATTAACCTAGAAAGGTTATGCTAATTCAGATTGGGTAGGTAGTGCCATCGATAGGAAGAGCACTTCAGGATGTTGCTTCAATATGGGATTAGGTGTGATCTCTTGGTTTAGCAGGAAGCAATCCTGTGTGGCACTGAGTACAGCTAAAGCAGAGTACATCGCAGCTTGTTCAGCTAGTTGTGAGGTAGTATGGCTCAGGAAGCTACTGTCTGATTTATTTGATCTCCAGCTGGATGCTGCTTATATACACTGTGACAACCAGAGTTATGTGAAGTTGTCAGAGAACCCAGTGTTCCATGACAAGTCGAAGCATATCGAGATCAAGTATCACTATATCAGGGATATGGTGCAGAGGGGAGCAGTGAAGCTCCAGTATATTGTGACGAAAAAATAGATAGCTGATGTGTTGATGAAGCCATTGGCCAGAGTGAAGTTTGAGTACTTCAGGGAGAAGCTTGGTGTTCTCCAGATCGAGGTCCCTTCCAAGGGGAACTGACGAGTCCGGAAGCCGTTCTGACGAGCAGTTCACATGTAAGGGCTGAGCCATTCTGTCATGGTGAGAGGATTGGTTCCTTCCATGTCAGATATGAGTGTTGAGCCATTCTGATATGACTATAGGATTGGCTTAAACATGATCAGATATAAAGGCTATTGCCATTCTTGGAATGGAGCTGCTTGGTGAGTTACCAGGAATACTTGGTCTTAGATTGAGGGCCTTTCTAAGACGATTGTAAGATGTAGTCTTACATGATCAGATGTGAGTGCATGGCCATTCTGATGTGATTGAGGGATGTGTTCCCACTTGATCAGATATAAGGGTTGTTTCCTTTCTGATGAGTAGGTCAAATGTGAGTGTTGGCCATTCTGATGTAGGATTAGTTCCTACGCAAATGTAAGGGCTACCACCTTTCTGACAAGGAGGTCAGATGTGAGTTCCAACCATTTTTATGTAGGATTAGTTCCTACACAGATGTAAGGGCTACCACCTTTCAGACGAGGAGTTTAGATGTGAGTGTCGGCCATTCTTATGTAGGATGAGATCCTACATAGATGTAAGGGCTATCGCCTTTCTGATGATTAGGTCATATGTGAGTGCCGGCCATTCTGATGTGACTATAGGATGAGGTACGACATGATCAGATGTAAGGGCTACCACCTTTCTGACGAGGAGTCCAGATGTGAGTGTCGGCCATTCTGACGAGTAGGTCAGATGTAAGGGCTACTACAATTCTCTGAATGGAGGCACCTGGTCAGTTACCAGGAACCCTCAGTATAGGACGGAGCGCCTTTCTGACGAGTCAAGGTCAGATGTAAGTGCTGTTCCTTTCTGACGAGTCAAGGTGTTGCAGCTGCAACCGTTCTCCCCAAATTTCTTAAATTTTGGGCCCCTCCTCATGATTTAGCATTGTTTTTTAATCGTTGGATCCTTGAACCTTTTTGTCATGCTTTATTTTTAGATGATTATCAAGGATTGACCCTCGACCTGTTTTCAAAAGTTGCTCAGGTTTGGAATTGTTATTTTAACCATTGTTGAATTTCAGAGTTAGCGTTTTTATGCTGTGATCGGAGCATCTTTTATTTTGATCGAAAGTTGTAGTTGTTTTTTGTTTCCACCATTGCGGCTCCCAAACCAGCTAGCTACCTGAGTCCAAAGCGCTCTGCCCTCCGATGCTAGTTGCATGTCTTTAACCTTTTGCTTCCACCGTTGCGGCTCCCAAAGCAACTAAGCGCCCGAAGTCCAAAACGCTCCGCCAGCCGATGCGTTTGTCTTTTAGTCACTTGCACGTAGTCATTTCTTTTCCGCCATTGTGGCTGGGCAAAGCTTTCGTCTTCCGATGTCGATATTCTTTCGACTTCCGATTTAGAACTTTCTCGCTCGAGGCTTAGTCAAAAATATTTCGACTCTGATATGCTTAAAGTATTTCGCAGTACCCATTCTTGTCAGGATCCGCCGTTGCGGCTGTGAATGAGCTACCTTTCTGATGTAAGTATTTTGATCCACCATCGAGTTTTCTGTCTTCCGTCATGAATGATGTCTATTGAGACTATAAGTGGACGAGGTAGTGATGGTAGCGTTTGTTAAAATTCTCAGATCAAGGGGTGCACCTGGCCGTTTTCTTATGGATTAGCCATTCCAGGTGGTTTAATTTAACGTTTAAAATGCCATTCCAATGAATGATGCACAGTAATTGATTGCAGGTAGAACTCAAGGGACTATTGGGGCGACCGCGATGTGAAGGCGTAGCTTGACAGTTTTGTAAAAATAAAATCGAAACCGGCAGGGTCGCAAGGGAGACAAGCGAAGGAAAAGACAAAATCGAAAGCAACAAAAGCAAAGATCTGAAAGTTCCAGCAGTTACTCAGCTGATCATGAGCATACGAAGAAAATATGAAAGGAGGGATATGAAACACTCGAAGAACCGAAGAGTCACATGTTTGGGGGGAACCCAAGCGGTCTGCTGATTTTGTTTAAATATTTGAAAGTTAGAAGTTACAAGGACTTTTTTCGCTGGAAAAACTTGTAAACCATTTGCTTGTAAGAGGAACTATTTCGTTTTACAATCAGAAACTGCAAATTTGGCCTGTTGGAGGAAGTGTTGTGTGGAAAATATCAATGTGTTGAAATGAGCAATGTTGAATGTGAACTATTTCATTTTCAGCTGTGTCTCATTAGCTGTAAGAGTGTTCTAATTTCTTGAACCTATGTTCTTACCTGAATGTTCTTCAGTACCTTTATGATGTCTTTTTCCACTATGAGTAATGGAATTTTTAACTGTTGATGAGCTATCTTATCATATATACTTTTATTCATGTTTATATGTTTGTTTATAAGAACAGCTATCTGATTTGCCATAACGCTTGAACGGGGGTGCATTACTCATGAATGAATACCCAGCTCTCTAGAGATAGTTTAGTTAGTATTTATTTTCCTGCATGATTTGGATGCTTGTGAGTTCTAAGACGAGAGGTAAGAACATCCGTATCACATTGTGACTACTCTTTGCATCTTTATCACCTTGCATGGTTAATTAGGCATATGCATATCATACTTTAAGTCAAAGAATACAAAAATACACAGTGGATCGGGCCGCAACCGGTAAAACCTTTGTTTTTGTTACTTTGACCTACGGTAGTCGGACCGCAAACTGGATGGATTCCTTATACCAAACAGTCACGGGCTAGTTGGGAACGTTGACTGGGGAGAATCCCTTGCTGTTGTTGCCTGCGATTTTCTAGGCCTCAACAGTTCTGGCTCTAGAAGAAGGGCCGCCAGTGCATGGCTGGCCGAGGAAACCCGTTTTCCCAAGATTATTCCACCGGTAACAGTTCTGAAAGCAGTGGACTTCATAATCCAATTCCGGAAGAAAGGAATAGAGAACATATATATTCTATTGGCAACGAAGTGGTTAATGACCTGAGAAGACACACTAGGGCATATGTAAAGAAGATTGGAGGATTGCCAATTATCCCTGAATTGCCCAAAAGAGAACATAAAAACAAAGATCGTCCTATAGTAGAAGACTCAGTGCTGGTTGGAGACTGGGAAGAACTTGTAGAAATAGCCTTACAGGAATTTGTACTACCTTTGAATCAAGAAGGCCCAGATACCCCTCACAGTTCTCCTGCTCACACTCCTATTGGCTCACCTCCTCACTCTCCACCCAGACTCATGGCAGGAGTAAATGCTAATCCACCACCCAACCCACCAAATCCACCACCTACCTGGAGAGCGAGATCACCTTTAAATCTAACGCCTCTGCTACATGATTTACCTCAATCCTTTGAAAAGATGATGTCCAAATTCGACCCAAATGAGAAGATACTAGTAGATGATCACCTACAAAGTTTTTACTTACCAATAGAAGGGTTGAGGGTTGGGGAGTATGAGGATGTATTTTGCAGACTATTGCCGCATACCCTTAAAAGAGCTGCAGCATCATGGTATTTTGGGTTGCCTACTAACTCTATCCCCGATTGGGATACCTTCGAGAGAATTTTCAAAAGTAAGTATGCAACTCAGAAAACTCATGCAGCCCTCATGAAAGGGCTATGCGCCTTAAAGAAAGAAAGAAAGGAAAAGGTGCACACAAAGGTTTGCAGCATATCTCAAGAATTTTTCTCAAGCTGATAAACCTTCGGACAAGGTAATGATTGAATATTATACTTCAGCTTTAGGCCCTGAGTTGGCCATGTTTGCCAAAATAAGGGCCAAGCCTACTTTGGCAGAAACCTATGCAAAGGCAGAAGTAGTGGAGGCTGAAAGAGAAAGTATCGAAGACTATCCAGAACAATCAGGAGAGAAAGGTGTAGGAAGGAAATCCTTATTGTTTACTAAGCCTAAGGAAGAGAAATCGCCAGATTTTGAAAATATGGAAAAAATGATGCAGAAGCTTTCCAACAAAATCATAGATTTGGAGAAAGAGAAGGAAACACAAAAGTTATATAAGCCCTATTATAAGAAAAGAGAGGATAACAATCAGTCTCAACCTCCTCCTCACAATGTTGCATCTATGAATCTAACAGAAGTAGGAATGGAAAATTTTTGCACTTTCCACCAACAACCACACTCTGAAACAAAATTGTCCTCAATGGATAAACTCAATGACGTTGGTCATGAACCAGCTGTTGGATTCTAAGTTAACGGAAGATGGAGATTAAGAGAGAAAAGAGAATACTACTTCAGCGAAAGAACAAGAAGAGGAAACCATGGTTTTGTGGGATTCTGTTTCGTTATTTGATGCTGAAGAGGAAAATAATCAGGGGTACAAGGACATCATGGAAACCAACGTAGCAACAAGAAGCCAAGAGCCAATTAAAGAAAACAGTCTCTTTCTCCCAAAGATCAAAAGGCTACAAAAAAATGTAAAGAAATTTCAAAATCATTCCGCAGCTGATAAAATTCTTGAATTCACAATTACCATCCAATATTCTAGGCAGACTGATACGTTTTCCAAGCCCACTGAAGAGAAAATGAATGTTGATAAGCCACAGTCTACTAAATTGCAAATGGATTATGACATCGTGGAAGATATCAAGAAGGCAAAGGCAAACGTTTACTTATTTGAAATGTGTAAAGTGCCGCAACAAAAAGAAAGATTATTGAAAGCACTTGAAGCATCGAATGAGAAGCTGCCCACTGACAATCAACCTCAAGAAGAAGAAGAAATTGGTTAAACCAGCGTTGGAGGTAAGTCTAAAAGCAAACATCCACCTTTCCTCCTCACATTTGAAATTTTCAATCACAACGTACATAATTGCCTGGTAGACTCAGGGGCATCGGTTAATGTCATGCCAATATCAGTCTGTAAAAATATAAATGGTCAGCCTAAGCCATCCACGTGGAGGGTTGTTCAGTTGGATAGGATAGATGTAAAGGTAATTGGTGAGATGGAAAATGTCCTAGTCCGTCTGGCATCAAATGACAAAGTGTGCCAAGTCATTAATATTGTGGTGGCTGATATACCAAACGCTTACGGTCTTGTCCTAAGCAGAGATTGGTCGGCCAAACTAAATGGATATTTTGCCTCAGATTGGTCGCATCTGTGGCTTCCATACAAAGGAAGTCCGAACCAAATTAAGATTTTAAGGGAGCCTCACATGAAATACAACGTTACTCAATTGGATGAGAAGAATGAACCAGTGGATTCTTTATTGGGAAACTATTTTATTGAGTTGGAACCAGGAAATTACCAAGCAGAAGAAGCCAGCAACACATTAGACACTCAGCCTGATCTCCTTCGATTCTCACAGGCTGATGAGATTGACTGCAACATAGTAAACTTAGCAGTAGGAGTAGATTCGCATTCAGTAGTTAGTGATTTTTGGACTTTGTTTTTTTATGGCTCTAAGACATTAGAAGGGTCAGGGGCCAGCTGTCTCCTGATTGACCCCCAGAAGAATAAACATTTTCTCTCATGTAGATTAGAGTTTGAATGTACATATAATACAGCTAAGTACGAAGCGCTAGTGTAGGGCTTACGGAAAGCGATTGAATTAAAGGTAAGTAATCTGAAAGTTTTTGGAGATTCCAAAATTATTGTGAAACAAATCCAGAATCAAATACATTGTGTTTCCCCTCACTTAAAGGCTTACCAAAATGAGGTATGGGACCTGCTTAAATGTTTTAATGCATTCAATATTATTTCAATTCCAAGACTTAAAAATGCAGCGGCTGACTTGTTGGCCACATTAGCCGCTAGGTTGGTACCCACTAATAATCGATGCTCTGTTGAATTACTTTTCAGGCCCTCAGTACCTGATATGATTACCAACATACGAGTGTTCAATGATGACCAGCAAATTATAGAATGCTTAACAA
This sequence comes from Pseudotsuga menziesii, assembly GCA_001517045.1. Classification (NCBI taxonomy): domain Eukaryota; kingdom Viridiplantae; phylum Streptophyta; class Pinopsida; order Pinales; family Pinaceae; genus Pseudotsuga; species Pseudotsuga menziesii. Next base: position 484,866 of record LPNX010201733.1, read on the forward strand.
ATGACGAGGTATTTAAAGGAGCAATTATAGACGATGAAGAACATCAGCCGAGCTAAAGTATGATAATTTCATCCCAAAGAGAGTCAGAACATTAGAAAGAATGTTCGATTTAAATGAAAAGTTCAGAATACCAGCCAACGTGAAGACCCACAGCTCATCTCTACAGTTCGAGCCGATAAATTTAGGGACTGAGATGAATCCTAAATTTGTGAATCTTGGCAAATGTTGTTCACTAGCAGAAAGAGACGAGTTCGTCAGTCTGTTTAAACAATATAAAGATGTTTTCGCTTGGACATACGAAGATTTGAAAACATATGACACCAGCATCATCAAACATGTTATTCCCATCAAAGCTGGTGTCAAGCCCTATCAGCAACCTTTAGGAAAAATGCATCCGAAATTGGAACCGCTGATTCAGAGTGAAGTGAAGAAATTATTGGATGCTAGAATCATTTTTAAGGTCAGACACTCTGAGTGGGTATCAAATCTGGTACCAGTGAGAAAAAAATATGGAGAGATCAGACTCTACGTGGATTTCAGGAATTTAAACCGTGCTTTAGACAAAGATAACTATCATGTTCCACCCATGGAGCAACTACTACAAATGGTTTCAGGTTCTGAACTGTTTTCGTTATTAGACGGTTTCTCTGGATACAATCAAGTATTAGTAGCCAAAGAAGACAGATTGAAGACAACGTTCAGGACAAAATGGGGAACCTTTTCCTATAGAAGGATGCCCTTTGGGCTTATAAATGCTAGAGCGACGTTTCAAAGGGCTATGGACATAGCTTTCCGCGGATTCATTGGTCGTAGTACTGTAGTGTACCTTGACGATATTACGATATTTTCGAAGAGGAAAGAAGAGCACGCGTTTCACTTAAGGTAGATTTTTGAACGCTGTCAGAAATATGGCATCTCACTCAATCCCAAGAAATGTGTGTTCACTGTCATGGAGGGCAAGTTGTTGGGTCACATAGTTTCGAAGAAGGGAATTTCTATCGATCCGGAAAGGATCAAGGCCATTGAACAGATTCCCTTACCCCATAATAAAAAAGGGATGCAATCATTTATGGGAACAATTAACTTCGTGCGAATATTTGTGCCTGATTTCGCTCAGATTGTCAAGCCTCTGCAGCAAATGGTGAAGCAAAATGCACAATTCAAATGGACTGATATTGAAAAGAATGCTTTCAGAAAAATCAAGACTGTTGTTGCACATGCACCCTCCCTGAAAATCCCAGATTTCGACAAAGATTTTATTCTGTATACCTTTGCATTCGATGATTCACTGGCAGCTATGCTTACCCAAAAGGAAGATGGGGGGGATGAATTCCCAATATCTTTCATGAGCACTAGTCTGCAAGGGGCCGAATTAAATTACCCAGCCATATATAAACAAGCTTACGCAGTATTCAAAGCAGTGAAACAATTCAGGCCTTATATATTAAAAAATCAAACCAAGGTGATCGTACCGTACCCAGCTGTAAGGTCCCTTTTTGTACAGAAGGAGTTAGGAGAAAGAAGAGGAAAGTGGGTAACAACTCTTCAAGAGTACGACCTCGAATTTAAGCCAGCTTCTATAGTTAAAGGGTAGGGATTTTGCAAACTGATGACGGAAAATGGGAACAATAACGAACACGCCTGGGAAGACAAGGCCGAACTACATTTGATGGATGTATGCCCTTTGTTCACAGCCCCCGATTCTTGGTATAGAGACCTCGTGCATTACCTACAGACAGGGTTGTTTCCAGAACATTGGAATTCTAAGCAAAGAAGAGCACTGCATCTCAAATCAGCATCCTATCAAATTGTTGAAGGAATATTATTCAGGAAAAACTATGACGGAGTTCTCCTGAGATGCTTAGAGAAAGAAGATGTGAAGAAAGTAATGACATATTTGCATGACGGGCCTGCTGGGGGACATTATTCAGGAGACACTACAGCCCACAAAATCCTCAGAGCAGGTTACTATTGGCCTACGCTCTTCAAATATGCACACGCATATGTCAGGAAGTGTGATATTTTCCAAAGGTGTAGTGGGAGACAACCTAGAGCAGCGGCACCCCTAAAACCTGTGATGATTACGGAGCCATTCGAGCAATGGGGATTGGATATTATTGGAGAAATAAAACCGAATTCCTCCCTGCAACACAAGTACATTTTGACCGCGACCAATTATTTCACTCGTTGGGTCGAAGTTATCCCACTGCGCAAGATAAATGAAGACGCGGTCATCAGCTTCCTACAAGATCATATCATGACCAGGTTTGGAGTTCCAGTTTCGTTATTCTTTGATAATGCTAAGTACTTTTCATCAATTAAATTAACTGCTTTTGCTCATGATAAAGGGATAAAATTGCATTATTCTGCTAATTACTATCCACAAGGAAATGGCCTGGCTGAATCCTCTAACAAAAATCTGATTAGAATTTTAAAGAAGACTGTAGTAGAAAACTAGAGGAGTTGGCATGCAGCACTCCCAAATGCCCTTTGGGCTGATAGAGCCACCCCCAAGTCTTCGATTGGAGTGTCTCCATATACCCTTGTCTATGGTAAAGAAGCCATTCTTCCTCCCAATATCATGCTACCTTCTTCCATAACAGCTCAAGAATCTAGAGGGTCGGATGATCAAGTTTTTCAAATAAGGATATATAATCTCCTGAAAGCAAAAGAGGCTAGAACTAAAGCCAGAGAGCACTTTAACCAACAACAGGAGGTAATAAAGAGATGGTTTGACAAACATAAGGTAGGAACAAAAGAGTTTGAAGTGAGAGATCTGGTTCTCAAGTGGGATCACCCCCATGATGAGAAAGGAAAACATACTAAATTCCAGCAGTTGTGGGTAGGCCCTTTTCAGATTGCGGCAAAGCTTGGCCCTTCTACTTATGAGTTGCAAGATCTGCAAGGATGGGAAGAGAAATTACCAGTAAATGGTTTGGTTCTCAAGCCTTATTTTTCCTGAGTTCTGCTGTCTTGTATATAAATAATCTGTTTTGGCTGTCTTTTTGAGTCTTTGAGTCATGAAGTTTAGTTTTACTTTAAATTTTCTGTTTGATTTTAAATCAAAGAAGCAAGCTTTGGTCGCATGGAGAGCATTAGAATTCTGGACCAACTAAAATCCTTGATTATGAGACTGTGTATTATGGTTTTATCTGATAGATTTTCTTCTAGTTTAGCAGTTTTCCTAAATGGTTGTGAACGCATTGAAATCCTGCTTAATCCCTGTAAAGTAACTCAAGATTAAAAGGTCTGGAATACTATTTCGAGGCTCCATCCATCTCACACTAAAAAATGTCCTAGGGGGGTGACAGCAAAAGACCCATGGAAAGGAAGCAGGGTAAACAATGTATTATATATAAATGATCCCATGCCAAGAATTGAAAGCCAAAAGGCTAAGAAGAGTCAAAACTACTAAGGAAGAAATGTATATCAAAACAAAGTACTAAATCATATGAGTATAAAATTGCCAAAAGTTCCTCTCCGTCCGTGAGCTGAAAACTAAATGCATCTCTCACACAAAAGGACACTATGGATAGAGGAGCCTGAATAAAAATTCAGAAAGAAGGGCATGAGGAAGACTCAAAGGACAAAAGTCCAAAAAGCACAAAAAAGTGCAAAATGGCATGGGAATGAGGAACAAATGAATATTTCTATTTACCAGATGTTACGATCCTGTTGTGTCCAAGCTGGAAGCTACCCAAAGACAGAGCTAAAAATTGAAAATCATACTTCTGGCCTCGAAAGAGTTATCTTGACTTTGAAACCTTGGTTTCCATTTTCCTGAATAGGACTACCCTCAATGATTCAAAGTTCATGTATCTGCCATTTGGGAAATCCATACATCTAGAAGAATTCAACATGTTGATTTTATTGTTAAACAGTCTATTACTTAAGGAAGTAGTCGTCCAGAGATCTAGGTTCACCAGGTAGCCGCCAATTGTTGCAACTGCAACCGTTCTCCCCAAATTTCTTAAATTTTGGGCCCCTCCTCATGATTTAGCGTTGTTTTTTAATCGTTGGATCCTTGAACCTTTTTGTCATGCTTTATTTTTGGATGATTTTCAAGGATTGACCCTCGGCCTGTTTTCAAAAGTTGCTCGGGTTTGGAATTGTTATTTTAACCGTTGTTGAATTTCAGAGTTAGCGTTTTTATGCTGTGATCGAAGCATCTTTTATTTTGATCGGAAGCTGTAGCCGTTTTTTGTTTCCGCCGTTGCGGCTCCCAAACCAGCTAGCTACCCAAAGTCCAAAGCGCTCCGCCCTCCGATGCGAGTCACATGTCTTTAACCTTTTGCTTCCGTCGTTGTGGCTCCCAAAGCAACTAAGCGCCCGAAGTCCAAAACGCTCTGCCAGCCGATGCATCAGTCTTTTAGTCGCTTTCCCGTAGTCATTTCTTTTCCGTCGTTGCGGCTGGGAAAAGCTTTCGTCTTCTGATGTCAATATTCTTCCAACTTCCGATTTAGAAATTTCCCACTCGAGGCTTAGTCAAAACTCTTTCGACTCCGATATGCTTAAAGTATTTCGCAGTACCCATTCTTGTTAGGATCCGTCGTTGCGGCTGTGAATGAGCTACCTTTCCGATGTAAGTATTTTGAGCCACCGTCGAGTTTTTCGTCTTCCGTCATGAATGATGTCTATTAAGGCTGTAAGTGGATGAGGTAGTGATGGCAGCGTTTGTTAAAATTCTCAGATCAAGGGGTGCACCTGGCCGTTTTCTTGTGGATTAGCCATTCCAGGTGGTTTAATTTAACGTTTAAAATGCCATTCCAATGAATGATGCACAGTAATTGATTGCAGGTAGAACTCAAGGGACTGTGGGGGCGACCGCGGTGTGAAGGCGTAGCTTGACAGTTTTGTAAAAATCAAATCGAAACCGGCAGGGTCGCAAGGGAGACAAGCAAAGGAAAAGACAAAATCGAAAGCAAAAAAAGCACAGATCTGAAAGGTCCAGCAGTTACTCAGTTGATCATGAGCATACGAAGAAAAGATGAAAGGAGGGATATGAAACGCTCGAAGAACCGAAGAGTCACACGTTTGGGGGGAACCCAAGCGGTCTGCTGATTTTGTTTAAATATTTGAAAGTTAGAAGTTACAAGGACTTTTTTCGCTGGAAAAACTTGTAAACCATTTGCTTGTAAGAGGAACTATTTCGTTTTACAATCAGAAACTGTAAATTTGGCCTGTTGGAGGAAGTGTTGTGTGGAAAATATCAATGTGTTGAAATGAGCAATGTTGAATGTGAACTATTTCGTTTTCAGCTGTGTCTCATTAGCTGTAAGAGTGTTCTAATTTCTTGAACCTATGTTCTTACCTGAATGTTCTTCAGTACCTTTATGATGTCTTTTTCCACTATGAGTAATGGAATTTTTAACTATTGATGAGCTATCTTATCACATATACTTTTATTCATGTTTATATGTTTGGTTATAAGAACAGCTATCTGTGATTTGCCATAACGCATGAACAGGGGTGCATTACTCATGAATGAATACCCAGCTCTCTAGAGATAGTTTAGTTAGTATTTATTTTCCTGCATGATTTGGATGCTTGTGAGTTCTAAGACGAGAGGTAAGAACCTGTGCATCACATTGTGACTACTCTTTGCATATTTATCACCCTGCATGGTTAATTAGGCATATGCATATCATACTTTAAGTCAAAGAATACAAAAATACACGGTGGACCGGGCCGCAACCGGTAAAACCTTTGTTTTTGTTACTTTGACCTACGGTAACCAGACCGCAAACCGGACGGATTCCCTATACCAAACAGTCATGGGCTAGTTGGGAACGTTGACTGGGGAGAATCCCTTGCTGTTGTTGCCAACAATTTTCCAGGCCTCAACACAAGGTCAGATGTGAGTGCTGGCCATTCTAACGAGTAGGTCAAATGTGAGGAGTACCAAAGACCTATGAGGAGGTAGGCCTACACCTAGCATGAAAAAGGGTTTCCTCTGTAGAACTTCATGTGACAAGAAGAATCATGAGATAGCAGATATGATGATGACCCAGTGATGATCCAGATCAAGCTATGATCCAGATCCAGTTATGATGTCTTCAAGATCATCCAGATCGAGTGATGATTCAGATCTAGCAGTAATGATCTAGATCGAGCTATGATCCAGATCCAGTGATGATGACCCAGTGGTGATCCAGATCGAGTGATGATCTAGATCCAGTGATGGTGATCCAGATCGAGTGATGATCCAGATCCAGTGATGATGATCCTGATCCAGTGATGATGATCTAGTGATGATCCAGATCGAGTGTTGATGATCCAGATCAAGCGATGATCCTGATCTAGATGAAGATGACTTGAAGATGAAGATGAAGAGAACTTGACGATGACCTAGATGATACAGAGAAGAAGACTTGTGCTGAAAATTGTGTCGAGAGAATACCTTCCTAGTTAAGAAGGAGTGTTGATGTATATGTAACTTCGGAATGTATTCACTTGTATTTCTTATGTATTATAACCTGATGTTTATTCCGGGATGTATTTGTAATGTAGTTGAGTCATGCCATGCCCCGATGTTCTGATCGAGAAGATCTATAATGTAAACAAGTCATGTTAAGTCATTGTGGGTACCCTCCTATTGTCTAAGGGTTAAAGTCCCCACAGTTCCTGGGCACTAGGGATATTAGACTCTCCTAGAGAGGTCAGCCCTAGTAGGGTTTTAGTCATGTCGGGATTAGTATAAATAGAGAGCTAGCCTCTCTATTTAGTACACAACTCATACACACTCAAGTGTAGCGCATACTTGAGGAAGGAGAAAACACTGGGGCTAGATAGAAAGAAGGTTACTGATGTCGGGGGATCATCTTATTGTTTTGGGGTTTTAATTTTGGTGTTGATTCTATCTCTGAGGAAGTTGCGGGGTTTTCTCGATTTATGGTTTCCCCAAGGAAAAACACTGTGTTCATTGTCTCTTGTGTTTGATTGTTGTTCTTGTTGTTCTCTCAGTTAAAGATCCTAATGTTATACTAGCTTAATGTTAAAATTCTAACAGATACTGCGTCACTCTTCTTTTTCAACCATGTTATTGCTCGTTTCAGTGTCCCCCAATAGTTAGTATCATGCCACGATTCTCATTTCGAGAACACTATTTGAACAGAGATCTCTGCCATGTTGAAGTTTGAACACGAGTATTCCTCTACTTATAACCCTCAGGGAAATGGCCAATTTGAGGTTGTTAACAAGATCCTTAAAACCATGCTCCAACAAATGGTGAACAAACATAAGTCCATCTAGCACCACTTTCTCTTTTCCACCGTCTGGACCTACTGGACATCGACTAAAATCGCCACCGATTTTACCCCATTTCACTTATTCCATGGTGTGGAATCAGTTCTTCCCATAGAATGTAAAATTATGTCACTCTGCCTTGCCATCAAACTTCTACCTGATACTTCACCATTATAAAAATGCCTACTTATGCTTAAAAAATCCAATTAGAACCTTCATGCTACTCTCCAAATGATCATAGTGTCTAAGACCCGGTCAAAGTCCCACTATGACTCCCACATCCACCCACACACCTTTAGCAAGGGGGGCCTTGTACTAGTTTACGACTAATCCCATGATAAGATTGGAAAATGGAAGTTTGAATCCATGTGGTATGGCCCGTATGTCATCCATAAATGTCACGACAAGGGGGCATATCTCCTTGCTGACTACAAAGGTCACCTCTTGAAGAATCCCTGCAATGGGCTCTAGCTCAAGAGTTTCTATGCCTGAAGTCACCCACCTTTCATACCCTTGTAGCATAGTTTTTCTTTCTTGTATTACATTGTTTTTTACCACGAGTCTCACAGTTTGTTTCCTTGGTTGTTCTAGATGGATCCTACCTTGCCTTGCTATGTCAGTTTCACTGATGGAGCAAGTAGATGGTCTCTTAGTCTCGCCTCGGATGTGTGTGTCATTTATTCCCCGTCACATGAGTTGATACATATCGATAAAATGTGTGTTGTGACAACTACCAACAACCAGGCTGAGTACGATGGTGTCGCTAGTTTCCTGACTACCTCCCTTCACTTGGGTATTCATCACCCTGATGTATTCTTAATCTCACAACTACTTGTTTCCCAGTTGAATAACTGCTACCGAGTACATGATCCTTGCCTCTTTAGAAAATTCCTGCACACTAGACACTTGGTTAGACATTTTGAATCCATTTCATTCATTTATGTTCCCATAAGTCTCAATAGTGTAGCAGACCAAATGGTTAATGACATTCTAGAGTGGCACATCAATCATCACATATAAGAAATAAAATTCATCATGCATCATCATATTTCATATACATCATATAGACATAATCATAATCATAAAAAGAGACTCATAAAAAGCCAAAAAATTACAAAAAAGGTGCATCCACGTGCATTCATATCATAATCAAGTCTAGTACAAAAAGAGAAGCACCACAATTTTTCTTTTCATATATATCATACAAAATTCCCCATGCTCAAACACATTGGGGGCAACACCACAAGCTTCTAGACGGAGTCGTCCTCCTCAGACTCAGTGTCCTCCTCCTCCTCTGAGTTCTCCTCCTCCATCGACACATCGCCCTGTGCCACCGCTTTGACATACTCAGCAACAACCACGATCCTTCTCATCAGAGAGATCCACTCAGGTGGATCCCTATAGCACACGGTGATAAGATCATCGTCTAGGTACTGCCACCCAATGTTGGTGACCCCCTCCAATAGTCGCTCCATGTCCAGCCACAGTGAGTCCAATGTCGCACTCTACCACTTCCTTTTCCTGTGAGTGGGTGAATATAAACCCTCCACCCTTCCCCTACACCACTCGTACCCTGCTGGAGTGTGCGATCCCATGTCTACACATGCACACAATATTTCATTAGTATCTATCACATACATGAGCTAACCGCCATAATTCTAATAAAATATATATGAATGCAACCACAAAGCATCATGTATATGTACCATCAGGTCCCCAGACCTGTCCTTGAGGTCGAGGCATCTTCATATCTCCCCAGTAGTCAATCCCTACGTATGGATAGTCCTCTATGAGGACAAGAAGTTGCTGCCACTGTGAAAAAATATCGTGGGTGAAGAAACAACCCACTAGGCCGCCTCCCTCCCTAATCATCATCTTGCACAAGCGCCTCATGTGAGGCTCTCGAGATCATCCCTCACACACCTATAGATGCGGTCGTAGTGTAGGTAGTCGCTCAGAGAAGAATTAGCACAAAAAGGAGGGGAAATAGAAGTCCCCACACACAAAACTGAGGGTGATCTCCAATCGCTCACCCTAGATGATGAAACACTCTGAGTCTCGATCCCAATAACTCACCATCTTTTTCAGCAATAGCTTTGTTGAACTCTTCAAGGGGATCTAGAAGAACTTCAAAATCCCACATCGGGCGAGTGTATTCTGACTCCTTAAAAAATGAAAAGATTCTCGAGCACGCTTGATTTTTTCATGCTCATTAAAGTATTTGAAAGGGCATCTATGAGGCCTAATTTATCTCATTTTTTGGACTATGTAGACTATTTAAAGAAAATTACCACCCTAGCAACTTCCATCTAGGAACGTTTCCCTTTGTATCATTTTATGATTTGTCAGACATTGGGACTGTAACTTACAAAAAAGCACATTTATGGGTTGTATTTAAGTTATTTTCCATCCCTCTGATAAAGAAAAGATCATCAAGAAAACTTGGTTTCGTTCATTCTCGTAAAAGTATGTGAATCACCATCCCATCAGTATACATTTAACCTTTTTTGACCTGGTTGGACTACCTATGAAAAATAAGTCTCTGGCCCCTTTCGGCCAGGAGAGCTCTCCTTTGTACACTTTTATCCTTTTTTGGACTTAGGAGACTACTGCAAGAAAAAGAGACCCACTGGAGTCTTCTTCTTGTTTGCAGATTCTCTAAACATGAAAAAACCATCAATCATTTAGCATCTCGAGCTCAACAAAATTCCATCAGATAGTGTCATATTGAGCATACTTATATCCCTTCTTCGAGATCCTTAAAATATGAAGAAGTCCCAAATGATGCCTCTCGATGCCCCACCAATATTACATATAGTATCCCATTATGGCAGCTTCCCCCCATTGGTTCTCCTTTGTTCAGAGTACTCTGCAACGAGTATTCCTTAGATCCCTTAGATATCACTTGTCCAATCACTTCCCCAAGTATCTCCCAATTGCAGTTATCTTCCCGGTTCCACAGCTATGATCCCCTCCTCTTGAGTTAGTATCATTTGCTTCCACTTCATCCCTGTCATCATACTCTGAAAAAAGGAACTTTGAGTCCCTTGTACTCCCCTGCCCCTATTCCCCATTCAGTGCATCAATCACATTATTGTCCCATATCTCTGGTTGTCCCCCTCATGCTTCTATCAAGGAAACCTCATTTCCTTGCTAGTTTCAAGTCTCCCTCTATCAACGTCAACACATATATTCTAGAGGATATACCCAGAGGTCCGTGTATCCTTGTTTCATCCACCTCATTGTTGAGTTCCTTGGATCTCTTAGAAGGATTCCTTAGTGCCTTTTTAGGTTGGTGTTGCTTCCTGCAACAAATCCCCATTTTGCATCATCAAAATAGGGCCCCCCATTGACTAGTTTTTCTAGCCATCCATCATTCAGGAAAACTATCAAGTTGTAAGTTTTTTTTTCTTTGTTTGGGTTGAATAAATTGCTTCAGTAAACCTTAGTTATTTGGATTTTTTACGTTTTCAGGACCTTTTATGTATTTTCAGCTTTTTTTTAAGTTTCTGACTCCCCGCTTTCCGAAATCAGAAAGTGGGAATCCCTTTTTTGGAGGTATGTTGAAGTTTGTTTTCCGATTTTGAGTTCCTACATTTTGGATCTTGGAAACCTTATCTTTTCAAATAAAGAAAAGTCGTTGTTCCAATTTCTGATTTCCGATTTCTGAATGTCGAAAATCGGAAAACTCTGGTTTTGTTAAAGTTATTTGGTGTTTTCCCGATTTTTGATTTCCGACATTTCAGATCTCGGATATTGGAAACATCGTTTTTTATTTATGTTTTATCTACTTTGACGATTTTCGATTTCCGATTTCCGATTTCTTGGTGTCGGAAACCGAAAACTCCACATCCTTCTTGACTAAATGTTTGTTTCCCTATTTTCGAAAATCGGAAATTAGAAACCATGAAAATTGAACCTTGTCAAATCATGTATCATATCCCGTCTCCTTGATCTCAGTCGTCCATGCATATGAAATCTACAGCCCAGATTCTTTTGGCCATTTGGGTTGGGTTTTTTAAATTTCGAAGTTACGAGTGCTTTTTACCATTTTTCCCGTGCTTTTTCACTATGCTCAGGTTTTTTATTGTACATTTCCTCTTTTTCCCAGTGCACGAACTTGTGGTTTTCTGAGCGTTTTCACTGATAATTTTTCACCGCCAGACCATTTTTTTCTATTAAAATTGAACTCACATTATTATCAGACATGGTTTCCAAAATCGAATCAAAGAAGGCATCCACCACATCTAGGAACACCAGATAAAAAGCAACTCAAGAGCAGAAGAACAAGGACCCAAATGCTAGTGTTTTCACTAACACTAGTGGATGTGTATTTGATACCCTATATCTATACAAGTACAGAATTTACACCATCTTTGACAATGATGAATTTTCCTCTGTTACCCACGACCAACGCGCTTATCTCCAGATTCGTAACTCCTAGCTCCACTGCATTGCTGCCAGACCTCCATTCATGCCTTACACAGACCCTATCAAGTGGGCATTGGGCCTTCTCGACCCTAAGGGATGCAAATTTCATGACATGGATAAAACCCTGATTGCTTCATTCCATACAGAGCTTTTTTCTAGGGCTTATGCTTTGGGACCTCCGAAACAGCTTCTCTCGTCGAAATTTTTCAATGAAACCCTCTCCAAATTCAATTAAGAAGAAGTAGTCAAATCCTGGTTGGAAGAACCAACATTAGTCATTCCTGCTTCACTTTCGGTATATCCAATTTACTGGTTCAGAGAACCTTTCTCGTTACTGGAAGCCATATTTTGTGGGTTTTATGGGTTACCAAACTGTTCCTCATTCAGAGCACAATGGGTTCCTATGGCACACCATATTTTGCTTACAGGTGATTCTTTCAATTGGGCGCAAATTTTGTCCTGCAATTTGCGATATGAAATTGAGAAGTATCAGAAAACCCCGGCCAACTGAAAGCCGGCCTTCTATATGTCACGTTTCATGATTGATGCATTTTGTGCGTCTTCTTATTTCACTACTTTAAATTGGTATTGGGACGAGAAATCACCACCTATACATATATATTGCTCTGATATGTGGGAAGATAACTTCATCCCTCAGGTTTATGAGTTGTGCGACCTGTTTCTTGGGTCAATGTATTTTAAAATTTTCAAGGTAGATGCTCCAACATTCTCTGAAGGTGCTAAGGCACTAATTTCATTACATGGCGACTGGTACATAGGAGAATATTTATCTTCCATAAGAATTTGGGGCAGCAATACAGTCCACCTACTTCCCAGGATAGTTCTCGACCGCATAGTGCTATAACAATTTGCTTACCAGACTGTCATCGATGGGGTTTTTCCCAAGTTGAATAAGCATAAGAAAAGGGTGTTGATGTAATTTTAACTTCGGAATGTATTCACTTGTGTATCTTATGTATTGTACCCTGATGTTCCTATCAGGAGAATCAGTAATTTAATCAAGTCATGTCATACCCCGATGTTCCTATCGGGAGAATCAATAATGTAAATAAATTATGTAAAATCATAGAGGGTAAAATTCCTTATTGATCAAGGGTTAAAGTCCCCACAGTTGTGGGGCACTAGGGTTATTAGACTCTCCTAGAGAAGTCAAGCCTGGTGAAATAATGTCAAGTCGAAAACTATTATAAATAGAGAGTGAGCCTCTCTATTTATCACACAGCCACTTACACTCAGTTTTAGTACATAACTGAGAGAGAGAAGAAGATGGGACAAGTGAGAAGGAGACAACTGCTACCAGGAGATCATCTTTGATCTTTGGGTTTTAATTTTGGTGCTTATTCTATCTCTGAGGAAGTTGTGGGGTTTTCTCCTTTATGGTTTCCCCAAGGAAAATATTTGTGTCCATTGTCTATTGTGATTGATTGTTCTGCTTTTTATTCTCTCAGATAATATCCTAAGATCATATAGCTTAAATGATAAAAATGTAACATGGTATCAGAGCTAACATAAGAAGAAGACATTGTGTAGCTACTGAAGCTAGGGATTTCTATTTTTTGGATATCTCTCCAAAGATCATCAACAAAAGGAGGCTAGGATGAATCTCCTCTCTAGGGCGCATCTTTCTGTCGAAGCAGAATCTAATTCTAAGGACTTTAAGTTTTTGACCTGACACTAAAGCGGGAAATTAGGGCTTTCCACAAAAGTGGAATTTTTTAGTGAGACCAAGCCAGGATTGATCTCCTCCACAAAATCAAATTTTAGAGATCAAAATTGAATTTTTGGGTTGGTTAGAACTCTCGAAAAGTTAAACCCTAATCTTCTCCTGAACCAGAAAACCAGCTTTGCAGAAATCCAGCTCCAGATTCAGTTTGAACATCTTAAATGGGTAAGATATAAATCTTTTGTATTTCCATTTAAGTTTCTCTGTTAAGATGTCTCATCATACCAAGATTTATGAAAATATTGAGGGAGCTAAAAACTCTCGAGCCTAAAAGTATAGGATCTCCCTGATCCTAGAAAAAAATGAATTGGACTCCTACATAAGTGAAGAGGTTCCAGTTCCAGAGGGAGATGAGGCTAAGGACTTACACAAAAAGAAATTGGTCATGGCTAAGAGGATTATTATTGATTCAATCAAGGATCACCTTATACCTCATGTATACTCCCTAAAGACACCCAAAGAGATGTTTGATGCCCTGACCAAGTTGTTTAAAGGGAAGAACATAAATCAAAAGATGACTCTAAGAAATCAATTGAAGAATGTAAAGATCCAGAATGCAGATACTATACAGTCTTACTTTACAAGGGTCTCTCAGATCAAGGAACAACTTGAAGCAGTAGATGAAGATGTAGAGAATGCAGAGATTGTGATGACCACCTTGAATGGTCTCCCCAAATCATGGGACTCCTTCATTCAAGGGATCTGTGTCAGGAAGAAACTAATCAAGTTTAGCAGACTGTGGGAAGAATGCTCATAAGAAGAAACTCGAATAGTAGCTCAAGAAGAAAAGATGGAAAATGAAAATCAATATCTCATAGTACAATCCATGAAGAGAAAAACATACCATCACCAAGGTAAGCACTCTCATCCTAGAAGATCTAACAAGAATCTACCTAAATTCAGATGCTTTACATGTGATGAAAGAGGACACTATGCTAGAGATTCTCCTAGGAACAAAAATGGCTCTCACAAGAAGAAGGGAAATAAGAAAAGACATTATGCTAACACTGCAGAGGATGATGAACCTCCCAAGAAGAGAATCTAGAAAGAAAATGATGATTCTTAAAGTGATGAAGAATATGTTCTGATCTCTTCCCTCATGAGAATTGTCTCACATGGAAGAAATGATTGGATTATAGATAGTGGTACTTCCAAACACATGACAGGATTTAAGGAATCCTTTGTGAGACTATTAGAACATGAATCACCCCGCAAGGTGAAACTTGGGGATGACTACCAGTATCCAATAAAAGGTAGTGGTGAATCCTCCTACAAACTAGACTCTGGAAAGTCTATAAAGATGAAGGATGTCCTATTTCTACCAAGACTAAAGAAGAACCTTCTCTCCATCTCTGCATTGGATGCAAAAGGCATGAGGTTTTCATTTATAGATGGCCAAGTCCTCATGTGGCCAAAAGGAAAGACTATTGACGATGCAGTAGTAATTGGAGAACAAGAGGGAGGACTATACAAATTGAAGGGCCAACCAGAACAAGCTTTGGTTCATGGCTCGATAGAACCAAATGAACTGTGGAATAAAAGGCTTTCACATGTGCAGTACAGGGCGCTACCACTTGCAAGAAAAGTTGTTGAAGGTCTTCCAAAAATGTAGGAAAAACATGAAGGTGTATGGAAAGGATGTGTAAAAGGAAAGAACACAAAGAAGACATTTCCAAGTAGCGAGAGCAGGGAAAAAGGAATCTTGGAAATCATCCACTTCGATGTATGTGGTCCAATGTCATCCATTTCTCTAAGAGGGTATGTATATTATGTTTCTTTCATTGATGATTTTTCTAGGATGACATGGATATACTTCATGAATAACAAGGATGACGTATTCAGCAAATTCAAAGAATTCAAATCCTTGATAGAGAACCACACAGAGAAGAAGATCAATATCTTTCGATCGGATAATGGCAGAGAATTCACATCAAATGAATTCAAAGAATTATGTAGAGATTCTAGGATTAAGAGGGAGTTGACCACTCCAAATAATCCACAACAAAATGGGGTTACGGAAAGAAAGAACAGAACAATCATGGAAGCAGCAAGGGGAACGCTTCATGATCAAGACCTTCCTATGCATCTATGGGCTTAAGCCACCAGGACAGTTGTGTATGTATAGAACCATACTCCACATAGAGTATTTGAGAACAAGACACTTGAAGAATTTTTTTCTAAAAAGAAACCAGAAGTCAATCATCTCATAATATTTGGTTTTCCAGTGTACATACACATTCCAAAAGAAAACAAGACAAAGTTAGATCCTTCAGGAAACAAGGGTATATTTGTGGGATACTTTGAGAACTCGAAGGCTTACATAATATACTTCCCAGGATTCAACAAGATCGACATCAGCAGAGATGTAACATTTGATGAAGACTCAGCTTACATCAAGTCTAGAAAAAGACCTGTTGAAGACTCTGAAGAATTGGAAGTACCCAGAATCTGCAATACAACTATGAATGAAACAACTCCAGAAGAAGATCGAGAAATGGAAGAACCTCAAGAACCAATAGATCCACCTTAAGAGAAGAATCCTCACATGAGGAAACCCGCATGGGTATGAGAGGCTATCCAAGGTGCAGAAAGATATGGGGCTCCAAAAGAAATGAATAGAGAAATAAAGAGAAACTAGGTTATACTCCATATATGTAGCCTTATTATGTGACATCATCAATAAAGAACCTTCCAAATATGAAGAAGCAACAAAGAAGAAAGAATGGAAGGATGTTATGATCGAGGAGTACCAGTCGATCATGAAGAATGTTGTTTGGGATGTTGTCCCAAGACTAGAGGGGAAGTATTTTGTGACTTTCAAGTTGATCTACAAGATCAAGCATGCTGAAGATGGTAGCATAGAGAAATATAAAGAAAGATTTGTGGCTCGTGGTTTCTCTGAGAAAGAAGGAATAGATTATGAAGAGACTTTTGCACCTGTATCCAGATACACTTCCATCAGATCAGTACTTGCTCTGGTTGCAGTCATGAAATGGAAGGTACACCAGATGGATGTCAAGACTGCCTTCTTAAATGGTGTAGTAGAAGAGGAAGTGTATGTGGAGCAGCCACTCAATTTTGAGACACATGATAGGGATATTCATGTGTGCAAATTGAAGAAATCCCTGTATGGTTTGAAATAGGCACCCAAGACATGGTACAATAGAATTGACAGCTTCCTGACTAGCTTGGGATTTACCAAGAGTAAAGCATATTCCAACCTTTACTACAAGGTTGAAGAAGGGAACATAGTGATGCTCCTATTGTATGTAGATTACCTGTTTTTAATAGGTGCAGATGGGTTGATTGCAGACACAAAGAGGAAGCTCACTGCTGAGTTCAAGATGAAGGACTTGGGTATGATACACTACTTTACAAGAATGGAGGTGTGGCAGAATGCGGATGGAATCTCCCTGAAACAAGGGAAGTACGCAGTAGAGATCCTGAAGAGGTTCGGGATGATGGACTGCAAGGCCATGACCACACCTATGGTATCAAACCTGAAGCTATTGAGTGATGCCTCATCCGAGTCGGTTGATGCTACGATGTATCGTCATATGATTGGGTCCTTGATGTACCTGACGAGTACGAGACCATATATTTGCTCTGCTATCAACACATTGAGCCAGTTCCTGACAAATCCAAGACCTATTGACTTGATTGCTGCAAAGCATATCCTGAGGTACCTGAAGGGTACAATTGATTATGGGATCAAGTATCAAGATAATCAGAAGATCAACCTGGAAGGTTATGTGGATTCAAATTGGGCAGGAAGTTCCATTGATAGGAAGAGCACTTCAGGGTGATGCTTCAGTATGGGATCATGTGTGATCTCGTGGTTTAGCAGGAATAAATCTTGTGTTGCACTGAGTACAGTCGAAGCAGATTATGTTGCATGTGAGGTAGTGTGGCTTAGGAAGCTACTATCTGATTTGTTTGATCTCCAGTTGGATGCTACTTGCATATATTGCGACAACCAGAGTTGCGTGAAGTTGTCAGAGAACCTAGTGTTCCATGACAAGTCGAAGCATATCGAGATCAAGTATCACTATATCAAGGATATGGTACAGAGAGGAGAAGTGAAGCTCCAGTATGTTGCGAGGGACGACCAGATAGCTGATGTGTTGACCAAACCATTAGCTAGAGTGAATTTTGAGTACTTCAGGGAGAAGCTTGGTGTTCTCCAGATCGAGGTTCCCTCCATAGGGAAGTGATGATTCCGTGAGCCTTTCTAACATGGTTGATGTGTTCATCCCATGGTCAGATATAAGTGCAGAGCCATTGTGATGTGACTGAGGGATGTGTTCATCCCGCATGATCAAATATAAGTGTTGAGCCTTTCTTACATGGTTGATGTGTTCAACCCATGGTAAGATATAAGTGTTGAGCCTTTCTTACATGGTTGATGTTTTCATCCCATGGCAAGATAGAAGTTTTGAGCCCTTATGAAATGGTTGATGTGTTCATCCCATGGTCATATATAAGTGCAGACCCATTCTAGTGTGACTGCAGGATGTGTTCATCCCACATTATCAGATATAAGTGACGAGCCTTTCTTACAAGGTTTATATGTTCATCCCATGGTAAGATATAAGTGTTAATCCTTTCTTACATGGTTGATGTGTTCATCCCATTGTAAGAAATAAGTGCTCATCCTTTCTTACATGGTTGATGTGTTCATCCCATGGTAAGATATAAGTGCTGGGCATTTCTGACATGGTTGACGTGTTCATCCCATGGTAAGATGTGAGTGTTGGGCCTTTCTGACATGGTTGATGTTTTCATCCCATGGTCAGTTGTGAGTGTTGCACCTTTCTGACATGGTTGATGGGTTCATCCCATGGTCAGATGTGAGTGTTGGGCAGGCCTTTCTGACATAATCGTTGGATGTGTTCCTCCCATGGTCATATATAACTGTTGAAGAATATGAAGACCTACATGAAGGCTAGGCCTACAACCAACATGAAAAAGGGGCTAGCTCTATAGAACTTCCTATGATGAGTAGAATTGAGAGACGACACCATTTGTTCAAGATAGCGGAAGCAGTGATGATCCAGATTTAATGACGATCCAGATGATCTAGAATTGATGATGGTAGACTTGATGATGGTGGACTTGATGATGATCCAGTGACAAAGACTTGTGATGATGAAGTGTGTCACCAGAATACCTTCCTAGTTAAGAGGGAGTGTTGATGTAATTGTAACTTCAGAATGTATTCACTTGTATGTCTTATGTATTGTACCTTGATGTTCCTAACAGAGAGAATCAGTAATGTAATCAAGTCATGTCATACCCCAATGTTCCTATCGGGAGAATCAATCATGTAAATAAGTCATGTAAATTCATAGAGGGTAACCTTCCTTATTGATCAAGGGTTAAAGTCTCCACAGTTGTGGGGCACTAGGGTTATTAGACTCTCCTAGAGAAGTCAGCCCTGGTGAGTTAATGTCAAGTCATAAACTAGTATAAATAGAGAGTGAGCCTCTCTATTTATCACACAGTCACTTACACTCAGTTGTAGCACATAACTCAGAGAGAGAAGAAGTTGGGACAAGTGAGAAGGAGACAACTGTTGTCGGGAGATCATCTTTGTATCTTTGGGTTTTACTTTTGGTGCTTATTCTATCTCTGAGGAAGTTGTGGGGTTTTCTCCTTTATGGTTTCCCCGAGGAAAATATTTTTGTCCATTGTCTATTATGATTTGATTGTTGTGCTTGTTATTCTCTCAGATAAGATCCTAAGATCATATAGCTTAAATGATAAAAAACTAACAAAGGGCTTGGCACAAAATTCCTATATCTCTTGACTCTCTTGTGTTACAGAACCCCACCCATGCATCCCTGCTGGGAAATGAAATTTCTATTATGAATTTGGGAGAGGTATCCAAGAGAATGCATGACCCAATGGCTTATTTAGCAAACTTCTTTGCGCCTGAGCACGCTAGATTTCATTATGTACATGAAAATGACCCTGATGATTTCATGTTTCAAGTAGTTACAGATTTTAAGGAAGCAATGAATAAGATCACTGATATGGATACCAAGTCCCATTTATACAAGTACTAGAAGGATATCAAGATAAGAATTCTCCATTAAAGTGAAGATAAACTTGAAATAAAGAAAATATTCATTAGGAAAAAATAGAAAAGGAAGCAAGAGAACATATAGCAAGTTCTGTTGTTGCCCTTTCTTATCAACCCAAGGACAAAGGTAAAGGTGTCCTTAAAGGCCCATCTAGTCCTCATCTTGCTTTAATGGAAGATGCATTGCAGAAAGGGGAAGAATTCAAGAGGAATCTTGAAAAAATCAGTTCCCAACTGCAAACCCATACAGAGATGGCTGAAACCCATCCTAGGAAACAAAATATTCAAGTGAGTTCAAAACATACTCAATTGCAGGAAGAGCCTGCAAAATAAAGACCGATGCCTTCACTCTTGATTGTTGAACAAGAGAAATCCTCTATGCAAGATATTTCTACACAATAGGTAACTTCTTTATCTTCAGCTCTGGTTTAAATTCATGATGTGCATAGTTATCTGGAAGTGGAAGAAGACCCTTCTACTTGCCTAGAAACATTTTTGAATACCCTTTTGCCATCCATTCCCAATCTCCAAGGTTTTCCCAATATGTTAGGTTCGTCATATTTCCAGAAATCCTTTTCCGAGATAAATCTCTCACCTATTATGGGAGCTACTACTAGAATTCCCAAAATTTCAGTTGACTCACCTATTCATACTTCTAATCTTCCTCTTTCACCACCTCACCCTATCACAATGTCCCCAATTTCCCAACCTCCTCAGGTGAACACTTCTTCTACCTCTATGACTCTTCCTCACAAAGAAATTATTCCTACATATTATTCTTTGACATCCCTTACTTTTACTGTTGTTTCTACTACCGTGAATATCCCTCCCCTCAATATAGAAATCCCCTTAAATCAATCCCAAACCGATCTCTTGGTTACTGTCCAGCACCAAAACACTTCATCATCAGAAATGATGGCATATTTTCGAGAAGATGATGTGATATCAATGGGAAAATACTATTGGAGAAAAAAGGACAAAGCTGTGGTAAACAGGGGAGCCAAGAGAGCCAGAGAAAGTTTATCTAAATAGGTTCCTTCCCATAATCAGGTTATTTGGAAATCAGACACCACTGACATTTAGCAAGGGGCATTGGATACAGTAGCTACCATGGGAGTTTTTGCAGGTGCAAAATTTGACTCAGTTTCACAACTAAGTTTGGTTCTTGAGGATAAAGAAAAAGAACTACAAAAATCCAAACTGGACCTGGTAGCAGCGGAGCAGAGACATGAACAAGAAATGAACCAGCTAAAACAAAAGCATGAAGAAACAGTTCAGCAATGGAAAAAGAAAGATCAACAACTGAAGCTACAACTTGGGGACGTATATATATGTTCTAAATCAGCAGCAAGCAGAAAAAATTATCCTTGTTAATCAACAGCTGAAAGATGCCCAGTTAGCCTCAAAAGCCTCCTCCTTTCTAGGTCTGACACCAAAATAATTGAAACAGTTTCTCTGTACGGTGCATCAAGAATTTCGACAGACCAGGGTAGATATGTATACTTTTTTTAATGAGATGAAAGGGTTGCATGAATAGTTTGATAAGCATTATAAAAACCTTGAAACCCACCATGATTGTATGAGAGCAACATCTACGGCTTTTGAGTAGGTGACAAGTTGGCAGAAGAAAATCAAATAAAAACCATATGACTTGCTGATCATGGACAACTTGCAAGCTAAAATGAATGAGGTTGTTTTTTAGACGTCGGAAGGTATCTGTGACTCAATGGAGACTCTGATCAATGAAGGACAAAAAATTTGGGAGAATAGGTGGTTGGATGCAGAGGATTTTCTAATCTATTTGGACCTACATGTTTTGGATCCTATTAGTCAGGAACCTTCGCTGAAGCTTCAACTGGAACAAGTGGAACAACATTTTGATGCTGACAAGGAACTAATCCAGCAAATGAATCAGCTTACAATGCAAGAAATCAAGAGATGGATCGAAGTTCCTCATGCTTCAATAGCTCGAATATAGGTGTTCATGAAAAAGTGGAAGAAAATTACAAAAGAGGGAGATTTCCTCCCATATTTGTAAGACGGAAGTCCACTTGAGGCATGCCCATTTCTAGTAAATCGACGAAGTTATGGACTTGTATTCCAAGTGGTGTTCCGTCCTTGGAAATCCTAAAACCATTTGATTTGTAATCCCACATTTTGGGAATTTTTTCTTTTCTGGTAAAACTTGTAATCTTATTTAAGGATGGAATTTTCCAAGTAGAACGGAGCCTTTTCAGAGAAAAGGATTAATGAATATCTAGGAGATCGGACTACCTTAAAGGTAACAGGGAAGTTTGTGGTTTTACTATTTTGTAATGTTTTGCAGATTAATAAAATTGTATTTATCTCATATTATGTTCCATGGTTATTCATTTATTGTTTTTAATGAATTTCAGCTCATCTCCTAATTTGTTTAGCTCACTGATTATTAGATCTATTTTATCATATGATTGGTTCTTGTGTAGATATTTATGTATAGGAAATGACATAGGTAATGTGTATCAAGTAAATGTGTTTTTTTGGTGTACATTAGCCTTTATGCCACTGATGATCGGTTATCAATCTCTGAATATTGATTTGTGAATTAATATTGTCTCTTGGGTTTGTTGCGTATCTCTAATACTTCAAATAGAACACTTACCAATTTTATTTGATAAGTTAGTCTTAAGATAGTTTGCACATTAAGTAATATTGATCTGCATGTTTGTACGTTAAGTAATTATTCTTTTTCATCTGTTATATTTCCCAACAATCTTATTTCGAAACATTTCCTACCCTATTTAAGTGTCCTTAAGCAGTTGGTTAGAAATAAGTTATTTTATCTCTTCTTTTCTCATTTATCCTCAAATAAGATCTTCTAGATCTAATAAAACTTCCTATCAGTGGAGGCCTCGTATCCATAGTATTTATACATTTCAAACATCTTGAGGATAGAGTCTTCTCTGCGTGAGAACAATTCGAAGCCTTTGGTTGCGTTATCTCCTTGTGTTGACTGCCTCGTAGAATTTTCTAGCGACCTACACATCGGGCCCATCAACAAATGGCGCTAGAAGGAGTGCCATTTTGAAATATGTCAAAGATAAAATCTACTAAACCTCCTCCAAATATATCACCTATCATTACTAGAAGTCGCATACAAGATTCTACGTCTACAACACGACCTGTAGAAGAGGTGACAACCATCCCCGTCACTTCTTTTGTACAAACTGTTCCTGGTAATCCACTGCAAATTCTCTTTGTTTCACCATAAAGGGGAACCCTAACAATGGAACAGTTGAAAAAGAAAAACCAAAACCAATTCATAAGGATTGAGCAGAGATTCAAACTCAATCAAATCCTTGTAGACGCCTTACCCTCACGGCATATTCTCCCGTGAGTGCAAGTGTTCAAAATACCACTGAAAAGAAAGTAGTTCCCAAGGTCTAGACAAATCAACTATTTGATAAGAACGATCAACCCCTAGAATATCCACCTTACCTTTTCAGTGCTTCACCACCTACAACATCCCCTTCATCACCTTCTTCCTCTGAAGAATCCTCAGACAGTGAGTCTTCCTGAGAATCTTCAGAACATCCATCAAGAAATTTAGTAGAAGAACAAGAACTCCGAGAAGGACCTATGACTGACGATATTAATAGATCTTGGTTGGATTTAGATGCAGTTTCGATCCCATGATAATTACACAAACTTCAAAAAAACCCTGAGAAATGGATTCCTAGATGCGATACAGACGATAAAATCCCTGCAGAATATCATATTAAGATTTATATGCATGCTATAAGACTGAGTAATGTAATTCATGATGATGTTGTATGTAGGTTATTCCCTTACACTTTTGAGGGGAAAGAGTCGAATTGGTATTTTGCATTAGATTCTGCCTCTATCAACTCTTAGCAACAATTCGAAGCATTATTTCTCCAAAATTTCGTAGATGATAGTACCTCAGAAGATTTGGTCATTGAGTTGTCATCTTTTAGGATAAAGCCTAAATAAGGAGTGAAAGATTATAATCAGAGGTTTTCCTGCTTAAAAAATAGGATTCCTACTACACTCCTCCCTGTTGAAGAATTGCTAATAGCATACTACATAAAGGGTTTGCCTACAACCATTCCCATGTGGGTCAATTGTGCTCACAAGACGACCCTACAACTTTCCTTCCCTGAGGCTTGTCTTGTAGAAAAGGACATGTATGGTCTTAAAGAAAATACAGACCATGAACCATAACAACCTTCTACTTCTAGGAGAAGGCAAGAGTACATTCCTAAGCCCATGACCTTAGATAAATACCCTTATGAAATGGATAACATGAATAAGTTGTTGCAGAGGATTTCCAATGGTATGGTCGATCTCAAGAGGGAAAATGGTGATAATCAAGGAAATAACAGAGGTTAGGTAAGGACACCACCTAGGAGACCGTATCAACCTCCCTTAAATCAACCACCTCTGAACCCTATGGAAGCACTTACCTACGACGATATTTACTCTATTTTCAAAACCCTAACCTCTACTCCTCCAAATACACAAAATGATGGTAGACCAAAAATTGCAGAAACTACACCTCCTAATAATGAACATGATCCATTTATCAATACTATTAATTGTTTTTCAAAGCTTCCTATGGTCGAAGAAGAACATGAGGAAGATACAGAAGCTATTTTCGATCTGCAACTTTCCTACAATACAAGGAGTAAATGATTACCACCACAAGGCACTCCACTAACAACATCTGTACAGACAACAGGTAAGACAATTCCGACAAAAGAAAATGTAATTCCTGAGGTTGAGTACAATCTTATAGATGATCTAAAAACGAATAAAGTTAACATCTCTCTTTTTTAACTGCTCAATATACTGTCCATAAGAGAGGGTTTGCCCAAAAATATGGTATTGAATAGGTCAAGAGAAGCTCAAAGCCATAATTTAGAAGTTTGTACAAAACCTGAGTCCCAAAAATATGCTACTAGGAAGGTTCCAACTATCTTGTTGACTTTTGAGATTTTCAATAGAAATGTTCATAACTGTATGATCGACTCAGGAGCACTTCAAATGTTATGTCTGTTTCAGTATGCATAAAGTTAAATTCCATGTGGGAGTCTTTCCCTAAGAAGATAGTGCATCTAGATAGATCCAGAGTAAAAGTCTTGGGTGAGTTGAAAAAATTTCTTTTAACGTTATCTGTTGACCCTAGGATACATAAAACAGTAGACATTATTGTGGTTGATGTACCAGAAACTTATGGTATGTGGTTAAGTAGAGTCTGGTCTAAAAAATTGAACTAATATTTTGCTACAGACAAGTCTCACTTGTGGCTTCCATACAATGGGAGGCCAAATCAAATTAAGATAAACAGGGAGCCTCTTATGAAACAGACAGTCATGGATCTTAATGATCTAGATGAACCAACAATTTTTGTAAATTAAGTTGTTGAACATTATCCTTTTGACTCCTACTTCAGTGATTTTACAAGTAATATTTCTCTGTAAGGTTGTTCCATTTGTTACTCAGATTGTACATAATGTGTATAATGTTAATACAAATTTTAGATTAGACTTATCCTCATGGAGGCTCTTTTTTTATGGGTCCAAGTCCAAAGATGGTGCTGGTGATGGATGTGTTCCCATAGACCCGAAAGGTGCAAATCGGATGATTACCTGCAGATTAGATTTCTAGTGCACCAATAATATTGCTAAATACGAAGCCTTGGTGCAAGGACTGAAGAAACCAATTGACTTTGGAGATAATATTATTCAGTGCTATGGTGACTCGGAGATCATAGTTAAATAGTTAAGGAACCATATCTACTGCCTAGCTCCTCATCTTTTGAACTATAAAAAATTAGTAAGGGATATGACTAATTCTTTCCAATCTTTCAATATTAAGTCTGTCCCCGGATCGCAAAATTTTGATGCTGACCTATTGGAAAATACCACATCCAGACTCACTCTGCCGGAAGGTCTCTCTCCTAAAAACAATTTCTGTAGAACTCATGTATAGGCCTTCCATACCAGACAACGTTACCATTTGAAGATTTTTGACAATGATGTTAAAATTCTAGATTTCCTCACATCACAAGATACTTTTAAGGACTTTTCCATAGATGAGGTTGAACACGAGAAATCCTTGTCCCATAATATATTTCCTTCCAATCTGATTCCCAAGTCAGTTTTGAATTTAGAAAGGATTTATGATTTGCAAGATAAATGTAGAGGTAATCCTAATTGAACATATATTTCTACTCTAAATCACAAGACTGCCAATCTAGGTACTGAAGACAATCCTCAGTTTATCAATATAGGCCTTACTTGTTCTCTCCAAGAGGAGAAGGATTTGGTTAAATTGTGTAAAGAATACAAAGATGTTCATCCTCAAATCAACATAGGTCATCTCCTATAAAATCATAATCAATGATGTTTTTCTTTGAAATATCACCCTTTAATTCGAATGTTGTGGGAGATGTCAAACTGTTGTACCATCGTGTCTTTTACTTGCCTCCAAAACATGAATGCTACAAGCTGTAACTGAAGGGTTGTCAATGGTTTTACCATAATTTTTCTTGAGAATACTGACAAGAGATGGGTAGAAATATTACCTTAGATCTACTGCAAATATTTCATAAATTCCTCTTGATCAGATTAACAGCATTCTATTACTCTTCTTCAGAGGACAATATGCAATCAACAGCAAGAATGCCATTATATCAATTCTTTTGAATCTATGACCGATGGATTGAAATACATTTTTCACAAAGGGTACTAAGGCTGCATAGATCTGGGAGCACACCTCCTTTAAAATCCCATCATAAGGACCGTAACATTGCTTCCTTGTAGACTTAGAAACACACCCCCTTTTGATATCTACTATTTGTGAACCTCCTCGGTAATGGCTGTGTGTGTGAAAATATGGTTTGTAGTCTGGTACTCCAAGCAAAAATTTGCATGTCCTTTGGCCCTTAGTCACCTCCTTCAAGTTTGTTTGAAATCCATAAATGAAGAACTGTAGTGCAGAGCTTGGAGAAAGTGTTCCCTTATGATGGTTTCGTAATTATTCGGACTTGAGTGACCAGGATTGGGTAAACTATAACAAACAACATTATTAAACAAATTAGCAGTGTGAGAGCTGAGGGAGTGAATACTATGTTTGAGGAAGTTGGCTTGGAATTCTTCCTCATCAATTTCTGTGTGAGTGCTCATGACCCTGACTGCTCGTTTGATCTCATTGGATGAGAGAACATGGGAAGAGAAGAGTGGAGGTGATACAGAGAGGGGCCTATGTATGGAAATCATAAAGGAAGATCATATGAGAGAACATGCATTGCAGGTCTAAGTCTAGGTGGAGAGCAGTATGCCTAGAGAAAGGGTGCACCAAAAGGATTTGGGAGAACAACAACTGCACAAAGCTTGTGTCTCTACAAGGAAAGGAATGCCTTCTTTCTATGATAGAGGAGGCAAAGATAGGATCTCTAAAGGTGGGGAAAGAGCGGGGGCATGTGTCAAAGTGAGCTGAGATGCTTGTGATGGAGTTTGTACTCCTGGTTGAACAAATGGTTCATTGAGTAGAAGCCAAGTGTGGGGGTGTGGGTGGCCTGGTAGATGGAATGGGGGTAAGAGTCAAGATAAATATCCCAAATAGATGTGGAGAGAAGGTAATATTTTCCTGAGGTTGTCTTGAGGGATGAGAAATAGGGGAGAGGAGGAATTAACTGACGAAGGTGGGTGGTGTATGATTTGGCATACTTTATACCAATAGAAATGTTCTTGTGTCATATAGAATGTACCCATAGCTTCTTTGTATAGGATTGTGTTTATAAATTCCTTCAAGTTTTACTATGATTGTAATGAAAGTATTGGTAATATTTGTGAGATATTTTGAAAATAAAGATATCTATTTAAGTGGAGAAATTAGTATTTGAATTATAATGAACATTTAGCAAAACAGGAGTCCATGAGGTAAAATGTCCATCTGGTAAAATGTTCCCTAGCACCTAGTATTATGTTATACCGTAAGGTGAATTGCTGTGGATTCTACACCTTTGTTGGTTGGTTTTCAGGAACTGGGAAGTGGATTTGAAGTATTTTATGTTGGAAAGAAGAAGCTTGTCAGTTATGTTCCTACGGAATTAAATAAAGACCATAATGAAATTCTGGAAATGGCTCAAGTTTGTTTTGAAAAACTTGTAGTTTTGAAATTGAAAAGACAACCTCATTGCATTAAATAAATTATACTTTGTTGTTTTGTATTATATGAGAAAATTTTG
The DNA here is from genome assembly GCA_001517045.1 of Pseudotsuga menziesii. Taxonomy (NCBI): domain Eukaryota; kingdom Viridiplantae; phylum Streptophyta; class Pinopsida; order Pinales; family Pinaceae; genus Pseudotsuga; species Pseudotsuga menziesii. Next base: position 512,625 of record LPNX010201733.1, read on the forward strand.
ATTTAATGATTGAATTTGAGAGCATATTTAGTGATTAATTGAATGGCACACTTCTTGGAAGTTATGTCTCTTTGTTTTTTGGGGGTTTCCAATATTTAAGTCAAATATCAAACCCTCTGTCCTTTTTGTTTTGCATTATCTTTTTCCTTCCATGATTTCTGACTACATCCCTAATATTTGCATACATTATTAGTTTTGATTTCAAGGTAGACATAATACTTTGTGTGGGTTGAGTATGAGGAGATTGTAACATAAAACTATGTATTTTAATTTTTGACGGTGGAACTTAATAAACTATCTAAATATTTATTTTCTTTGGATCTTCGTCTTGATATCATCGAATATATATGATGCTAGAACTGAGAAATATTTAAGAGATAAAGCTTCTGAGTGCATCTTAAAATTTGCAGACATCATTAGTTTTAATGTCAGGGTAGATTCAACATCTTCTGTAGGTTGAGAGTGAAGAGATTTTAAAGTAGAACCAAATTTTTTGGCATCGTAACTTACTAACATGGATAGATATTTATATTATCTGGTTATTCTTCTTTATATCATTGAGTGCATGATGCTAGAACATATAAATATTCAAGAGATAAAGATTCTTGTGGATACTCATTAGTATTTCATGTGTCAGTTCTGAATGTTGGTGGTTATTGCTTTTAACTTTTCACTTTTAAGTGCTTGATTGAATGGTTAAAGCTAAAACAAAATTTTAACTCAGTGGGAGATTGTAAGGGTACAACAGCTATGATTTCCACTGGTTAATTTTGCATATAAGTTGTCCTAAAATGGTGTGTTGGTTTAGAAATCATTTTATCTAGTTAGGAGTTCTATAACTCTATGGAGGTTTTCATTTGCAGTAATGCATGTTGTTTTTATTTACTGTTAATATTTCCGATTGATTATATGGGTGCATTATTATTAAGGTTTGTTGGAAGTAGTTTCTTGGATGATGCATGGACTGTCATAGATATGGATTCTTTTGGCATGTTATATATGATTGGGTACTAAATGCATTTAAATTTAAACAGTGTTTGGATTATGGTTTTATTGCATATACGAGGATTGAAAACATGAAAACCTAATAGGAAAACATGAGGCTCAAAACCTGACTGACTAAGACTTCAGAGATATAATGGCATGATGTATAAGACTATAAGTTTAGTGTCCAATATATAAACCTATTTTCCATTCTAGCTTTGTTGGAATAATCATAATGTGATACTTATTATGAGATAAGCATGTTATAAGCATTGTGCTCATTGACAAATCCTGTGTTTCACAGATGTTATTGTGGGGCTTCCATGAGTGTTTTGCTTATGATGATACAATGAAGTACATATTGATGATGTCACTATTATATGACTGGAATGTGAAAATTCTCATGGGTAAATATTGGATGTTAACTTCATTGACTGCTTAGGCATGCTTACTTATGAAGAAATGCCTGTCGAATCCCACGCAGAATACTCTGTCGCTAGATCCTAATCCCATTCAAAAACAAATGTCCTATAGTTGATAAGGAGTGAAGATATTGAAGGTGAACAAATGTTTGATTTTTCCTATAAAATTTGCAGATACCTTCATCTTCTAAAAATTTGGAAGGTTATGAAGTCTTGATCAATGCAAATGCTATAGGTGCAGGAAAAGGCTTAAAGACAATTGTTTCCCTAGATTTTGACAATTAGTTTTGTCTCAATTTATTGTTTTCTTAAAACGAGTTTTGGAAATGACGTAATCTATTTTGTTGGGTTGTAGTGAAATTCGAAAATATCAGAAGAGTACTGAGCTTCTTATCCGAAAGTTACCTTTTCAGAGGCTGGTTCGAGAAATCGCACAGGATTTCAAGGTATGTTATGTAAACTTGGAAAATTATTTATTGACAAGGTTAAGATGGTAGTGTGGAATGTTATGCTTTTTATTTTTATTTTATTTTAAAATTGTTCATGAATAGATAACCCATCATCTTCCTTGCGCACTGCCCTGTTTCACACCAAAATCCCCTTTCCCTATGATGGGCCACATTTTTATATAGTATTTTCTCTAACGGTGGTTTGTTGTTGAAGTGCTTATAACTACCCTAATCATCCCTCTATTCTCATCTTCAATATTGAATGTATTGTGACCATCTTGTGAAATGACACAAAAATTGATGCCAGTGCAAAGCTATTTTTTAGGGTTAGTTGGTGGGTTTGATTTTTTGTCCTATTTTCTCGGGAACAAATGGTTTTGATGTAAATTTTTTGTTCAGTTGTCTCTAGACCTCACTAAGAAATTTTATGGAATCTTATTGATGGCTCTATTTCCCTTTCCTTTTTAAAATTTGTTATGTTTTGGCTTGTATTTATAATTAATCTCCCAAATTTGTTTGAATTTATGTCTGTTACAGACGAATATGTGTTTCGAGAGCCATGTTCTTTTAGCATTGAAGGAGGATTTTGAGGCTTACCTTGTGGGGCTATTTGAGGACACAAACTTGTGCGCTATTCATGCTAAGAGAGTTAACATCATGCCTAGAGATATACAACTGGCCAAAAGGATTCGTAGTGAAAGGGCCTAAGCTCTCTTTGAGACATAATTTCCATTGAAGAATACCATTTTTTGATTATGTAGATTCCTCAATGTATTTTAGGCTGCAACTTTGATGATGTACCAAACATATATTTTGTTTCTGCAATTATGGATTTCTAGTCACATTATACTTAATATGGGACACTATATTGGATTTTCGTTTGTCTTGACACTTGATATGGTGGATTTTAGCCACTGGATCTGGTTGATGCTCAATCACCTAACTTGGTAGTCTAGCTTATAACAATTGAATGTAATATTTGAAAAGTGCACTGCTATTAATATTAATGTTTGCTTGCAATGATGTTTCTTTTGTATTGTTTTATGGGTGTTATGGGAATTGTTTGTGAATTCATTAATTTGTGACTGGTTATTAATGTTTGCAACCTGATTGAATCTCCATCCCATCAATATAACATTTGCAGCTTCCCATGGTTCTTCAATTTAACATTTGACAATGCTTATGGAGTGATTCGCCCCTTTTGTACATGGCTTATTTACCTGAGATATTTATATAGCTAGATTTTCACGTCTCTACACTCAGGATTGAGACGGTGTTCTAGTATTTTTTTGTGCATCTTTCTTTGGCTATTATAATGTGTGTACTACCTAGTTGTGGTGGTATATTCTTTAAGATATGTTTGTATATAAATTGGTTGCTTCTTGGAAGTATCTTCAGCACTGTACAAATGTAAATTGGGAGAGTTAAATAAAAAAGGAAAAATCAGTTGGAAAATCTTACAGGGCAATTCATTTTTGAGCATTGTTTCCTTATATTGTAGTAATAGAAATCCCTTGATGTTGGTGGTGGAGTAGGTGAGCTCCCTTCGTGAAGCAGGAGATCTTTGAGAAAATGTAAAGTTGCTTTTTCCTTAAAGATTTCATGCAGTTTCCACTGTTTGGGGTCAAACAAAGGCTTGTATAATGTGTCATGTTCAATGCCATTAAAAATGTATAATACAATGTATAGTAAAAGGTGATTTTTGAGATATGCTCTCTATTTATTCTTTCCATGCATCCAGGATGTCATAGTGTTTAAAATTAATTGGAAATTTTGGAATTAAAATTGCAAATTTTGGCAGACACGAGCATCCTGAAAACTTGAGAAAGGAACAAGGCAAGGTAATGATATTTGAATTTTTTAAACAACTAGGTGATTGGAAATATTAGGTGGTTCTGTTGAATGAAAGTCATCTTCTGTACATCAAGATCAAGTTGACATATCAAAACTAACTAGTGCATGATGCACAATGATACATTGGTCGAAATTCATATTATAGAGACACATCTCAAGAGTGTCTCAAAACACAAAGAGGCCAAGTTCTATTCCTTTATTTAAAAAAAAATGAAACTCAAGGAACATGGATTTTCCATTCTCTTGCATGCTCTAACTATCTCTTTCTTATTTGTCTTTATGTTTTAGGTGTGGAGAACCAGGCACTAATACAAATAACTTATTTTATGTTGTTAGCAATTGCATTCATATTTGGTCACCATTTCATTAATAAAGAGCATAAGAATAAACCAAGTTATTTCTCTATTTGAAACGGAAAGCATCACATGATACATCGAATGCAATGAATAAATCCTAGGGGTTTTACTTCACTAACAAAATATAAAATAAGAAAAGAGGGGATTTAGAAAAATGAACTATCCAATATATAGTAAGACAATCTCTAACCATGAAAATAATTGAAATATACAAGTTGATAAAAATACACCCTACCTTAATTCTTACTAATGAGCTTGTGGCAATGTTTGTGAATTTGCAGGACGCAACAACCAACCAGAAACATAACATCTTGAGATTAATTGAGGTATCATGCCGGTATGGTTAATTTTATTCTCACAAACATCAAGCAAACATGTCATTTAAGAAACTTGGAAAATATGTATTCTTTATTTATGCTATGAACTATAGTCATCACTCCTAACATACGACCTTGGATGTTAGGAGTGATGGAAATGTTTGATCCAGGGTTTCTCCTAGGATTACACAGCCAGGGCCCCTCGGCACCAGATATTTTCCAGACAATATCATCATCCACTGCATTGGTCCCTTTGGAGTACTTGATGACTCTGATGGGGAGCCCTCTTCCTCCCTTCTTTCCTCACTCTACTTCTAGTTCCAGCACAACTTGACTTCTACATTATATGCTCAACATGAATTTCTATTTGCACTGCTACTCTTTGTGGTATTTATATTTATGTTGATTAGTTATCTCTTCCTATGTTCTTAGTATAGTAGCAATAGTTAGGAGTTTCCTTCACACTCCCACTGTATATTCACACTAGCTGTACTTTTGAGTCCCATTAACCAACTTTGCAGTCATTTGTTGGACATAAATAAAGTTATATTTTGGCATCTTATCCACCCACTTAAATGTTGTTTCTTTACCTTTTGAAAGACATGAAAAAGTTGTCATCATGAACTAACTCAATAAAAATAATCAAATAACATGACACATCCATGTGCATGTAAATTTTCTTCTCACTCTTGTTGCATAGATTGTATGCCATTGTGTTAGTTTATATAGAATATTCATTGTTCTTGAACATATGATAGTTTGTCTTAGCACTTAAAACAAAGTATCATATAATTGCTCTAGCCAAGGTGTAAATATTATTCAATAATGTGTTGTATGGACTACCTGTAATATGCCTTGAAAATAGTGCCCAATCACCTTGATTTTTGTGGTGTATGGACCTATATGGTCTGCATTCAATGTTGTATGAATGCATTGGAATTCATGCCTCTGTTGGTAAAAATGTCTAGAAAATCGTGCCCTTCTTTCTCTTCTTGTTTCTTGGAATTTGTGTGATCCGGATTTATGCAGGAACGCAAAAAAATACATAAATAACCATAGAAACAAATATGCAGCGGAAATAACACTTCATTTCATTAATCAATAACTGAAACTTGTTTACATCCATAATGGAAATAAACTAGCTAGTGTTGGTAGCTTATCTCTGAGAAGAGATGTGACGGCTACATGCCTCTGAACTCTATGTTACAATGAGGCTCGAAGGCCTATATATTATTGAGAAACAATGGAAACCCTACACATCCAAAAACCTAACCCTAGGAGGTGAAATGCCTTAATGTGGGCCCCGTTGGGTAACTTGGTACATCAATTTCCCAGGGTCGTAACTTTAGCATACTACCTCCGTTTGACGCGCATGATACATAGTTAGAAAGATCTGTTTAAGGACTACATCCATAAACAACAAATATTGACTTTGGAATGGTCTCATATTTTCCCGACCATTCAATGCCAAAAATACATCGTTTAGGGCCTCAAAACGGCTCCGGAAGTTTAGGACCCGAAAACTGCCAAAAATAGTAAATTGTGCTACAATTAAGGAAACTGGAAAACAAGAAATAGTGGTGGGGGTCCAATAGGAATAGGTGGGTGGCCACCTATATCCTCTTGGATCATTCCTCTCCCCTTAGGAAGCAATGGTCCCCATTGCGTGGATTTCCTCCATGAGATGAGGTAACTTCTGTTGAACTTGGTCCCTGGTGAGCCACTTTCCCTGGTGAAGGAGTTGGCCTGCTTTGACAACTTGATATAGTTGGATCTTCTACTAGCGGGTGTTCTTGATCTGTGTGTCCATAATCCGATCAGTTGTGGCTTGTTCCATGCAGTCGCGGTTTAACTCTGTTGGTGTGAGTTGTTCTGCCACGTCTGATGTGTCCAATAGAGGTGGAAAGTAGGGCCGAAGGCGGTCCACATTGAACACTGGGTGCAGACCAAGGAATGGTGGAATACTGAGCTCGAAGGCATTGTCCCCGACCACCTTGGTGATGGTGTATGGCCCATATCAGAGTGGGAGAAGCTTGCGGTGGGGTCCAGCGAGGCGCTCCTTCTGTAAATGTAGCCACACTTTATCGCCCACCTGGAACTTGTGTTGCACCCGATGTTGATCATGTCACTGCTTGTACTTAGCATTGGATCTGTCCAATATTTCATGAAGTTGTTTTCCTTGGAAACTTCAAACTGGATATGAACTGAATCAGCCTGAGTAGCTGCAAATGGCATGGCTACGTCAATGGGACATAGTGGCTGGAATCCCAAGCCCACCTGAAACGGGCTGTGGTTGGTTGAGCTGTGGAGGGCCCGGTTATAGTTGTGTTGTACATAGGGGAGGCTCTCATCCCATGTGCATGGATGCTTTGAGTTGTACATGCGCAAAATGTGTACGATCATTCTATTGACGACCTCTGTCTGGCCATCAGTCTGGGGATGGAAAGATGTGGACTTTGTAAGCTTGGTGTCTAGCAATTACCATAGGCTAGACCAGAATGTACTAAGGAACCTGCTACCCCAGTCTGATATTATAGACTGTGGGATACCAAAGTGTACCCACACTCATTCAAAGAAGATTTTAGCAGTGGATTTTGCTGTGATATTCTTCTTGCAGGCCGCCATTATGGCCATCTTTGAGAATCTGTCAACGACCACAAACACATAGTCGTTGCCATGCTTAGTAGAAGGAAGGCCTGACATGTAATCCATGGACATGGATTCCCAAGGTCGACTAGGGGTAGGCAACAGAGTATAGAGGCCTTGCTTCTTGATGGATGGTTTGGCAATGGCGCAGGCAATGCAGGATCGTATGTACTTCCCGATGTCCTGTCGAAGGTTCGGCTAATAGAAATACTTCTGCAATACTGCCACTGTTTTCTCAACCCCGAAATGCCCAGCGACCTGACTGTAGTGTGCTTCCCAAATAATCTTGGCACACTCGCTTGAAGGAACACAAAGGTGTCCCATGTGACACAGTAGTACATCTTGAAGGTGAAATTTTGGGACTTGGTTTCCACTCCAAGAGCATATGGTATGTGTGGTTGAATTCTATATCGCTCTTGTAGAGAAGCGGCCAATCAGAAGTCTCGTGCCCACAAGAGTTGAGCATGGTCGTTATCGCCACGATTGGTGGGCAGTTGAGGCAATCTGCAACATTATTGGTGCTTCCCTTCTTGTACTTGATGTTCAAATGAAATTGTTGTAGGTATGTGGACCACTTCTTATGGCGATAATTCTGTAACTTACCTTGTGTTTGCATGAACTGCAGGGGTTGGTGGTCTGTGTGGATGATCGTTTCCTTCCCCAAAATGTAATGCTTCCATTGCTGGCAAGCCTGTACAATGGAATACATCTCTTTGTCATAAGTGGGATATTTGCGGACTATGTCTTACAGTGCCTCACTATGATATGCCACTGGATTCCTTTGTTGAGTAAGGGCCGCCCCAATAGCATAGTCAGAGGCATATATCTCGATCTCAAATGGTTGTTGCAAGTCTGGTAATGTGAACACTGGGGCACAACAGAGGCGATGTTTCAATTCTGCAAACACCTTCTACTGAGTTTCTGAGCAAAATAATTTTGCTTTCGCTCCTCCCTTAGTGACTTGACTCAAGGGCCAAGTGATATGAGAGAATCCCAACACGAACCTGCGGTAGAAATTAGCAAGGCCCAAAAAGTTGCGAAGCTCTATTAGAGTAGTTGGGGCTGGCCAATCCCAAATGACTTGGATCTTGGTTGGATCCACATGTACCCCATAGTCATCAATAATGTATCCCAAATACTGAACCTGGGTCATGCCAAAAGTGCACTTGTCCAAATTGGCACACAACTTGTGCTGCCGCAATGTTTGGAGGACCTGTCGGATGTGGTCGAGGTGCTCTTCCCAAGTCTGGTTGAAGATCAGGATGTCATCCAAGTACACTACTACAAATGAGTTGGTGAATGGCCGTAAGATGTCATCCATCAGTCTCATGAAGGTTGTATGAGCATTCGTCAGCCCGAAAGGCATGACCAACCATTCGAAAAGGCCCTCCTTAGCTTTGAAGGCAGTCTTCCACACATTGGTCGGCTCGATCGGTACCTGGTGATACCCGGACTTTAAGTCGATCTTGCTAAAATATTTTGCCCCTTTAAGCTGGTCCAGGAGGTCATCAATCTGTGGGATCGGGTACCTATTCCGAACAGTGATCTTGTTCAGCACCCAATAGTCAATACAGAGTCTCCAAGTCCCATGCTTTTTCTGTACCAACACGATCGAGCTCCCACAGGGAGATGAACTTGGCCGGATGTGACCCTTCTACAGCAACTCCTAAATTTTCCTCTTAATTTCATCATTCTCCAGAATAGAATGGTGATAGATCGGTCCATTGGGTAGCGGTGCACCTGGGGTTAGATTGATGGGGTGCTTGACCTGACAATGGAGAGGCACCCTGGTGGGTGAGGTGAATATGTCCCGGTACTCCTCCATGACCTTATCCATTTGTTGTGCGGAGGGGGGCCATGTCTAGAGGTTGTGGCCACAATCTTCTTCTTGCCCTGAGGGCAGATCATCAAGAAAACAAACTTCCCGGTTTTGGAAATGAGCTTACTGCATTGTTTTGCAATAACCAAACAGATAGCAGTAGGGGGTGGTACCTCTGGTATCCTGTAGAAATTATTTCCCAACGTAATAATAACAGCGCGAGGTCGGGACTCATACACAGCATGTCACTTCCATAAGTATGGTTGACCTAATAATACATCACAAACATCAAGAGGAGCAAACTCACATAATACCTCATCGGTGAAGGGCTTGATGCTGTAGGGAAGGCGGCACTGCTGGCTGACGTGAAGATCTCATCCTTGGTGAAGCCACCCGATGGTGTACGGATGCAGGTGTGTTGTGGTCGGCAAACCCAACTGCTTCACGACCTCTGCTGAAATCAGGTTCTTTTGGCTCCCACTATCGACGATGAACTACAGGGGGGAACCCTTTACCCACATCTGGGAGTGGAAAAGACGCTCCTCCTCCTCTGAATCTTCTGGTTCTTCCTTTTGGATCTTCGTGGTGGCAATGGTGGCGTTGGGCTCTGCATTGATAATCTTCTTCCCTCTGTCATTCCCCTTCTCAGGTTCAGATTCAGTGTCAAATTATGCATCTGATTCAGAATCCTTTATCTCAGACACCAGTGACTGCGTAGCCCGACACTCACTTGTGTTGTGAGTGGGGCTCTTATGGAACTCGCACCACTTTCCCGCTTCCTTCTTCAGCTTTACAGTGTTGCTCTTTGCTTGCGGCTTTGGCAAGTTTTCTTGAGTCGCCATGCCTTAGTTCTGTCGTTTTGGGGCACCTTTCCCTTGCTTCTGATTCGCAGATCCAAAGTCTCGCTTTTTCTGTTTGAATTTTTGCTCAATTTTGGCAACATACCAATATGTCGTACCAAGCGAGGAGATGTCAAGGAACTCCATTTCCTCCTGAATGTATCTGTGCAGACAACTACGGTACTTCAACACCAAATGTTTCTCTAAATCTTTAATACCCAACTTGGTGCGCAGGGTATGGAACAGATTCGCCAGCTCATGCACATCTTGATCTCTTTGCTGTCGCAGTGTAGTCCATTGGATGTACTTGTCCTCAAAGCTCCCCACTAGATAATATTGTCCCTTTATGGCATCTCGGAAATAATTCCAAGTGGTTACGGCTGAGAACAGAGAGGGTTCCTCCTCATCCTTTCTCTCACAGTAGGTTTCCCACCAATCCTTGACATGGGGGGCGGCTTTGAGTACAGAAAAAGTAATATTTTCCCGGTCAGAAAAGTCATGAACCGAGAAATATCCTTCTAATAGATTCAAACATTTATCTACGGCATCTGCAGCTATTCGACCATCAAATATGGGAATGTCGAAGTTTACTTGTACCTTAAAAGGGGTTGCACCTCCAGAGTGGCTACTAGATGCAGATGCGCCGCCAGTGGGAATTCGTTGAAGGATCTGGGTGAAGTTATCCATCATTGCATTCCTTTGTTTTTCAAGGGCCTCCTTGAGCAACATTTTGATAGGATCTTTTACACCCTCGTCTTTCTTTTCGTCCCCCATGGGTGGTCGTTGGGATTTGCGAGGATGATCTTGCAAAGGTTCAACCAAATCAAACCCTAACTCTTTATACCCTGCCCTCATTGGGGACATGCAAAGAAGGATCTAGAAAGAGCAAATTGATCTGATACCACTGATCTAGATTTATGCAGGAACGTAACAGAATACACAAATAACCATAGAAACAAATATGCAACGGAAATAACACTTCATTTCATTAATCAATAACTAAAACTTGTTTACACACAAAATGGAAATAAACTATCTAGAGTGCCGGTAGCTTATCTCTGAGAAGAGATGTGGCGGCTACATGCCTCTGAACTCTGTGTTACAACGAGGCTCGAAGGCCTATATATTATTGAGAAACAATGGAAACCCTACACATCCAAAAACCTAACCCTAGGAGGTGAAACGCCTTAATGTGGGCCCCGTTGGGTAACTTGGTACATCAATTTCCCAGGTTCGTAACTTTAGCATACTACCTCCGTTTGACGCACATGATACATCGTTAGAAAGATCTATTTAAGTACTACATCCATAAATAGAAAATATAAAGTCTGGAATGAACTCATATTTTCCCAACCATTCGATGCCAAAAATACGTTGTTTAGGGCCTCAAAACGGCTCCGGAAGTTTAGGACCCGAAAACTACCAAAAATAGCAAATTGTGCTACAATTAAGGAAACTGGAAAACTAAAAGAAACAGTGGTGGGGGTCCAAGAGGAATAGGCGGGTGGCCACCAATATCCTCCTGGATCATTGTGCAAGGGCTTTTCTCTTCTCTCTTGCTCCTCCTCTCTCCAAAAATTCTGTCTATGGAATGTGAACAATGAATTAGGTTTTCCTTTCCAAGCATTTTTGTTTGAGTAACTTCCATCTCAAAAATCAATGGCTTAGATTAAAATCCAACTAAATGAGATCTAGGGATCATCTCACTTTCTCATTAAAAAATATTTTTTAAATATTAAATGAGAATTTAATGTACACCCACCTTTTAATTCTCATAAAGTCACTTTTAAAATAATTAATGACTCAAACTCACATTAAAAGGTCACTTTATTAAATAAGTCATTCTCACCTTTTAAATAAGCTAGGGACCACATTTAAAGTGTCATTGTCCATCCCAAGGCATGAATGGACAAGCACTTCCTAGGTAAAGTTTCAACAATGATGATCATCACTATCACCACCATCCTGATCATCATCATCATCAAGAACATTATCGTCATCATAACCATCATCATTATTGTTGTTGTTGTTGTTAGTAATCACCATCATCATCATAAACAACACCATCGTCATCATCGTCATCGTGATGATGACAATGATGATATCAATGGGAATAACAAAGACAATCTCAATGATGACGATGATGATGATGTTGATAACTAAACCATCATCGCCATCATAGTCATCGCTTCCATCATCATCGTTGTCATCACAACCATCATCATTATTGTAGAGATGATCATCATCATCATCATCATTGTCATCAGAAACAATAAAACCATTGTCATCATCTTCATCACCATCCCCCATCATAATCATTTTCATCATCATGATCATCATTGTTAGAATCATCTACATCATCATCGCCGTCATTGTTGTCATCGTTATTCATCATAAACAACAACATCATCGTCGTCGTCGTCATCATCACCATCATGATCATTGTCATTGTCGTCGTCATCATGATAATCATTGTCATCAACATTCTGTTAGTGTTTTATAACTTTGCATTATAATTTTCATCTCTTTCAACTTTAATTCACTATTCACTTCGTCCCACAATTATAGCATTATTCATTTTCAATAGAAATAAAAGCAAGGATCACTGAAAGATAACCATGCACAAGAGACACAAATATTTTACCTTGGGAAACCCAAATGGGAGAAAACCAAACAAACATTTCTCAGAAGAAATCAATCCAAATTTCATGTACAATGCCAAACATGAAGATTAAGCCCTAGCACAAGAGTGTGCTCTTCTTGCACAAGAAACCCTAGCGAACCTTGATAGAGATAGAGATAATAAGATAACCCCAAAAATTACTTCTAGTGATATTCACTTGTCCTCCTTGAGAAGTGCGCATGAATTGAGAGAGATGAGCTTGCTTGAATGTGACAGATGAAGTGCGAGAACACTTCTATTTATATTCTTCAATTGACTTGATTTTTACTCTTGAGGCCGACTTGTACTTTTTTCTTCTAATTCCAAGTTCCTCCTTTTATTGGGGTATTTTTCCCTTTCTTGTATTCCACTTTCTTTGGGACTTCTTCAATGGATTGTCTTGATTTCTTTGGATATTTCTTCATCTTAGAAATGTCTCCTCGTTGATATATCATCACATGCAGTCAGAGAATACACAATGTGACCTCTAGACTACTACCACTCCAGTCAACACATGAATGGACGAGGGTAAGCATCTGAGCCCTCCATACATATAGTCAACACCTGACTAATCAACGCTATGATGGGGCCATTCTCTCCATGGGGCGCAAACCTCTAAGAGAATGATCTACAGAAAGTTTGCTCGATGCTGGAACCATGGAGAACATCAACACATTCATGGGTCATTGTTGGTGGGTTTTGTCCAACATTCTTCATTCATAGTAATTTTCTCTCTGTTGGTGGGTTTAGTTCAATGTTCTTCATTCATACTACTCTGTCCCCTGTTGGTGAGTTTTGTTCAGAGTTATTCATTCAGACTACTCTATTCCCTGTTGTTGGGTTCTATTTAGCATTCTTCATTCATACTACTCTATTATCTATTTGTGGGGGTTCTGTTCAGCAATGACTTGCCATGGAGGGGACAAAAAGAGGGATGGCATCTGCAGTTTGAGCACCATTTACCAAAAACCCTAGCAGTAAGTGATCCCGTGGCCTTGACCTTCTAGTTTCATAGAATTCCATGTGTCTGAGGGGATGTCTTTCACAAAGGCATTCTTGAAATCAAAAGGGTGGGCATACATTTCACTTGAACTCTTAGAAGTTGGAACCCAAAGAAGGATAAGAACATGAGAAGGTGCAGGTGAATGGAATCTAAGGAAGGATATAAATCCAACAGCATGTGCATCTTAATCAAGTACTTCGCTATGACTAAAACTTGCACTTGGGTATGAGATATACTATAGAAGATGTGCAGGGTTTTTTTTCCCTATTATCACTTCTCTCCCAAGAATTACAATTGATTGAAGACAACTAACACAAGTCTTTTGGGTGTATAATCACAGTCTCTTTAGAAGGATCTTTTTATATCTCAGATTGTTGGGTGATGTCCAACATTGCAAAGATAATTATATGCTTCTTTTCAATAAGCTGCCTAGGTGGCACTGACTTATGTAGGAACGCTGAGAGTATACGCTCACTTAGCTCAACGTATCAGATCCACATATTTAACATACAGACTACTCTCATAAATTGTCAACACCTGACTACTCAATTCTCGAGATAAATGACCATAAACGATAACACATGCAATGCTTCATTTATTGTTGTGTACAAAACAAGTAGCGTTATCTTAATTCTAGTCACCACAAGGCAGCTTCTTGCTACAAGATAAACAATTTGGGGCGGGGCGGGGAGGGGCTGAAATTGAGGATTGACTCTTGAGTTATACCCTATGAAGGAACACCAGACAAGTTACCTAGAAAGTTCAATCAAACCCGAATCACGTTTTCCTGACTTCACACCCAACCTTACTCCCAAGCCACCGGTGCCTAATAAACATGGAGTTATGTTTCAGCTCTTCATCTTGTGGGTGCTATTTTTTTTGAAGATGCCTTTACTTTTATCTTACTGTTTGAATTGTAAGATCCTGTGTTGAATTGACAGACTTTGTATGTTTTGTTGGGCAGTATTGAGAAAATGACGATGTTACCCTATGGGTGAACAAATTTGGTCCTTGCAACAATCCTCTATTTTATTCCCATCTTTTTTCTCAATGTTAAATCTCTTTCTGTTAAATTCATTTACTCTAATTGAAGTTTTCTGTAAATCCTGCTTGTTTCTACTATTTACTATCCAATGCTACATGTTGTGATGGGCTTGGCTTTGAAAGAGGACTGCAAGTATTTTAATTGGCTTTGTTTATTTTGATACAAAATATATTTTAGGGATTGAATCCTATAAAGCAACAGAGAGTCACAATTAAAAAATACCAATTCTTTCATAACTTAACTTTTGTTTCTTCTCAACCAATTCTTTCATAACTTAACTTTTGTTTTAATGGATGGATGGATGGATGGTGCATTGTGTGGTTGTATCAGATGATCTAACTATCTGGGTTATGCATTTTCCCAATTTTTGTGTACTGTAAATTTATATTATTTTTACTTTATTGTTCTTAGAGGGTTTGAAGAATTTAAACTATAGACTTTAATATGCAAGATTTGTTGGTGAAATTCATCCAGACAAGAATGATTATCAGAAGCATTTGCTATACACATACAAGAATATTAATGTGAAAATGAAATCCAATAATGACCAAGTGAGTTAAGGGCGTATAATTTTGATGTTTTAGCAGTTCATTTTAATTTTTTATCTGGATCACTTATTATTTCTTTCAGGTTTCCTTACCTTTAAACTTTATTATATTTGTGCTACATGTGAATTACAGATAATTCATGTCAACCTCACTCAGGAGAATCCAAAGCGGCTTGTTACTGGGAAGACACTAGAGCTTACCTATTCAATTAATTAGGTTTCCACTAATGTAAACTTTTCCAGGCGCTTTGATGTCTACTTGGATTATCCTTTATTTGAACATCATATTAAAAAAAAAAAGAGTTAGAGTTGCAGTTGTTCCAGAGTTGAGTGTTGTCAACATTAATAGACGCATATTCAAGAATCGTTGTTTCCCTGATCTCTCTAACCCTTTAAATATAAGTTTTTAAAAAAATCATTATTTCCCTGAGCTCTCTAACCACTTCCCTTTAATATAAGTTTATAAAGGAATCATTATTTCCCTTATCTCTCTAACAACTTATGAATGGCTAAGCAACTGAAACAACTCAAAGCTTCATTTGTTGCAAAATAATATTTATAAAATATTAAAGGGACCTTGGTTCCCTTATCTCTCTAAGCACTTATGAATGGCTAAGCAACTGGAAACAACTCAAAGTTTCATTTGTTTCAAAATAATATTTATTAAATATTAAAGGGACCTTGGTCGTCTTCCTTATGAATGGCTAAGCAACTAAAACAACTCGGAGGTTCACTTGTTGCAAAAGATATTTATAAAATGTTAAGATGGACCTTCGCGTAAACGGGATAGCAATTTTGAAGTAGATACCTTTGATTCAAACCCATCGGATCTTTTCTTGCATTTTAAATTGATATTAAAAAATAATCTTTCATTTTCAAATTTACAATGTTATTTGAAAATAAGTTTTTTTTTTAATATAACATTGCTTATTTATTTAGTTCTAATTTTAACAATATAAAAATATTTTACTTAATACAATGGGTTAAAACTCTTATTTATATTTCAAATTTCTTTATTTTCTTCTAATTTGAACTATATAAAAAACTTTTCCGTAATATATTGGTTAACAATGAGCTAAAAATCTTTTTTATATTTCAAATTTTTAATATTAAAAAATAATTTTTTTTCTATTTTTTTTTAAATTAGTTTTTTGGTTTTATAGTCCTTTGAAATATAGGTTTTTTGTTTGTTTGTTTTACATCCCTTTAAATTATATATTTACCTCTTGATTAATACATTAACATAACAAAAGGATCAATGTCAAACATTGGTTAAACCAATTTCAATTTTGATGAAATTCAAATCATGAGATTTTGATATGCCCTACAACCAGTGATATAATTAGGACTTCATTAAAGATTTAATTAAGAAGTTGAAGATATTCCATATAATTAATACACATCTTAACGAAAGTTCATCATTTATGTTATTATAGCCAAATTAACTACTCAAATGCATTACAACTATGAAATTATCTTGCCCAAAGCCCAAAACACTTTAAAAATATAACAAACTAGGTTTCCCTTGACAAGAAATTAAATGTTGTGCCCTAAACACATCCAACTTGACGTAGAATTAGCATCTTGGTAAGGCCCCAATAGATATCTTATGAACCCTGAAAATTATGAATTAGGTGGGAAATCCAAGGCTAGGCCCCATGAACATGACTTAGTGTATAATAAGCATTATATTGTCGAAATCCAAGGAATTAAGTCCTTATCTTTTAATAGGAAAAAAATACCAACTCTAAGATATTGTAGATGGATTATGATCCCAAACAATATGGAGTATAGAGGAAATCAAGGGAAAGTCCATCTATCTATAAGGCCCTGTGGATGGTTAACTAGCCCAAAAAATATGTTGTATGGGGGGGATTCAAATGGTTTGGCCCCAAAACCTTGGCTTAGGCCATAAGAACTATCTATATCGCCCATAATCCCCAATAATTTCTCCCTTAGTTCTTCCATATGGAAAAATTCCCCCACAGGAAGCTTCAATTACTCTTTATGCAAATGCAACCATACATGTCACCAACCTAAAACTTGTGTGGAACTTGTTGTGTTGTTGTTCACACTTTGCATTACCTTTTTACACAATATCAAGAACTTGTTGTTGGATCCATTCCAAAAAAAGTATTATTTTTTCCGTCAATCTGAGCATTAGAGGACTCTTATGTTAAGGTAGGGAAGAGCTGCATCATTTGAGACCAATGGCTAGAACCACAAACACACCTAAAACAGGTTGTTTCCAATAGAACTGTGAAGAGTTCTTTTGTAGTTATGTTGAAAATGAGGAAGGATTTCAACCCATGTATGTGGATGTTGGGAGTTTTTCATTTTGAGGATATGTACAATCGTCTTGTTGACTACCTCTATCTACCCATTGATCTTTGGGTGGAAGGTAGTAGATTTAGTCAGTTGGGTTTCGATTGTGGACCAAAGGTTGGACCAAATGAAACTTGAAAAATTATTGTCCCTATCATAAACAATGGTCTTTGGAAACACAAAACTAACCCAAACATGCTTATTAAATATCTTAGATGCTTATGCTATGGAACTCTTCTTATTAGGTGTTAAAATTTCCATCTTTGGGAATTCATCAACCACAAAATACAATGCTACCATGCTTGGTTGAGGACAAGGATAACATAGAATACATGGAGACTAAAGTTCTAAGGTTTCTCTAGATTAGGTAAAAGAGAATACAATCCTTGCTTCTCTATTGTCGGTTTAACAATGATGTAGGTAGTGCATGATTTGATATATCTATTGGCATCCTATCAAATCTTTGGCTAGTAGAAATACTTATGCATCATAGCCAATTTTCCATGTTGAAATGCCATTCACCCCACTATATTGTGCCTCCAAAATATTGTTCTCACACTCATTTAAAATAACTCAGATGGCTCATATGGAACCAAAGTCCATCCTTGTAGCGAAAGACTAAATCTTGTTTTCCTATGATTAGTTTCTAGTATGTTGCAGTGAAGTTAGGATCATTGTCATATAACAATGATTACTTTGAATTATTTTGTGAAAAAAAATTGAGCATTATAGTGCATGCCACATCCAAAGCTTCATTAGTGTCTTTAGGGGATGACTAGTGTCATGTGACTTGGATCTTGGTTGGATCCACATGTACACCATAATCATCCACAATTTACCCTAGATATTGAATTCTCTACATATCAAATAAGCGCTTCTTCAGGTTCGTGTATAGCTTTATTGAATGTGATTTAGATTCTATTCCTAGGTTTTGTTTAATATGAGAATGTCATCTAGGTATACAACCACGATATAATTGGCGAATAGCCAAAAAATATCAATCGTTCTTCTTGCAAAGGTTTCTCATGCATTAATAAGCTGAAGGGAAAGACCAACCACTCAAAGAGACCTTCTTAAACTCAAAGGTTGTCTTAACACATGAATTTCTCACTTGGCATCTAGTGATAGTTGGACTAAAGATCAATCTTGTTGAAAACATTGCCATGTTTGATTTGATCCAAAATATCAGATTTTGTGGGGATGGGGTTACTACCAGTTATTTACTATGATTTTCTTTGATGCACTATAGTTAATGCAGAGACAAATGTCACATACTTCTTCTAAATCAACACAATAAATGCTCCTATAGGGTGAGGAGCTTGGTTGAATATGCCCTTTCTATATTAATGCTTGAATCTATATTTGATATCCTCATTCTCCATAAGAAAGTATACGTATACAAGGATAATTAGTAGAGGGGAACCTTGTGTCAAATAAATTACATGCATTACCTATAAATGTAGGTAATCTTATAGGTGAGGTGAAGATATATTTATATTCTTCCACCAACTAATCTACTTGACTTTATTGCATTGAGATACCCCTTTTAAAGGCCTTAGAATTCATAACAATTTTATTTGCTTCTTCTAGCCGAACAATAAAGAGGATGAAACCTCCCAACTTGTGAGATTATCTTTCTACAATTCTTAGCAGGGTGATCATATAGAGACTACAATAGTTAGGGTTTGTTATACTCAAATTTGGTACATGAGACTAATTGAGTGGAGTTTATCCATTAACATTTTTCATATCACCCATTTGCACTTTTACTATCTAAATTCAATTGTGGTTTATAGGAGATTCCACCATGATTTTTCAATACCTAGAGGTCTAGGTAACCTTACACTCACAACTATGTACTTTTGTTCATTTAATTCTTCATAATTTTCATATAATGTTAGGCCCAACATTATATAGGGCCTTATGTGTGTGGACATGCTAAGGTAGTCCCATGTGCACATGCCTAGAATTTGACATCATGTGGGACGTATTTAGAGTTGTGGAATGTATTTGACACCCAGAATTAAATGTCATATGTCAACTCTATGTGTATCAGGAAATGGTAACTGTCAATTTGGCGTCCGCTTGTGTCCATCAACCATGATAAATGCTAGTGCTTGCAAGCAAGGCACAATGATGGGAGTTGGTACCATAGGTAGGAATTAAATGTCTTGAACCTTGGAGTTGGTAGCTTGGTTTTGTAGTTGTTGCATGCTAGTTTGATCTAGACTTTGGAGTGTGGAGAGAGAGTTGAAGTCCAGTCCCATTTCAAAGTTTTCTCTCAAAGTTCTTGGTAGGTTGTGGCCTTGAGAGGGTGTAAATTCTTTATAGGAAAGTGTTATTATCTCACATATTCAACAACATTTTATGAGGGGAGTCATGTTGAGAGTTATAGTTTACATTGGCCTTGATACGTTCCGTGTGCAACACTTCCAACTTCTCTTAAGGTAGTAAGCTTCTCCCTATAAGATTTGATTTACCAGACCTGTCAACTAATTGTTTTATATTTCGGTCTAGTGTCTTAACCCTCTTTGATTTATGTACATGTTGTTTATGGATGAAGATTGAAGGGGAATACTCTTGGCATCATTTTACCGGTAACCTTTTCCCTAATCCTGAACACCTTTTAACTTATTGCTTTAAGTATTTAGGCTATATATGTAATTTGAGCGAACATGTGTTAGCAGGAGATCACGTGATGAGTAATCCCTATAGATTAATCCCTCATTCCTTGGGACTCCATGATAAAGTACTATTCGACTCTGTAATTTTGGGGGTTTTGTTCAACCTTTATAAATTGGCTAGGCCTACCCGTTCACCTCTTAAACTGCATGTGTAAGGGTGAACCCTACTATTTACAAAGAACCCATCATGTGGTCAATGATTTAGGTGTAGGTTCCAGTGGAGCTGCTAATTATTTGACATCCCAAAGCCATTTTGAGAAACATATATTATATTATAGGTTTACTTCAAATTCCATTTAACACTACAAAATTGATACCAATTACCATTATTGTTGGGATCCTCACATCGTCACCTTCTAGAGTCTTAAGTCCTATGCTTTGTGTGAATTAATGTCCTCACGAGCTGAGGATCCCAAGTTCCTAGTTAATTCATCATTTTGTTTGGTACAAGAAAGACATTAGCATTTCTTCTGCAACTATGCAAGCAATATCATTACAAGTAGAGTAGGTGGTGAATGAAGAGAGCTAAAGTACTATAGTTGAGATATGTAGTGGGAATTTACATAACGTGCTTCCTCTACCAAGAGTTGTTTTGCTCCTTTTGAATTAATATTGATTATTCAAGTATTTTTAAAAACCCTTAGGCTATTTTGTTCCCCATAGAAAATATAAGTATGTTCATCACTATCTCTAAATTATATTGAAAATGTTGTGGACAAGTTCTTTCTAAGTATGAATATTAGAATATTTATTAGGATAATTTCATCACACGTGGGGAAAATGGTAAATAAAAGAGGGATTTTGGAAGTGGGTAATATACATATAATTCACGTAATGAAGGTTTTCATCATGTTGGTTTGCTATGGGTAGACCCAGGTTTACTGTAATGTACCAACAAAACCCCTAGCTCACTGGCCCTTTCGGCGACAGGCCATGGAACGGCCTAAAGTCTCACCCGAAGTGATCCTAGATGGGGTGGCTGAAGACTCAGGTGTCCTCAACCAGCTTCTGCAGCATCCTAGGTTTCTCTTGATTTCTGGTTAACCAGTTGAGTCTCTTTACAACGTTGTATCTCTCTTCCGCGCAGACTCTGCTATGAGACGGACTCTTATTGCATCGCGGCTTCTCCGATGATGCGCAAACTTTCCTTTCTACTTGACTCTTTACCTGCGATATCTCACACCGCGGCTCCTCCGGAAGTGCGATATCACCTTTCCGCGTTGTGATAACTTCTATGGTAAGACTCGATAGGACTCTCCAACTCTCAAGGTCCAATGACTCTCTTTCTGTTTATGCTAGCTCAGTTACTTTCACAAGGGTGTTAAACAACTTCACTTAAGCTCTACAATCTAGCATGCTTGACATCTATTGCGCTTAACTTGCTGAACTGAATATACAGGAATCACTTAACACATCCAACTCATAGGCAACCTTCTACGTTACTGTAAACTAAAGGATAACATACACACATTCATTAACTATTAACTAAGCTCATGTAACAGGTAACAGGTAACAGATAGCAAACAAGTAAACACAATCACATGAAACAGTCACACAACACACGGATTTTACGTGGTTCACTTCCAGCGAGGAAGCTACGTCCATAGGAACTTGTGTTTATATTATATCTGGAGAGAGTACACACAGTTCTGCTGCAACCTATTATGCAGCTCAAGATCTTCTGGGAAACTTCGCATTCTCAACTAGAGCCCTTCTCTCTTAGATCTCTTCTCCTTCTATTTTGTTTTCTTCTTACAATCTTTCCTCTCTCTCTCTCTCTCTCAGTCCCTGTGGATTTTTACATTCATACTCAAGGAGTCAGCTACTGGTTACAGTAAGATAATACAGACTGAATAACAGAACCAGAGCTCGACTCTTTCTCAATAACTTACAATACATATGACTAAACAACTAGCTAATTGACTATCTACTACCCAACTGACCAACCTTTCACAATACAAAATACATTCTTAAATAGGTGGCCCGAAGGTCTCACCCTGATACAACACTGGGGGCCTATCCCAACAATAACCCAAAAAACCCTAACTGTGATAGTCGACGTAGTTGTACTTTGAACTGCCGCTTACTGGTCACACTGCAGCTCTCTGCAGTCTTCCACGCTTCCCGGCGTTGATCGTGGGTATGGGCGTCAATTCCTCGGTCGCTCCCCTTCTGTCCTTTGTCTTCAATACCTTAGCCCATTGCTCCTTTTCCTTTATGAGGGTAGCTGAGCCCTCCTGTCTTCGTCGCTGCCTTAAGTGCAATGGTTGAGCTCTCTCTTCTCGGCCGCTTCAGGTACTGTTTCTTTTGACTTTCTTGTCCCGATATAGCAGCTTTTCCTGTAGCTGCGGGCCCTGCTCCAACACATCCAAAATAAATGAAAAGCACCCTCTCCCTTTTTATGTAGGCGGTCGAGCACAACAATGCTAGCTTATCCTTAAGATTGATGCCATTTTATATCAGAGATATCCATATAATATATTACCTTTTCTTTCTAGGGAAGGAAAATCAACATCCTTATTCTCTACTTGTTCGAAAAAAAATCTCATGGACTCTTAAGATATAGAGAATTTACTTCATATTCCATATTCAAGCAAGTAGAAAATCATAGCATGAAAAGCGGGGTCGAGCAGGGATCGAAAAGCTTATTATTCTTTTAAGAAATTATTATTCAAGGTTGAGTGAGAGATGTGATGAGAGTTGTTGGTCTTAATAGCAGGAAGGTAGGTCTTATTAGTAGGAAGGAAGGGGCAAGAAAGGTAGGTCTTATTAGTAGGAAGGTAGGGGCAAGAGGCATTTTTTTCTTCAACATTAATTTCCAAAGAATAACCCTAAAATTTTGTCAAAACTATAATAATTTAGCCAAGTTTGGTATGTGTTATATTTAATTCCTAGTTTTGAATTTTTTTGAAAGTTTAGCTTGAGTTATTCAATATTTTGTTTCTTAAGATGGTGGACCATGGGTTGCAGGTCAAGAATTTGACATGAGTTATTCAATAAATATTGTGTTTGTTAAAAAAAATATCACATTTCTTATTTAGTATTTAGTTGAAATGTCATATAAAAATGCAGTATTTCGTTGAAATACCAAATACAAATGCACACGAATGAATTCGACACTTATGAATTTCCATAAAACGTAAAGTGAAAGGCATAAAAAATGCAAAATCGTCATTAAATTTATGTTTGACAAGAATAGTATATTTCAAATTCGATGCTTGAACATGCATTATGTTATACACCAACGTAGATCCAAATCCTAGGCTCTATCAAGCGCCGAGATGGATCAAATCTCTCGAGGTGCAAACCTCTTCTTAGCTATCCATTGATTTGATTCAAACCAAAAGACACATTTTTTTATTTAAGGTCCACGTATAATATTTTTATTATTAATATTTAATATTATTTATGGCTGACATATACTATTTTTTATTATTTTTTATTTTGTTAGGAACGAACATTGCATAATTTTTCCACACGTGGTTTTAAAACCATATGCAAGGCCCTCCTACAACCATGGGTTCTTTCGGAGGCCTTGCACATGGTCTTAAAACCATTTGCAAGGCCCTCCTAAACCATGTACAATAAAACCATGAGTTGTTTAGGAGGCCTTGCACATGGTTTACATAATTTTTTCACACGTGGTTTTAAAACCATATGCAAGGCCCTCCTACAACCATGGGTTCTTTAGGAGGCCTTGCACATGGTCTTAAAACCATTTGCAAGGCCCTCCTAAACCATGTACAATAAAACCATGAGTTGTTTAGGAGGCCTTGCACATGGTTTAAAAACCATGTGCAAAGCCTCCTAAACCATGTACAATAAAACCATGGGTTGTTTAGAATGCCTTGCACATGGTTTTAAAACCATGTGCAAGGCCAACATTTTTTTGCGGATAATTCAATTTTGTGTTTTTTTCTTGACCCACATATTTTCTTTAGGGATAATTAAATTTTTACTTTTTTTATTGTTTTGTTAGGTAGGAAGATTACAACATCTCCCCCATATTAGATTGTTTTTTTTTTTGCGGATAATTCAATTTTGTGTTTTTTTCTTAACCCACATTTTTTCTACGGATAATTAAATTTTTACTTTTTTATTGTTTTGTTAGGGAGGAAGATTACAACATCTCCCCCATATTAGATTGTTTTTGTGGCCGACATTTATTTTGGCCTATTAGAAAATTATTTTTTATTAATAAAAATAATTTTACGAATGTGATATTTTTTTTTTTGAGTTACAAAATCTCTCCCTTAATATTCACTATCACTATTATTCTTTGCCAACATGTTACAAACATTACATCACGTTACAAGATCTCTCCCATAATATTCACTATCACTATTATTTTTTGCCGACATGTTACAAATGTTACTAACGTTACATCACGTTACAAGATCTCTCCCATAATATTCACTATCACTATTATTTTTAGCCGACATGTTACAAACGTTACATCACGTTACAAGATCTCCCCCATACTGGGCTGTAGAGCGCCTCTCGACGCAATGAAATAACATCACATGTCATCTTCGAACCTATGCCATAGGGCCGATTAAATCCTACACATCCAAATCGAGATGTTTTTTTAACGTGTCTTAAGGTACCGACCTCCTCATGATTTGGGTTGACTGTGTAGGAATCATGAAACTAACAAATTGGGGTGAGAGAGAGCATGAGACAACAGATATTAATACAATGTGTGATCTTGTAGTGCTTGGGGATTTATGCACATGTGGACTCATCAGGTTCTTCAAAAGCACTAACACGAGAACCAACTTGAGGCTCCTCCAATGCCTGATACAAATATGGGATCCAAACACTCATGTATTATACATAGGTGATGAAATCTTAAAGATCCAGGTGTAGGACGTATATTTGTATGAGGGGGTTGGTTTTCTCTACGAACTTGGCCTTGTCTTACCTCCTGAAGCCAATGTGGCCCCATTGATAAGACATAATATGTGCTTTTTTATTTTTTAACTACTTTTTAATGTTTTTTAGATTTTAAAGAGGTGTATCATTTTTTAGTACATGATGATAATACTAACAAATTATGGTTTGGGTGGTCTAGATAAATAACCTAGGAGACCCATCAATTTCCCATTATCCTTATTGGTGGGTTAGCTTGCATATGAAAATAGTATACCTTAATGATTGGTGATTTAATGGTTTCTCCCAAGCTCGACTTCAACTCATTTATTCACATGGTGTAGGTTCAAAGTTATGGAAAGTTGGGTTTGAATACCTTAAGATGTGGTGACTTCCTTTCTACTCTCGCTCGAGCTTATTCTCTTGTAATACTCTCTTGTATTGTATTTGTTAACGTTGGACAATCTGAGCTATTCATTAATCCAGGTGTCCTTCGAATGTACTATGAGTTGTAATTCCACTATGTATTTTCTTGAGGCTATGCTATTATGATTGACATGGATCCACCATGTATTATTTTGTAGCCATGTTCTTTTTATATATATATATTCTTATGGATCCATATTTTACTTGATTTTCTAGCCATGCTTATTTTCACCTTAGTATGGATATGTCCATCATGGGGAATATATATCCAATACTTTAGCTTTGTTTGTAGGTACTTTATTAATCCTTGATATGTTGGACTCGTCTCAGTTCACCTAGTCACTATTACGGTTTTTATATTGTATTTCATTCCTTGGCTCCTCTTTATCCCTCACACATTAGGAGGCATCCTACTATACTCAATTTTTTTCCACCAAAATATTTGAATGGATTTTAGCCATTAGCATTTTTCCATATTAGTAATTGGCACTTTGGTCGAACCAATCCAACCTCAATTTACCTTATGCACATTGGCTTCCAATTAAGGAACCTACTTGCATATCTCAATGTATGTTGGATTCCTTTTAGAAACTTTCACATGCATGGGGACACCAATTGATAAACTTGGATGCATCTCTAAAAGTGGCTCTAAAATTTATGAAGGTGTAAGTCTCAAGCTCAAATATTCAGTGCCACACACTTGTAGGGCCATGATCTTTTTACCAACCTAGATAAACCACTCTTAGTCCTATAAAGGAGAAGTTCTTGGTGAAATTTAAGGACAATGACTTGGTTTAACACCCTTATGTTGGTGGTTTTGGGATGGACCTTCTTGATCATTCTTCATATTTTGGTGTCCCTTCATGAAAGAGAGTTACCTTGGCTCTCTATTAGTGATCTTGATTTGAGGAGGACTTTTATACATGTTGTCGAGGATGGAGGGACCCGATCCAAGTAATGGAAAAGCTACTACAAGATCAAAGTGTATTGGCATGTTGTACACATTTCGTTATTATATATATAGATCTATACTCTTCTCCCTCTTCCTCCCCAATTCCTCTTATTATGCAGATATGACTTGTGTTTATTAATGGAATTGAGGGTGAATTTTCTTAACCTAAGGGAAATTTAGGTAATTATCTTGATTATATGCATATCTTGTTGTGGGAAAGGTTTACTTACCTATTTATGTGAAAATATAAATAACAAGGTGAGTTTCTTTCTCTTTTCCTTGCATCTCATTTAATGAGATCTTAGCCTAGGGAGAGTTTGATCCCATTATACTCGAATTTGGTCCACCAAACCAATTGAGTGGAGTTTAGCCATAAGCATTTGTCATATTATAATTGGCACTTTTCCCATACCAATCTACCCCTCCCTCAACAAATTCATCTTACTATGCATATTTGACTTATGCTTATTGATGGAATTGAGGGTGAATTCCTTAACATATGGGAAAAGGTTTGCATGCTTGTTTATGTGCAAATTTGAAAACTATTTGGAGCTAGAGCTTGCTTGAATCTACGTCGACTATTGAAACAAGGCAAGTTTCTTTCTCTTACCCTTGCATTTTATGTAATGAGATCTTAGACTAAGAAGAATTTCGTAACACCCCGGTTTTGACCCCATTTGCATTAAATATAGATGATATGAATAGTGTATGGAATCATGGCAAGGAGCTCAAGGCCAAGGCCCTGCCATTGATTGATGTTTTGCATATAGGTGATCAAGGCTGATGCCTACGGTTTATGGTGCTAAGTCAAGCACATTATTTAATTTTTGGACATCATATAAATATGCAGTTTAATTAAAAACCCACAACCAGCAATGTTGATGCAACAAATAATGATATGGGGGCATGATTTCCTAAGGAACGGGGAGGGGGGAAAGTTTAACCTTGAGCCATTTTGGGGAAAATCCATGTGTCAAAAGGAAACACCCAAAAACGTATTCCCATTCCCTCATGCACTTATGTTTTCATCTTCCCTCACGTTTTTGGGAGCGGTGGGACGTTTTGATCATCTATCCTTGACGTTTTCAATTTTCTTTTCCTCATTGTGCATCCCTATTCCATCATCGAGCTCTCACCGAAAATGTTGTGGTCCATTTTGATCATTCTTTATTCCATTATGTGCATGCATGCAGTGCATTCATCCTGCTTGCAAAACCGTGCTTTGATCTGGGTTGTTCGCCTGTTGTTACCATCATGAGCTGTGTTTATGAAAAAGAGTGGTCATCTATGGTTTCCTCAGTGTTGTTGTGAAATGGTCTCCTCTGTCATAGAGTGAGTGGAAGCCTTTTTTTCTTTGTTGGTTGTGTGGTTTCTTGAGTGTGCATATTTTTCCTTTGTATGAATTGGTTTGGAGTGGGATTGGATCTAAACTAGCTTGATAAACCTAGTGTAGGAAGGAACCTCACAAATAGATCTAGAGGGGCTAGTTTTCTTCTTTGCACACCCTGAACAACACTGGAATGGAAGGCATAGCCTAAGGGACCGTGTAGCAAAGAAGATGATGCTTCCTTGTGTTAGGTGTGTATATTTTTTAGGAGCCAAGCCTGATCTAGTACAGGTGTCCATAGCTCGGTGGTTGAGCTCACTAGCTTAGCAGTTCAAGTTTTCCAGCTCCTTTGCAGCCTGATAAACCCATCTGTTAGTTGGCTTGTTTGGTCCTTAATGTGAATGTTGTCTTGACTGACTATAGTCTGATAAACCCGGTAGTATATAGGCTTGTTTGTTTGTAGCTTGATAAACACAAATGTGTTGGCTTGGCTGAGTTTTGTTGTGTCCTTGGCTATGTGTGAGCCTGATAGTATTCCTTATTCCTTGTAGGAATCATGCCCAGCTCAAGGGTGGCAGTGTTGCTGAGAGATTGATGAGCACACTTGCCTCTATGGTTGGGTGGAACGTTGTAGCGACGTAGCTGGTTGCGGAACAAACTTCTTTCAAAGATAAGTATCTATGTGTTAATCCATGCAACTGCATCTTGTTTAATGAATTGTGATGAACATATTGAATGATTTGATGAATGTATTTACTTTCGTTGTATAACTGCAATGGTATGCATATGTTCATGTTTACTTTCAATGCATTTCTAAGTTACGTTATGGTGCTTGGATGGCCGGATTAGTGATGGACTAAATGATCAAATCTGTCCAAGGCTTCTGTTAACAGGTTAAATCTTCTTTCCACATCTTTTCCTTCTGCAACTCTCCTTTCCGCATATGGGATGCAGGATGTAGGATGCGGAAATGGCCTTCTATAAACTCTGTTCCCCACATATTTTCCTTCCACAACTCTCCTTTCCGCATGTGGGATGTGGGAATGCAAAATGCAGGACGTGGCTTCATGATCTCTATCTCCGCAACTAGTTATTTTCACAACGGTCTATTCCACATGCGGGATGGGGAAAGCTGAATGCGGAATGCGAGACCCCAATTCGCATATTTCCTCAATTATGCAGACTCAATTTTTCCACACCATTGATTCTTGCGGGTTGATTCTCAGTCGTTGATCTGTTTCCAGATGCATAATAGATGGTGACCATCGATTTTCTCCATGTTCTTTCTCTGTCATTCGATCTCCTCTAAGATGTTTCTTCATAGATCGTCGAAGGTATCACTGACAAGATCAATTTCTCTGCTATTAGGAAGTTGGAGAATTTATACACATATTTGAATAGATGGAACTTCAAGCTGGATGCTTCTACATCGGTCAAATCGTGGTTATGGTCTTGTTTCTCCTGTAAGGTGTGAGGGGATGTGATAGTGTGGTATCAGAGCTACTGGTTGCAGCGCTAGGGCCTAAATGGGCCAAGGTGAACAACTAAAAGAAATGTTGGTAAATGGTTTCAAAATATTGTTAGTTGCATAACAAGGAAAAATGCCATGAGTAGTGGGTAAGTGGTTTCGATTTTGGAATTATCTAACAATTTCATTTATTAACACATTTTGAAGAATTATAGTCACCATCAAAGGGAAGCATTCCAGATAGTGCATTTAGGTAAAGTTGGTTTGGCTGAGCCATGAGAACCGACATGTGCAATGATGCGCAGAACCCCAATGAATATGAGGAAGATGCTATGGGGGAAAATGTCCGAATTGGAAATGATAAGACAAAGTTTAATGGGAGGAGGTTTCAAGATACTCCCCCTAGATTTTTCCGCCACCATGAGAATCCTAAGGGCGGAGATGCAAAGTCACAGGGCAGATAATGAAAAGTTGGTTAAGGCTCTAGAGGAGCAGAAATTGGGGAAATGCAACCATGTTGCAAATTTTGACAGAAATTCAGAGGCAGATGAACTCTAGGGACCGAACAGTGAGACCAAAAGGAAGTAAGAGCACTACTGGAAGGAGAAAGAGATCTCCTAGTGGGTCATCTGACTCTAAAGGATCCACGGGTGGTCCAAGTTCTTCTTCTCATGAGAATAAGAGAAAGAGGCACTACCAGAACTGTTCACGTGATGAATTTAAGAAGGCAAGGCCTCCTACCTTCATTGGTGAGATAAAGAATGGTCAAGAAGCTGAATCTTGGCTTCTTGGGATGAGGAAATATTTCCAAGTCCAAGACTATTTAGGAAATATGAAATATAGGGTAGCCATATTCAATTTGATTGGAATAGCATCCATATGGTGGGAGCATTTCAGGTAAGTGAAGAAGATTAATGAAATGAATATTGCGTGGAAACAGTTCCAGAAGTATTTCAAGTAGAAATACCTCTCTGGCAAGTACTATGATGATAAGATCAAAAAATTCCATGCACTGAGATTGGGACAACGGACCATGAAAGAGTATGCAAATAAGTTCTTGGAACTGTTGAGGTATGTCAGGTACGTCAAAGATGAGAAGGTGAAAATCCAGCGTTTCTTGAGTGGATTGCCTTAGTCTTACAAAGACAAAATTGAGTTTTATGAACCTAAAACTCTAGAAGAAGCGATAGGGAAAGCTAAGTATTGCTATGAGAAAAGCAAAGGAAAACCTGATTACCATAAGACATGGAAGGACAATAAGAATGAAAATTCTAACCAAAGGAAAAAAGGTTTCAAACCTTCTAACTTCAAGAATCAGCAGAAGCAACCATCCCAAGTTGAGAAGCAACCAACTAGAGTGGTGGGAGAAGAGCCAAGAGATCCACAACAAAACATAGCACCACTCCAATGTTGGAAATGTGGAGGACCCCACATGCACAGGTATTGTCCACTTGAGAACGAGAATGTAAGGCCAGCCTACAACATTCAAGAGGTAGAAACAGTGGTTCAAGTAGCAAGGGTCGTCCCTAGAATCTATGCAGCACTAGAGGACCGCCAAGAAGATCACCAGTCAATTGTGGTTGAAGTTGTAGGTAAGATTGTTGAGTAATCTATTTCTATTTTGATTGACCCTGGTTCTACTCACAGTTACATTGCTCCTAGAGTAGTGGATATTTGTGCTTTTAAGAAAGTAAAGCATAGAAAATCATGGTTAGTTCAGCTAGCCACTGGAACTAAGAGAAAGGTTAGTGAAGTGGTAGAGAAATGCCCCTTGTTGATGAATGTATTGGTCACTTGTGTAGATCTGAATGTTCTACCACTTGGTTCCTATGATGGTCTCATTGGAATGGATTGCCATAGAAGCTCATAGGGTAAATATTGATTGTTATAATAAGACTTTTGAATGCATGGATGAGGAAGGGAACCCAAGAGTTGTAAGAGGAATTCCAAAGGTGATTTCTGTGAGGTAGATTTCAGTAATGTAGTTGAAGAAATTTTGTAGGAAGGGTTGCAGAGTGTATGCAACTCATCTTTTGGAAGCAGCGGAGAATGAAACTATTAGGTTGGACGACTATCCTGTATTGCAAGAATTCAGGGATGTTTTTCCTGATGAGATTCCAGGGCTTCCTCCAAAGAGGGACATTGATTTCAGAATTGAACTTATTCCAGGAGCAGCATCAGTGTCCAAGACACCCTACAGGATGAGTACACCAGAAATTCTAGAGCTGAAGATGCAGTTGCAAGAGTTATTGGAGAAGAAGTATATAAAATCGAGTGTGTCTCCATGGGAGCACCAATTCTGTTTGTAAAGACAAAAGATGGTACACTCAGATTGTGTATTGATTACAAAGAACTGAACAAATCCACTGTGAAGGACAAATATCCTTTGCCTAGAATTGATGACCTCTTTGATTAAATGAGAGGAGGAAAGGTATTTTCCAAGATTGACTTGTGGTTTGGTTACCATTAAGCGAGAATCAAGGATGAAAACATTCATAAGACAACCTTCAGAATGAGGTATGGACATTATGAGTTTGCAGTGGTACAATTTGGTCTCACAAATGCACCATCTACATTTATGTGCCTTATGAATAGTGTTTTCAGCAGGTATTTGGACAAGTTTGTTCTTGTTTTCCTTGATGACATTCTTATTTATTCTAAGAATGAGGAAGAGCATCTGATATTTACATTGCAATTGCTCAGGGATCATCATCCATATGCAAAGTTGAGCAAGTGTGACTTCTATAAAGATAGAATCCAGTATTTGGGTCACATTATCTCATAAGAGGGTATATCTGTGAACCCTAACAAGATTGAATCCATTGTGAATTGTCCTACTCCAAGAAATGTGACAGATGTAAGATCTTTTATGGGACTTGGAGGATACTACAGGAGATTCATTGAAGGATTCTCCAAGGTTGCACATGCCATCACTTCTTTGCAAAGGAAGGGGATAAAGTTTGAATGGACATTGAGGTGTGAAGAAATCTTCTAGCAGTTGAAGAATCTTCTCACAAGTGCACTAGTATTGAAAGTTGTAGAACGAGAGAAAGATTTCGTGGTGTCTACTAATGCATGCGGTCAAGGACTTGGAGGATTTCTTATGCAATACAACCACGTAATATGTTATGAGTGAAGAAAGTTGAAGGAGCATGAGAAGAAATATGCTACTCATGACCTAGAACTTGCATCCATAGTACATGCTCTCAAGATGTGGAGGCATTGCTTGATGGGAAGAAGATTTGAGCTAAGAACAGACCATTTTGATCTGAAGTATTTGTTTTATCATCCTACTCTAAATGATAGGCAAGCTATATGGTTGGAGTTTTTATGTGAGTTCGATTTTGAAATCAAACACATAAAAGGAAAAGAGAATAAGGTAGTTGATGCACTCAACAGGAAGGTGCAGGAAATGCATGTGGCATCGCTTAGTATTTTCCAGTCAGATTTGAGACAACAGATTGTTAAATATCATGCTGTTGAAGATGAATTGTATGTGCAGGTAAAAGACAAGTTACAGCAGCAAAGCCTTGAAAATAAATATGAGGTATATAAATTAGAAGAAGATGGACTCCTTACTTATAAGAACAGAATTTATATTCAAAAGGTAGCATATTTGAGGAGGGTTGCTATGGATGGGATCCATCAAGCTCCATATTCTAGTCACCCAGGATATCAGAAGACAATTGCTACAGGTAGAAAGAAGTACTTTTGGCCAAGAATGAAAAAGGACATGGCTGAATATATTTCAAGGTGCATGAAATGTCAGAAGGTGAAGGTTGAGCATCAACACCCAGCAGGTTTGTTGCAGCCCTTTCCAGTTCCATAATGGAAATGGGAAGTTATTTCATGGACTTTATTACAGGATTGCCAATGACTTGGAGACAACATGATTCCGTCATGGTTGTGGTGGACAAGTTGACAAAGGAAGCACATTTTACACCGGTTAAGTCTATGCATAAGACTGATGACATTGAAAAGATCTTCATGAAGGAGATTTTCAAATTGCATGGATTTCCTAAGGCAATAGCCTCCGACAGAGATGCCAAGTTCACTTCCAATTTTTGGAAGGGATTGTTTGCAGATTTGGGAACAAAGTTGAATTTCAGCACTTCCTACCATCCTGAGATTGACGGGCAGACAAAGAGAGTTAACCAAATGCTTGAAGACATGCTTCACATGTATGTGATGGACAAACCAACCAAGTGGGAAGACTATTTACACTTGGTATAGTTTGCTTATAACAATGGAAAGAAAGCATCCTTAGGGATGATCCCATATAAATCTTTATATGGCAGGAGGTGTAGGACACCAGTGCCTTGGGATAATCCAGTGAACATGGTTGTGCTTGGTCCAGAATTTCTCAAGGAGATGGAGTAGGAGGTTATAAAGATCGGGCAAAATCTGAAACCAACACGGGACAAACAGAAAACCTATGCAAATAAGCATAGGGTGAACAGAGAGTTCAGTGTTGGGGATCATGTTTACCTCAAAGTGAGGGAAAATAAGAGTTCCTTGAATCTTAGAAGTTTTTCCAACCTATCACCTAGATATTGTGGGTCGTTTGAAGTGCTTGAAAGAATAGGGCCAGTTGCATATAGACTTGCATTGTCTGCTAGCACTAGGGCTCATAATGTTTTTCATGTTTCTTTGCTTAAGAGATATGTACATGATCCTAACCATGTGATAAATTTGGATGTGATTCAGGTGGAACTCGAGGGAGAAATCCAAATCGAGCCAATGTGCATCCTCGATAGGAAGGTCACAATGCTCTGGAACCAAGCCATAGGGAAGGTAAAGGTGTAATGTGAGCACTACGGTCCTAAAGAGGCTACATGGGAGCTGGATTATTCCATGAGATTCACACATCCATTTTTGTTCAATTCTGCAGAGCACTGAGGGCGGTACCAGCGTAGCATTTTTGTTCAATTTTGTAGAGCTATGAGGACAGTGCTGTTGAAGGGGGAGGGGAATGTAACACCCTGGTTTTGACCCCATTTGCATTAAATATATATGATATGAATATTGTATGGAATCATGGAAAGGAGCTAAAGGCCAAGGCCCTACCATTGATTGATGTTTTTCATATAGGTGATCAAGGTTGATGCCTATGGTTTATGGTGCTAAGTCAAGCACAATATTTAATTTTTGGACATCATATAAATATGAAGTTTAATTAAAAACCCACAACCAGCTATGTCGATGCAACAAATAATGAGATGGGGGCATGATTTCCTAAGGAACAGGGACGTGGGAATGTTTAACCCTGAGCCATTTTGGGGAAAATCCATGTGTCAAAAGGAAACACCCAAAAACATATTCCCATTCCCTCATTCACTCATCTTTTCATCTTCTGTTTTGGGGAGCGGTGGGATGTTTTGATCATCCATCCTTCACGTTTTCAATTTTCTTTTCCTCATTGTGCATGCCCAATCCATCATCGGGCTCTCACTGAAAACATTGTGGTCCATTTTGATCATTCTCTATTCCACTCTATGCATGCGCTCGGATTTGTGTTGCTTTTAGAACCATGTTTTGATCTGGGTTGTTCGCCTATTGTTACCATCCTCAATTGTGTTTATGAAAAAGAGTGGCCATCTGTGGTTTCCTCAATGTTGTTGTGCAATGGTCTCCTTTGTCACAGAGTGAGTGGAAGCCTGTTTTGTTGTGTTGACAGTGTGGTTTGCTGTGTGTGCATATCTTTCCTTGGTCTAAACTGGTTTGGAGTGGGATTGGATCTAAACTAGCTTGATAAAGCTAGTGTAGGAAGGAACCTCACAAATAGATCTAGAGGGGCTGGTTTTCTTCTCTGCACACCCCGAACAACACTGGAATGGAAGGCATAGCATGAGGGACTATGTAGCAGAGAAGGGGATGCTTCCTTGTGTTGGGTTTGTACATGTTTTAGGAACCAAGCCTTATCTAGTGCAGGTGTCCATAGCTCGATGGTTGAGCTCACCAGCTTAGCAATTCAAGTTTTCCAGCTCCTTTGCATCCTAATAAACCCATCTGTTAGTTGGCTTGGCTGGTCCTTAATGTGAATGTTGGCTTAACTGACTATAGTCTAATAAACCCAGCAGTATATTGGCTTGTTTGTTTGTGGCCTGATAAACCCAACTGTGTTGACTTGGTTGAGTTTTGTTGTATCCTAAGTTATGTGTGAGCATGCTAGTGTTCCTTATTCCTTGTGGGAATCGTGCCCAGCTCGGGGGTGGCATTGCTACTGAGATATTGATCAGCGCACTGGCCTATGGTTGGATGGAACGTTGCAGTGACATAGATGGTTACAGAACAAACTTCTTTCAAAGGTATGTATCTCTGTGTTATGCGGGATGCGGAAACGACCTTCTATAAACTCTGTTCCCCGCAAATTGTCCTTCTGTAACTCTCCTTTCTGCATGCGGGATCCAGGATGTGGGAAGCAACTTCACGATCTCTATCTCTACAATTGGTTATTTCTGCAAAATTCTATTCCACATGCGGAATGTGGGATGCAGGATTCGGGACCCCAATTCACATATTTCCCCGATTCCGCGGACTCAATATTTCCACACCATTGATTCTTGCGGGTTGATTCTCAGTCGTTGATATGTTTCCAGATGCAGAACAGATGGTGACCATCGATTTCCATCGTGTTCTTTCTCCATCGTTCGATCTCCTCTGATATTTTTCTTTGTATATCGTCAAAGGGATCACTGACATGATTGATTTCTGTGCTATTGGGAAGTTGGAAAATTTATACATTAATATCATTAGCTTGGGGAGTCTATACGCAATAACCCAAGGCGGGTTGTAATTTTTTTATGATGTCGAACAAACTACTAGGGTGGGGACCTAAAAACAATGAAGGTATTGGGTGGGCAGATTGTAGTATCGAAGTTTCTGAAAGTCTTCGTTAATGATAGTTGGGTATGTTGTAACTGCTAGACATATGAATTTCCCTGATACGAGGAAGGATTTGATGTCGATCATAGGGGGGACTATTGAGGAAAAGAGCAATGCTAATTCTCTCTACTCAGTCTAAGCTGAACCCATTTTTTTATAAAGGAGAAACCAAGGTAGAATTGTTGCTGCTATAACTCTCAAAGTGGGTGTTGAAGTCAATGAGAGCTAAGGAAAATGAAAAGATGTATATATTTCTTTTGAGGACTAATAAATATTGTAACTAACCGATATGACAATAGACTAACATGAGGTAGGATAGTAAGCATGAGTCTCATGAATTCCTTGATAGCAGTAAAAATGGGTAGTAGACTCTAGGAAGAGATATTTAGCTAGTGGTGAAGGGTGAATAAAATTCGAAAAGGACTAATGGATTGAACAGTATATAAACTGGGGTATCAATTGGTTATGTCAATGTGGGATGAGCAAATTAGTTCATGTAATGGGGTGACAATGATCATAATGAAAGGGATGATAGGTGGTTAGGAAGTGATACATGGTAACTACGTTGATACAGGAAAACCAGGATGCGGTTGCTGAAAGAATAATGAATGGTAAATAAAATTGTTCCCTCGTTTTAAGTGTGTTGGGGAACATTTTTTTTACAAATAAATAAAAGAATCACAGGAATTGCTAAAAATGAGAAGACAGGTACCCAATGACTAAATACCATGTAGAGCACCCCTACAGGGGTGGTTAGGTGTCAATGGTATCATAATCAGTTGGTTCGTCCCTATTGTGGGTCTTCTTAGGGGTTAATGAGATGGAGATGAACGAAAATGGTTTACTAATCATTGTGGGGACGAGAGGCCATTTGTGAATAGTAACCATAACGGGTCGTGGAATATGAAGGGAAGGCCAATGAAAAAAGTTGTTATGGGTTTCCACTTAGCAACGGTCCTCATAAAAGTATTATGGAAAATACATAAATTCACACTAGTGTACATAAATGAGTTTAAAGAACACCATAAATGACAAGCCATCATGTGTTTTCATGGATCCTCTCTATGTTTACCTTCAAGCTTTGGAATTTCTAAAGGAAATTTTGATGGAATGGTAGGTAATGATGGGTCATGACTAATCAGGCCATTTGTGAGGAAAATAGATTGGGAAAATTTAAAGTTACCAAAAATGACAATATATTTAGAATTTTCCTCAACTACACGACATGTTAGCATTCTTGCATAATTTCCCCTAGTGATGTTTCCACTGTTGATGACAAGGTTTTGACTCACTCTAATAGGGATTCATGACACAAGAGTAAACATACCTACTAAATAAATTTTTAATTCTAGGACATTCTTTCTCCCAAAAAAAAGTATAAAACAACTCCCCTTGTTGGTTTTCCAAAACTAAGGAAACCTAGGGGTGGGATACTTGTGCTCACAAAAGTTGTTCTCAAAGAGACATTTCGCTACTTTTGGGAATACAAAAGAATGATTGATGTAGCAAGATGATAGGATCACAAGTAATTAATGCCCCCATCAATAATACTAGGGCTAGTGGGACTTGCTCCCTCTAAATCTAATCAACTAGAAACATGTGCCATCTCGACCTAAGATTGAATAAAACTATACAATTCAACTGTCAAATATCTAGATGTAAATTTAAAAAATTGCATAAGTATAGGAACCTAAGAAACAATTAAACAAGGATTGAAATTATTCAAGGGAGAATTATCTAGGAATTTTTTCTCTAATGGAGAATTTTCCTAATTGGATGAAAAATCTCTCCCCTTTTAGACACACAATTTAGTCACCTAAATTTCAACCAAAGCCTCATTAAGTTTAGCTGCAACAAGTTATTCTTCAATAAGAGTATCCAAATAAATTCACACTTCATCTTGAGAATCACGTGAGTAGTGATATGGAATTAACAATTGACTCCTCATAAGAGCCCATCCCATGAATCAAAGAGGAAAACCTTGATTCCTTTGGGATCAATAGGTTGTCTGGTTAGACACCTCAAGTAACATAATACTAACCAAATAAAGAATTGGGAAGTTCAAGTGATCACAAACATAAGGCCAAGAAAGTGCAATACCATCCAACACTCTGTTGAAAATACCTAAGGATAAGCCACAAAAAAACACTCTTTTCCAAAGAATTAAAATCCAAGGTGATGAAATCATTGAGACTAAACTCAATGAAGAGCCAAAAGAATCCTTCAAAAATCATCCCTGGCGTGGAAAGAACCTGAGGCTAGCCAAAGAATGTGTGAGAAAGAGTTATAATAACCTTCTAATAAAGAATTAACCTAGGTGAAAACTTAATTGTGAAGACATGAAACCTCTAACGGAGCTAAGGCTGAGATCTACTATATGCCTTAAGGACTACAATACTTCCCACTTGCAGTCAACTATGAAAACCTAGGAAAGGCCACTAAAATTGAAAACAATTGGTATGCAGGAAATAATATTGGGTCAAGTTTCTAGATTTGTAGGGACATACACAAAAAATTCTTGCAACCAAAAACTTTTGTTAAAGGAATCACCTCAATGATCTTCCAGTTATACCAAAGTCTCGATTATCCATCCACCCACCAATCCAAATGAGATGGGAGATATCAACACTTAAATTGAGTTTAATAGATGTTTGATTCCTATATTAGAGGTGTTATCCCAACAAATTCCTCTTGCTACCACTAGACTTATCACTCTTTAATCATTTTCTAATTTTTTTTTAGTGGCCTTGGAGAATTTACTCTCCATGCCTAAACCAAGGCCCTAAAACCTAGACTATCGATTGTTTTCATAACAACTAGTCTGTGAGTGGTTGCAGAGTCTTGGGCATTGAAGAAAATGAATTGGACACTCACATGAGTGGAAAGGTTCTAGTTCCAAAGGGAGATGAGGCTCAAAGCCTTACACAAAAAGAACTTGGTCAAGGCCAAGAAGATCATTGTTGATTCAATCATGGATCAACTTGTACCACAAGTGTCTTCCCTAAAGACACCGAAGATGTTTGATTCCTTGACCAAGATATTTGAAGGGAAGAACATAAATCGGAATATGACCTTAAGAAACCAGTTGAAGAATGTGAAGATCAAGAATGCAGAGACCATGCAGTCATACTGTTATAGCGGATTTCACCCCACTAGGTGAATCACACTTTGTATGGCCTTCCCTTGTCCCGCTGCAGACTCTTTAGACCCAATGGACCACATTTTATCCTTTGATGTATCATTGATCATCCCCAAAACTATATAAACTATGATATACGCAGCTTTTTCCTCGATAACCGCGTACATACGCGGGTTTGACCCCTATAGTCGCGTACATAGGGATGTGTGCATAATCCAAATCCTTTTGGAAGTTTCCTTGACTTGGATCCGACTCATTCGACTCCTGGCCTTCCATATGCCTTGAGATCGCACGGATTCGACCTTTTAGTATCCCTTGTGAAGCTATATAAGGAACCCTTTGGTACATTGAAGAGGGGGGATTAATAAGAGAGAATTGAGAGTATCGAAACTATAGTCCATTGTTGCCAAAACTATACTTGAGTCAGCATCCCTTTGTCCCTTTGGAGCACTGTTGTGTTCTTCCCAAGCTTGCCTTTGTTAGTGAGCTTGCTATCAGAGTGATGGAGGATTGAGGTGGTGGAGGCCC